>OX451215.1:131146451-131606241 GCA_949628195.1 Phasia obesa | reverse complement strand
CCATTCCCACCTGCGTCTTGGGTTTTTCTACACTATCCATATTATCTTTGGCAACACTGTGTTCAGAAGGCGATTTGTTTGTAGTTATTTTATTGTCATCGCTTAGTAAAAGTGAAGAACAATATTGGGCACGTATAACTGGCGTAGCATTAATACACGAATTATTTTCAGTTATTTTATTTTTATTTAATTCAGAATTGTCAACATTTTTGTTGCTTAAATTAAATAGGCTCATTAGCCTTTATTGTTTTTATTTTATATTAAAAGTAGCAATTCAATATGCCGTTGTAAAAAAATAAAGAAAAGGAAAAAGAAAAAGAAAAAGAAAAAGAAAAAACAAATATTTTACAAACAACTTTGTTGTATTAAAACAGGTTTGTTTTTTGTTTTTGTTTTAAATTGTTCACACAATGTATGTTTTGTTTTTTGTTAATGCGAGCTTAAAAAAAATCGCGTCCGCACTTATCAACGCCAAAAACAGAACTGAAGAAACATTTGTGTATAATAATAGTTTATTAATCACTGTTAAATAATGCTTGTGGATTTATATTTTATAAATATTATTATAAGCGAAATTAAGAAAAGCTTAAAAAAGACTATTATTTATAAGCTTATTGACAAGTTGTATTGTAGTTTGATTTCTATATGGTATGTTGGGAAGGATATATGTACATATGTATATAGAGTAACATATTTTTATACCTTTCACCGCAGGTAGAAAGGGTATATAAAAGTTTGTCATTCCGTGTGTAATTTCCACAATATTAATTTCCGACCCCATAAAGTATATATATTCTGAATTCTTATACATAGAAAAGTTGATTAAGCGATGTCCGTCTGTCCTACTGTCCGTGTTCGGGTAGTAATGTCATTTACGAAGGCACCAGAAGAGATACAAAAAATTTGAGCACACCAATCTGTCAGGCATAACTATGCCTGATTTCCTTTTGAGGCTGCGGGTTAAAAACCATGCCCACATGTATTCTTTCACGTTTTTTGAGTTTAATAGTTCCCTTCTACTAAAAAATTGAGTTTAAAAAATGGTGCTCCTCCAATGTCTCTCATCTAATTAAAATATATGGCGTTGATAAGTGCTCGCATTAACAAAAAACAAAACATACATTGTGTGAACAATTTAAAACAAAAAATAAACCTGTTTTAATACAACAACAAAATTGTTTATAAAATATTTTGACAATGCTGAATTAAATAAAAACAAAATAATTAAAGTAATTCGTGTATTAATGCTACGCCAGTTATAGGTGCCCAATCTTGTTCTTCACTTTTACTAAACGATGACAATAAAATAACTACAAACAAATCGCCTTCTGAACACAGTGTTGCCAAAGATAATATGGATAGTGTAGAAAAACCCAAGACGCAAGTGGGAATGGACAGATACATAACTGTATTGAAAAGAGGTCGAAGCCCTAAATCTTCGCAGATTGCACCAATGGCTATAGTACAAAAAGACAAGGACTCTAACGGAATAAATTCCCATAATCGTTTTGCTATTTTAGATAGCGAAACAAGCGAAACAAAAACGGCACCCAAGTCGTTTAAACCACCACCAATTTTTTTAAGGGAAAAAAATTCAAATGAATTAATAAATAAGTTAATCTCAGTTATCGGAGAAAATTCATTCTATGTAATTCCTATCAAGCGTGGTAACATTGATGAAACTAAAATTCAATTTATAGACGAAAGTAGTTATCGTAAAGCAGTAAAGGAGTTTGAATGCTGCAAAAAGAACTTTTATACCTATCAGCTGAAGAGTAGCAAAGGCCTACAGGTAGTCATCAAAGGTGTAGACTCATATGTTAATCCAGTGGAAATAAAAGCTGGCCTCCAAAAAGCAGGATTTAAGGTTAAAAACGTTGACAATCTCAGAAATCGAGAGCGTGTCCCTCAACCTCTATTTCGCGTTGAACTGGTACCTGACGATATTAGATTGAAGAAGAACGAAACGCATCCCATTTATAATCTAAAATATCTGTTACACCGCAGGATAAGTGTAGAGGAACCACATAAACGGTCAGGACCCGTTCAGTGTTTAAATTGCCAAGAATACGGCCATACAAGGGCTTACTGCAAGTTGCCTCCGGTTTGCGTTGTGTGTGGAGAGCTTCATTGTTCCGCCCAATGCGACAAACCAAAGGATGACTCGAAGGTTAAAAAATGTAGCAATTGCGGTGGAAATCACACTGCTAACTACAGAGGCTGTCCAGTTTTTTCTGTGGTAAGGAAGTCAACTCAGAAATTAAATACTCCTGCTAGACAGCCACAATACCAAGCAAATGCTCAATTCCCTCAGTTAGCTCAACCCACAACCAAACATGTTTCATACGCGGATATGTTAAAATCCAATCATGTTTTAGCACACAAAGCGACACCTACAACTAATTCGACCCCAAATATGTATCCCGAAGCTAAAGAACAAACACCATCTGGTAACTACAGTCGTCTTGAAGCAAGTATCGAGACATTAGTGCATTCGTTAAACAGTTTTATGAGCTCTATGAGCAGCATGATGCAAGAAATGGTTCGCATGCAATCTATGATGTTGCAGGCGGTACTTAACAAACTATGAACTGTTTAAAAATATGTTACTGGAACGCAAACGGCTTACGCCAACACAAAAATGAACTCGAGTACTTTTTGAAGAACCAACAAATTAATGTCATGATAGTTTCAGAGACTCATTTAACAACAAATAGCTTTTTTAAAATCAATGGCTATATATTATATGACACTAAAGACACCCGTGGCAGAGCATGTGGTGGTTCAGCAATACTAATAAGGGCTCGATTTAAACATCATTTACTCTGTGATTTTTGTGAGGACTACCTTCAAGCAACAAACATCTGTATTGAAGAATATCATCAAAACATTGTTATTTCTTCGATTTATTCACCTCCTAGATTTCAAATATCAGAGAGTCAATATATCGAATTTTACAAATCACTAGGTCCCTGTTTCATAGCAACAGGCGACTACAACGCTAAACACACGTTTTGGGGATCACGCCTAATAACTCCAAAAGGTCGACACAAAAGGTCGTTTTGGGGATCACGCCTAATAACTCCAAAAGGTTGACACTATTTCAAAAATGCGTCTGAATGTGATATCAAGTGGACAACCCACCTATTGGCCTACTGATCGACAAAAAATACCTGATGTTATTGATTTTGGCGTGACTAAAGGTATTTCGAGAGAAATGATTAAGGTTGAAGCGTCACTCGAATTATCCTCAGATCATTCACCCACTATTGTCTATATATGGAATCAGCAAAATATCGTGTCGCCAACAACTTGCACAAGCATTAATTGGTTGAAATATAGAAAGTATCTAAGTTCTCATTGTTCGGAAAACATACTGCTAAGAACACCAGAAGATGTGGATCAGAGTCTAATTTATTTTCATCAAAACCTTAAATCAGCTGCCCAACATGCGACAGAAACCAGACAATCAGCTAGATACAATCAAATTTATTTTGTAGATGTCGAGCGGCTCTTGGCTGAAAAAAGAAAAATTAGAAGAGAGTGGCAAGCACACAGATCTCCTCAACTCAAATCTAGTCTTAAAGATTGCACGAAACGGCTAAGACAGCTGCTAGAATCTCGGAAGAGTAGCATCTCTGAAAAATTACTTGGAAGACCTCGACGCAACTGCACAATCAGATTATTCATTATGGCGTGGATGTAGGATGTATTTTACAAACAACTTTGTTGTATTAAAACAGGTTTGTTTTTTGTTTTTGTTTTAAATTGTTCACACAATGTATGTTTTGTTTTTTGTTAATGCGAGCTTAAAAAAAATCGCGTCCGCACTTATCAACGCCAAAAACAGAACTGAAGAAACATTTGTGTATAATAATAGTTTATTAATCACTGTTAAATAATGCTTGTGGATTTATATTTTATAAATATTATTATAAGCGAAATTAAGAAAAGCTTAAAAAAGACTATTATTTATAAGCTTATTGACAAGTTGTATTGTAGTTTGATTTCTATATGGTATGTTGGGAAGGATATATGTACATATGTATATAGAGTAACATATTTTTATACATTGACCGCAGGTAGAAAGGGTATATAAAAGTTTGTCATTCCGTGTGTAATTTCCACAATATTAATTTCCGACCCCATAAAGTATATATATTCTGAATTCTTATACATAGAAAAGTTGATTAAGCGATGTCCGTCTGTCCTACTGTCCGTGTTCGGGTAGTAATGTCATTTACGAAGGCACCAGAAGAGATACAAAAAATTTGAGCACACCAATCTGTCAGGCATAACTATGCCTGATTTCCTTTTGAGGCTGCGGGTTAAAAACCATGCCCACATGTATTCTTTCACGTTTTTTGAGTTTAATAGTTCCCTTCTACTAAAAAATTGAGTTTAAAAAATGGTGCTCCTCCAATGTCTCTCATCTAATTAAAATATATGGCGTTGATAAGTGCTCGCATTAACAAAAAACAAAACATACATTGTGTGAACAATTTAAAACAAAAAATAAACCTGTTTTAATACAACAACAAAATTGTTTATAAAATATTTTGACAATGCTGAATTAAATAAAAACAAAATAATTAAAGTAATTCGTGTATTAATGCTACGCCAGTTATAGGTGACCAATCTTGTTCTTCACTTTTACTAAACGATGACAATAAAATAACTACAAACAAATCGCCTTCTGAACACAGTGTTGCCAAAGATAATATGGATAGTGTAGAAAAACCCAAGACGCAAGTGGGAATGGACAGATACATAACTGTATTGAAAAGAGGTCGAAGCCCTAAATCTTCGCAGATTGCACCAATGGCTATAGTACAAAAAGACAAGGACTCTAACGGAATAAATTCCCATAATCGTTTTGCTATTTTAGATAGCGAAACAAGCCAAACAAAAACGGCACCCAAGTCGTTTAAACCACCACCAATTTTTTTAAGGGAAAAAAATTCAAATGAATTAATAAATAAGTTAATCTCAGTTATCGGAGAAAATTCATTCTATGTAATTCCTATCAAGCGTGGTAACATTGATGAAACTAAAATTCAATTTATAGACGAAAGTAGTTATCGTAAAGCAGTAAAGGAGTTTGAATGCTGCAAAAAGAACTTTTATACCTATCAGCTGAAGAGTAGCAAAGGCCTACAGGTAGTCATCAAAGGTGTAGACTCATATGTTAATCCAGTGGAAATAAAAGCTGGCCTCCAAAAAGCAGGATTTAAGGTTAAAAACGTTGACAATCTCAGAAATCGAGAGCGTGTCCCTCAACCTCTATTTCGCGTTGAACTGGTACCTGACGATATTAGATTGAAGAAGAACGAAACGCATCCCATTTATAATCTAAAATATCTGTTACACCGCAGGATAAGTGTAGAGGAACCACATAAACGGTCAGGACCCGTTCAGTGTTTAAATTGCCAAGAATACGGCCATACAAGGGCTTACTGCAAGTTGCCTCCGGTTTGCGTTGTGTGTGGAGAGCTTCATTGTTCCGCCCAATGCGACAAACCAAAGGATGACTCGAAGGTTAAAAAATGTAGCAATTGCGGTGGAAATCACACTGCTAACTACAGAGGCTGTCCAGTTTTTTCTGTGGTAAGGAAGTCAACTCAGAAATTAAATACTCCTGCTAGACAGCCACAATACCAAGCAAATGCTCAATTCCCTCAGTTAGCTCAACCCACAACCAAACATGTTTCATACGCGGATATGTTAAAATCCAATCATGTTTTAGCACACAAAGCGACACCTACAACTAATTCGACCCCAAATATGTATCCCGAAGCTAAAGAACAAACACCATCTGGTAACTACAGTCGTCTTGAAGCAAGTATCGAGACATTAGTGCATTCGTTAAACAGTTTTATGAGCTCTATGAGCAGCATGATGCAAGAAATGGTTCGCATGCAATCTATGATGTTGCAGGCGGTACTTAACAAACTATGAACTGTTTAAAAATATGTTACTGGAACGCAAACGGCTTACGCCAACACAAAAATGAACTCGAGTACTTTTTGAAGAACCAACAAATTAATGTCATGATAGTTTCAGAGACTCATTTAACAACAAATAGCTTTTTTAAAATCAATGGCTATATATTATATGACACTAAAGACACCCGTGGCAGAGCATGTGGTGGTTCAGCAATACTAATAAGGGCTCGATTTAAACATCATTTACTCTGTGATTTTTGTGAGGACTACCTTCAAGCAACAAACATCTGTATTGAAGAATATCATCAAAACATTGTTATTTCTTCGATTTATTCATCTCCTAGATTTCAAATATCAGAGAGTCAATATATCGAATTTTACAAATCACTAGGTCCCTGTTTCATAGCAACAGGCGACTACAACGCTAAACACACGTTTTGGGGATCACGCCTAATAACTCCAAAAGGTCGACACAAAAGGTCGTTTTGGGGATCACGCCTAATAACTCCAAAAGGTTGACACTATTTCAAAAATGCGTCTGAATGTGATATCAAGTGGACAACCCACCTATTGGCCTACTGATCGACAAAAAATACCTGATGTTATTGATTTTGGCGTGACTAAAGGTATTTCGAGAGAAATGATTAAGGTTGAAGCGTCACTCGAATTATCCTCAGATCATTCACCCACTATTGTCTATATATGGAATCAGCAAAATATCGTGTCGCCAACAACTTGCACAAGCATTAATTGGTTGAAATATAGAAAGTATCTAAGTTCTCATTGTTCGGAAAACATACTGCTAAGAACACCAGAAGATGTGGATCAGAGTCTAATTTATTTTCATCAAAACCTTAAATCAGCTGCCCAACATGCGACAGAAACCAGACAATCAGCTAGATACAATCAAATTTATTTTGTAGATGTCGAGCGGCTCTTGGCTGAAAAAAGAAAAATTAGAAGAGAGTGGCAAGCACACAGATCTCCTCAACTCAAATCTAGTCTTAAAGATTGCACGAAACGGCTAAGACAGCTGCTAGAATCTCGGAAGAGTAGCATCTCTGAAAAATTACTTGGAAGACCTCGACGCAACTGCACAATCAGATTATTCATTATGGCGTGGATGTAGGAAGCTTAAAAGACCGATCGTACGTAAGCCTCCCTTGCGAACTTCTTGTGGTGACTGGACAAGGAATGATACCGAAAAAGGCAATTTGTTTGTTGGACATTTGAAGAAGGTTTTCACCCCAAATGTATGTACTGATATAGCTGAGTTGCCATCAGTAGAATCCAGTGGCGTAGTACCCCTAAGATTTGAATTTAGCGATATTGAAAGGGCAATAGCAGATTTAAACACCAAAAAAGCCCCTGGCGTTGATAAAACAAGTAACAAGATGTTAGTTGAGTTGCCCCTTATAGGCCGAAGAATTATCCTGTTTGTTTTTAATGCCGTCTTAAGTCTTGAGTACTTTCCCACAGAGTGGAAGGTCTCTTTGATAACTATGATTCCTAAACCAGGAAAAGACCACACAAAAGAAAAATCATACAGACCTATAAGCCTTTTATCAAACGTGTCAAAGTTATTTGAGAGAATATTAATAACTAAGGTGAATCCAATTCTTAGCGCGAAAGGATGCATTCCGAACCATCAATTCGGCTTCAGATTAGTAAATGTAATTAAAACGACCTTTGAAGAAAAAAAATACTGTTCTGCGCTCTTTATCGACGTTTCTCAAGCATTCGATAAGGTTTGGCACGAAGGCCTAATATTTAAGCTAAAGCTGAACTTGCCCAAAAACTTGTATAAGCTTTTAAAAGATTATTTAACGAATCGCAAGTTTTTACTAAAAGAAGGTGACTTTTTAAGTTCGCCACAGCTCATTGAAGCCAGAGTTCCCCAAGGTAGTATTTTATATTTACTGTACACATCAGATATGCCAATTAGCACCCTAGTCCACACATCAACTTTTGCAGATGACACAGCTTTTTTAAGTATTCATGAAAGTGCCCAAGAAGCATCACAACTTTTACAAGACCACATACTCAATTTGGAAAAATGGCTAGAAAAATGGAGAATAAAAGTGAATGAACAAAAATGTACTCACATAACTTTCAGACTGCGTAGGGACTCATGCCCTCCTATTCGCATAAATAACCAAATGATACCACAGCTTTCAGACGTTAAATACCTGGGTATACATCTTGACCGTCGCCTTACTTGGAAAAGCCACATTGACTTCAAGTTAACACAAATGAAACTAAAAGCAGTACAACTAAATAGGCTTATTGGCAGAAACACCACCCTGAGCTTAGATTGTAAACTTCTACTGTACAAGTCGATCCTCAAACCAATTTGGTATTATGGGATTCAGTTATGGGACACTGCATCAGCTAGCAATGTAGAAAAAATTCAAAGGCGCCAAAATAAGATTTTAAGTATTATTACATCTGCTCCCTGGTATATAAAAAATTCGAACATCCACAAAGACCTAAACATGTCATCAGTTAAAGCAGAAATAGCGAAACATGCAGTCACATATCTAAAGCGGCTTGAATCTCATCCAAACCCTTTGTCGCGTAACATGCTGAATGAACCTGGTTATATTCGACTAAAAAGAAGAGATACTGCTTTTCTTGGCCGTACATTTTGCAAATGATTGCAAAATCCGTGAAACAAACATTATTTTTGTCTAGCACTGGCTGGACTTGAAAAGAATGTTTTATTTTAGACTTAAGATACGAGTAATTATTGTTAGTTCAAAAATACTGAAGATACAATAAATAAGTTATGAAAAAAAAAAATACTTTACTAAAAAAGCGCTGAAAAGTTGGTGGCGCATTTTTCAAACCAAACGGCATTTTCAAGAACTCATACTGTCCCATTGGTGTGACAAACGAAGTGTATTTCACAGACTCATCATTCACATTCACATGATAAAATGCACGTTTTAAATCAAGCATAGAAAAAACCGTTTATTAACCAACCTGTCCAATAAATCATCAATAAGTGGCAATGGAAAATTATCCTTACATGTATTCTTATTTAATTCCCTATAATCAACACAAAGCCTAAGTTGTGTTTTTCGAACCAAAACGATTGGAGAAGCATATTCAGACATACTCGGCCTAATAATTCCATTATCTAATAACTAATCCAAAATTTGCTGAACACTTTGCCTCTCACCATATGAGAGTCTTCTTGGGGAGTAGCTAAATGGCCTCTCACTCTTCAAATTAATCTTAAGCTCCCATTCGACTTCAGGTTTATCGGGACGTTTGCAGTTCAAGTAACAATCACTTGATACACATCCATCATCCATAACTAAACTTTTATTTTCAACTTCAATATTCATTATATTCTCACATTCTTTTTCAAAATCAGTTTTCAATCTAATTATCACTTCATTTAAAAAATTCTGACCTAAAAGCATTGGATAGCCCATTGTACCATTTGGTACCACTAATAACTCAATACTTCAAAATAAATTAATGCTTCAACTCTTCCTTTTACAATAAGAGAACTTTTATTTAAACCAAAATATTTGCAATTCCTATTATTTTCCCTCATTAATACACTAGGCACAAACTGTTCTTTCACTAGGCTGATGGGGCTACCAGTATCTAATAATGTTCCTTAAGAAGAATGAAACCTAAAATAATTATTTATAAAATCTATATTAAGAGTCTTACGTATTCGGTGTCATCCTAGCCATCGTTAATATGATGCACAGGTTGGATTTGATCAGCTTTATTGCCGGGTGACATATCCTTTCTTTTACGGCAGGCTGCAGCAAGATGGTTCATTTCACCGCATACAAAGCACGCTCCTGATTCTCTTTTCGGCTTACGACATTCATTGGCCATCGAATTGCAGTTGAAGCAATGAATTTGCTTTGCTTGTGTGTCCCCATGTCCTGGTGCGTTGCCTATTTGTTCGTTTATAATTGGTGGTTTTTCTAAACGTACCTTGTTAAAAGCTTCTAACAACTGTTCCTTGCTTCTGAAACCTTGCATTTTAGCCTGGGTCTGCAGTGAGTAATTTGGAATACCCTCAATTAAATACTTTACAAATGCGTCATCCGGTATGTTTATTTTATTAGCCAAAATACTTTTGTCAAGGTAGTATTCTTGAAAGGCTTCGCTACGCCGCCATTTACGCTGCTCAAATTGTCTTTTCAGCGAAAGGCTACTTGAACGATCTCCAAAAATCTGTTTAATTTCGTTTAAAAATTCGTCGACTGCGACTGTCATTAAATTTGGTTTCGAATAAAACCAGTCGAGAGCTTTTCCCCTTAATCTGTTTGAAATTAATGCACGCATATTATTTTCATCTAGTTCAAAAACGGACATTACATTTCCTAACTGCATTTCCCAATGTTCAAAACTATCATTTTGGCCAGAAAATTCTGACACTATCTTTTGCCAAAGTAAAATTAAAATTAATATCGTTTTTACTTTCCTTGCCTTTACTGTATGATTGTTCCTTGTTTATTTCTATAGGTTCCTTTTCTTTTCGCAACATTTCATTTTCTTTTCTTTCGAGTTCTATTTCTTTCATTAGCAATTCAGTCTTTCTCTTTAAAAATTCTATTTCATTTTTCAATACAATCGTAGTCAATTCGTTGTTTACACATTTCACACATTTGCTCTTATAAATATCCAAACTGTCTTTTTCTATTTCTCTTAAAATTTCACTCTCTATTGTTTTGCCTATTTCATTTTCTGGACAATTATACTTTTGCTTCTCATTTGCTCTCTCATTTTGACTTTCAATTATTTCGTTGTTGCTTTCGTTTTGTCTTGCTTGTTTTTTGCAACTGTACTGGCCTCATTGGGAATTTTATTGTAGTTGTTATCTTCTTCGTATTTGCGACCGTTATCCAATGCATTTTTATTGCTGTAGTCATCTTTAACTAATACGTTGTTGTTGTTAATATTTTTGTCGTTGGTGTTTTCTGTGCTATTTGCGCCTGTCTCATCACTACCAACAATAAGGAGCTGCTCTAATTCGTCCACTTCTTCATCTTGGTCGCTATCTGCATCACTCTCCTTTGCCGGGAACACACCAAGTAATTCCGCCGGAACACTCACACTCAGCAAACGTGGAATTAATTCATTTTTGTTTCCATCACTTCTAAAGCCAATGGATCGCAGCCAATCTTTTAGCTGCCTAACAGTGTATTTATTTAAACTATTAGCGTCCAAAGGCATAATGATTCGTATCCCACTTCTGATGTAAGAAAATAAAAAGTAACAGTTTTATTTTATTTGTTTATTTCTTTTATTTGTTTTCTCTTTGCGTACGCTCGTAGGTTCTTTTCTTTACAACTGCGCTTTTAACAATGATCATAAAATATTATATACCATACTGAACAATACAATTTTCTGGCATTGCCAGGATTAAATTAAATACACTAACTAGCGTTACCAACGCCTACACTTGTTTTAATACAACAACAAAGTTGTCTCTAATTTTTAGGGTTTCGTACACAAAGTGTAAAAACGTAATCCTATTGTTTTCGCTACAATGTCTGTCCGTCTGTCCGTCTGTCGGCGCCTTTTATCTCTGGAACCGTAATAGGTAGAATCTTGAAATTTTCACAGATGATCTATAGCTGTTGCTATAGCAACAAATACTAAAACTTATAGGGTGTTCCGATAGAGAGGTTTTATTCACGAATATGTGCATATTTCGTGAACTGTAGGTGGGATACATTTGAAATTTACAAACAGTAATTAAAACTTAGTTCACTATATAAACAACTATAGAAAAATAAAACTAAAAATTAAAGGGTGTTCCGATAGTGGTGTGATTTGAATGTATAAGGCCTAAGTTTTGAACCATAATAGGTAGATGCTTGAAATTTTCACAGAAGGTGTACAGTTGTGACCGCTATAGTAGGAAATACTAAATCTTATAGGGTGTTCCGATAGAGAGGTGTTATTTACGAATATATGATTTTTTCTTTAACTATAGGAAGAATACACTAAAAATATGGAAGCAGTAATTAAAACTTAGTACGCTATATAAACAAGTCTAAAAAAGGGTGTCCGATAGTGGTGTGATGTGCATGTATAAGGCCTAAGTTTTGAACCATAATAGGTAGACTCTTGAAATTTTCACAGAAGGTGTATAGCTGTGGCCGCTATAGCAACAAAAACTAAAACTTATAGGGTGTTCCGATATAGAGGTGTTACTCATGAATATGTGTTTATATCTTGAACTGTAGGAGGCAACACTAAAAATTTACAAACAGTAATTAAAACTTAGTTCGCTTTATAAACAAGCCTAAAAAAATAAACCTAAAAATTAAAGGGTGCTCCGATAGTGGTGTGATGTGCATGTATAAGGCCTAAGTTTTGAACCATAATAGGTAGACTCTTGAAATTTTCACAGAAGGTGTATAGCTGTGGCCGCTATAGCAACAAAAACTAAAACTTATAGGGTGTTCCGATATAGAGGTGTTACTCATGAATATGTGTTTATATCTTGAACTGTAGGAGGCAACACTAAAAATTTACAAACAGTAATTAAAACTTAGTTCGCTTTATAAACAAGCCTAAAAAAATAAACCTAAAAATTAAAGGGTGCTCCGATAGTGGTGTGATGTGCATGTATAAGGCCTAAGTTTTGAACCATAATAGGTAGACTCTTGAAATTTTCACAGAAGGTGTATAGCTGTGGCCGCTATAGCAACAAAAACTAAAACTTATAGGGTGTTCCGATATAGAGGTGTTACTCATGAATATGTGTTTATATCTTGAACTGTAGGAGGCAACACTAAAAATTTACAAGCAGTAATTAAAACTTAGTTCGCTTTATAAACAAGTCTAAAAAAATAAACCTAAAAATTAAAGGGTGCTCCGATAGTGGTGTGATTTGCATGCATAAGGCCTAAGTTTTGAACCATAATAGGTAAAACTTATAAGGTGTTCCGAAAGTGACGTGTTATTTGCCTTTATATCTTTATTTCTTGAGCTATAGGAAGCAACCACTTAAAACTTGCAGTGATTTAAACTATGTTCGCTTTTAAGCAAGTATACAATATTAAACTTAAAAATTAAAGGGTGTTCCGTTATATATGGCATAGGTTTTGAACGATAATAGGTAGACTTTTGAAGTTTTTACAGGATGTGTATTACTATGGCCACTATAACAAATAGTAAAAATTATAGGGTGTGCCGACAGTGACGTGATTTGCATGCATATTACCTAATTTTTTAACCATAATAGATAGTCTCTTGAAATTTTCAAAATTAGAGGAGATTGGTTTGGACCGAAATTTAGTTAAGGCTAGGGATGAGGCTGCGAGGAGGATTGTCGAGAATCAGGGATACAACAGTAAGTTGAAGGATCGAAATAGAGTTGAATCTGAATATAAGGTAGGCGATTACGTGATGGTGAGAAATTACATAAGTACACCGGGCGCTTGTAGAAAAATGGCGCCAAAATTTAAGGGGCCATATAGGGTCAGCAAAGTTCTAGGAAATGATAGATATGTAGTGAGGGATGTGGATGTGGAAGGGAAGCAGCAAATTTGAAAAAATGGCTTAAGGAAACACAGAGCAGACATACTTCGGATGAAATCGGGACGATTTGGAGTCAGGATGGCCGAACTGTAGGCGTTGGTAACCCTAGTTAGTGTATTTAATTTAAGTCTGCAATGCCAGTAAATTGTATTGTTCAGTTTGGTATATAATATTTTATGATCATTGTTAAAAGCGCAGTTGTAAAGAAAAGAACCTACGAGCGTACGAAAAGAGAAAAAAAAATAAAAGAAATAAACAAATAAAATAAAACTGTTACTTTTTATTTTCTTACACAAGTTCGTTTTTTGCTTTTGTTTGAATTTATTCATTTATTGAATTAGCGGCTACGCAATTAAATGAAAACAAATTCGCCGTATAGTCAGCTACTTAATAATATTGAAGACGATAGCTACATCGTAAGCTCTGACATTGTTGCAGCAGTCGTAAAGTAGCACTAGGTTGGAGAACACGTGCGTGTGTCATTGTCATTATCGCTTTAAGTCAATCAGGCCGCCCTTGTTGCTCGGCCTTCGAGTGGCTGGCGTCTTACTCACACTGGATGATTGGCTTTTCGAATAGCTGTACTGCCGTACTGTTATTGGTGGTTGCTTTAATATTCCGCGTGTAATCGTTTTGGTTATTGTGTATAAGCTATAAATTTTAATTAGATGAGTCAGACATTGGAGGAGCACCATTTTTTAAACTCAATTTTTTAGTAGAAGGGAACTATTAAACCCAAAAATGTGAAAGAATATATGTGGGCATGGTTTTTAACCCGCAGCCTCAAAAGGAAATCAGGCATAGTTATGCCTGACAGATTGGTGTGCTCAAATTTTTTGTATCTCTTCTTTTGCCTTCGAAAATGACATTACTACCCGAACACGGACAGTAGGACAGACGGACATCGCTTAATCAACTTCTCTATGTATAAGAATTCAGAATATATATACTTTATGGGGTCGGAAATTAATATTGTGGAAATTACACACGGAATGACAAACTTTTATATACCCTTTCTACCTGCGGTGAAAGGTATAAAAATATGTTACTCTATATACATATGTACATATATCCTTCCCAACATACCATATAGCAATCAAACTACAATAAAACTTGTCAATAAGCTTATAAATAATAGTCTTTTTTAAGCTTTTCTTAATTTCGCTTATAATAATATTTATAAAATATAAGCATTAATAAAATAAGCATTATTTAACAGTGATTAATAAACTATTATTATACACAAATGTTTCTTCAGTTCTGTTTTTGGCGTTGATAAGTGCGGACGCGATTTTTTTTAAGCTCGCATTAACAAAAAACAAAACATACATTGTGTGAACAATTTAAAACAACAATTTGTAAAATATTTGTTTTTTCTTTTACTTTTTCCTTTTCTTTATTTTTTTACAACGGCATATTGAATTGCTACTTTTAATATAAAATAAAAACAATAAAGGCTAATGAGCCTATTTAATTTAAGCAACAAAAATGTTGACAATTCTGAATTAAATAAAAACAAAATAACTGAAAATAATTCGTGTATTAATGCTACGCCAGTTATACGTGCCCAATCTTGTTCTTCACTTTTACTAAGCGATGACAATAAAATAACTACAAACAAATCGCCTTCTGAACACAGTGTTGCCAAAGATAATATGGATAGTGTAGAAAAACCCAAGACGCAAGTGGGAATGGACAGATACATAACTGTATTAAAAAGAGGTCGAAGCCCTAAATCTTCGCAGATTGCACCAATGGCTATAGTACAAAAAGACAAGGACTCTAATGGAATAAATTCCCATAATCGTTTTGCTATTTTAGATAGCGAAACAAGCGAAACAAAAACGGCACCCAAGTCGTTTAAACCACCACCAATTTTTTTAAGGGAAAAAAATTCAAATGAATTAATAAATAAGTTAATCTCAGTTATCGGAGAAAATTCATTCTATGTAATTCCTTTCAAGCGTGGTAACATTGATGAAACTAAAATTCAATTTATAGACGAAAGTAGTTATCGTAAAGCAGTAAAGGAGTTTGAATGCTGCAAAAAGAACTTTTATACCTATCAGCTGAAGAGTAGCAAAGGCCTACAGGTAGTTATCAAAGGTGTAGACTCATATGTTAATCCAGTGGAAATAAAAGCTGGCCTCCAAAAAGCAGGATTTAAGGTTAAAAACGTTGACAATCTCAGAAATCGAGAGCGTGTCCCTCAACCTCTATTTCGCGTTGAACTGGAACCTGACGATATTAGATTGAAGAAGAACGAAACGCATCCCATTTATAATCTAAAATATCTGTTACACCGCAGGATAAGTGTAGAGGAACCACATAAACGGTCAGGACCCGTTCAGTGTTTAAATTGCCAAGAATACGGCCATACAAGGGCTTACTGCAAGTTGCCTCCGGTTTGCGTTGTGTGTGGAGAGCTTCATTGTTCCGCCCAATGCGACAAACCAAAGGATGACTCGAAGGTTAAAAAATGTAGCAATTGCGGTGGAAATCACACTGCTAACTACAGAGGCTGTCCAGTTTTTTCTGTGGTAAGGAAGTCAACTCAGAAATTAAATACTCCTGCTAGACAGCCACAATACCAAGCAAATGCTCAATTCCCTCAGTTAGCTCAACCCACAACCAAACATGTTTCATACGCGGATATGTTAAAATCCAATAATGTTTTAGCACACAAAGCGACACCTACAACTAATTCGACCCCAAATATGTATCCCGAAGCTAAAGAACAAACACCATCTGGTAACTACAGTCGTCTTGAAGCAAGTATCGAGACATTAGTGCATTCGTTAAACAGTTTTATGAGCTCTATGAGCAGCATGATGCAAGAAATGGTTCGCATGCAATCTATGATGTTGCAGGCGGTACTTAACAAACCATGAACTGTTTAAAAATATGTTACTGGAACGCAAACGGCTTACGCCAACACAAAAATGAACTCGAGTACTTTTTGAAGAACCAACAAATTAATGTCATGATGGTTTCAGAGACTCATTTAACAACAAATAGCTTTTTTAAAATCAATGGCTATATATTATATGACACTAAAGACACCCGTGGCAGAACATGTGGTGGTTCAGCAATAATAATAAGGGCTCGATTTAAACATCATTTACTCTGTGATTTTTGTGAGGACTACCTTCAAGCAACAAACATCTGTATTGAAGAATATCATCAAAACTTTGTTATTTCTTCGATTTATTCACCTCCTAGATTTCAAATATCAGAGAGTCAATATATCGAATTTTACAAATCACTAGGTCCCTGTTTCATAGCAACAGGCGACTACAACGCTAAACACACGTTTTGAGGATCACGCCTAATAACTCCAAAAGGTCGTGTTTTATTTGACACTATTTCAAAAATGCGTCTGAATGTGATATCAAGTGGACAACCCACCTATTAGCCTACTGATCGACAAAAAATACCTGATGTTATTGATTTTGGCGTGACTAAAGGTATTTCGAGAGAAATGATTAAGGTTGAAGCATCACTTGAATTATCCTCAGATCATTCACCCACTATTGTTTATATATGGAATCAGCAAAATATCGTGTCGCCAACAACTTGCACAAGCATTAATTGGTTGAAATATAGAAAGTATCTAAGTTCTCATTGTTCGGAAAACATACTGCTAAGAACACCAGAAGATGTGGATCAGAGTCTAATTTATTTTCATCAAAACCTTAAATCAGCTGCCCAACATGCGACAGAAACCAGACAACCAGCTAGATACAATCAAATTTATTTTGTAGATGTCGAGCGGCTCTTGGCTGAAAAAAGAAAAATTAGAAGAGAGTGGCAAGCACACAGATCTCCTCAACTCAAATCTAGACTTAAAGATTGCACGAAACGGCTAAGACAGCTGCTAGAATCTCGGAAGAGTAGCATCTCTGAAAAATTACTTGGAAGACCTCGACGCAACTGCACAATCAGATTATTCATTATGGCGTGGATGTAGGAAGCTTAAAAGACCGATCGTACGTAAGCCTCCCTTGCGAACTTCTTGTGGAGACTGGACAAGGAATGATACCGAAAAAGGCAATTTGTTTGTTGGACATTTGAAGAAGGTTTTCACCCCAAATGTATGTACTGATATAACTGAGTTGCCATCAGTAGAGACTAGTGGCGTAGTACCCCTAAGATTTGAATTTAGCGATATTGAAAGGGCAATAGCAGATTTAAACACCAAAAAAGCCCCTGGCGTTGATAAAACAAGTAACAAGATGTTAGTTGAGTTGCCCCTTATAGGCCGAAGAATTATCCTGTTTGTTTTTAATGCCGTCTTAAGTCTTGAGTACTTTCCCACAGAGTGGAAGGTCTCTTTGATAACTATGATTCCTAAGCCAGGAAAAGACCACACAAAAGAAAAATCATACAGACCTATAAGCCTTTTATCAAACGTGTCAAAGTTATTTAAGAGAATATTAATAACTAAGTTGAATCCAATTCTTAGCGCGAAAGGATGCATTCCGAACCATCAATTCGGCTTCAGAAAACAACATAGTACGATCCAACAAACACACAGATTAGTAAATGTAATTAAAACGACCTTTGAAGAAAAAAAATACTGTTCTGCGCTCTTTATAGACGTTTCTCAAGCATTCGATAAGGTTTGGCACGAAGGCCTAATATTTAAGCTAAAGCTGAACTTGTCCAAAAACTTGTATAAGCTCTTAAAAGATTATTTAACGAATCGCAAGTTTTTACTAAAAGAAGGTGACTTTTTAAGTTCGCCACAGTTCATTGAAGCCGGAGTTCCCCAAGGTAGTATTTTGAGACCAATTTTATATTTACTGTATGCCAATTAGCACCCTAGTCCACACATCAACTTTTGCAGATGACACAGCTTTTTTAAGTATTCATGAAAGTGCCCAAGAAGCATCACAACTTTTACAAGACCACATACTCAATTTGGAAAAATGGCTAGAAAAATGGAGAATAAAAGTGAATGAACAAAAATGTACTCACATAACTTTCACACTGCGTAGGGACTCATGCCCTCCTATTCGCATAAATAACCAAATGATACCACAGCTTTCAGACATTAAATACCTGGGTATACATCTTGACCGTCGCCTTACTTGGAAAAGCTACATTGACTTCAAGTTAACACAAATGAAACTAAAAGCAGTACAACTAAATAGGCTTATTGGCAGAAACTCCACCCTGAGCTTAGATTGTAAACTTCTACTGTACAAGTCGATCCTCAAACCAATTTTATATTATGGGATTCAGTTATGGGGCACTGCCTCAGCTAGCAATGTAGAAAAAATTCAAAGGCGCCAAAATAAGATTTTAAGTATTATTACATCTGCTCCCTGGTATATAAAAAATTCGAACATCCACAAAGACCTAAACATGCCATCAGTTAAAGCAGAAATAGCGAAACATGCAGTCACATATCTAAAGCGGCTTGAATCTCATCCAAACCCTTTGGCGCGTAACATGCTGAATGAACCTGGTTATATTCGACTAAAAAGAAGAGATACTGCTTTTCTTGGCCGTACATTAGAGGGATGACCCGCAAATGATTGCAAAATCCGTGAAACAAACATTATTTTTGTCTAGCACTGGCTGGACTTAAAAGAATATTTTATTTTAGACTTAAGATACGAGTAATTATTGTTAGTTCAAAAATATTGAAGATACAATAAATAAGTTATGAAAAAAAAATACTTTACTAACAAAGCGCTAAAAAGTTGGTGGCGCATTTTTCAAACCAAACGGCATTTTCAAGAACTCATACTGTCCCATTGGTGTGACAAACGAAGTGTATTTCACAGACTCATCGTTCACATTCACATGATAAAATGCACGTTTTAAATCAAGCAAAGAAAAAAACCGTTTATTAACCAGCCTGTCCAATAAATCATCAATAAGTGGCAATGGAAAATTATCCTTACATGTATTCTTATTTAATTCCCTATAATCAACACAAAGCCTAAGCTCACCACTCTTTTTTCGAACCAAAACGATTGGAGAAGCATATTCAGACATACTCGGCCTAATAATTCCATTATCTAATAACTAATCCAAAATTTGCTGAACACTTTGCCTCTCACCATATGAGAATCTTCTTGGGGAGTAGCTAAATGGCCTCTCACTCTTCAAATTAATCTTAAGCTCCCATTTGACTTCAGGTTTATCGGGACGTTTGCAGTTCAAGTAACAATCATTTGATACACATCCATCATCCATAACTAAACTTTTATTTTCAACTTCAATATTCATTATATTCTCACATTCTTTTTCAAAATCAGTTTTCAATCTAATTTTCACTTCATTTAAAAAATTCTGACCTAAAAGCATTGGATAGCCCATTGATGCACAGGTTGGATTTGATCAGCTTTAGTGCCGGGTGACATATCCTTTCTTTTACGGCAGGCTGCAGCAAGATGGTTCATTTCACCGCATACAAAGCACGCCCCTGATTCTCTTTTCGGCTTACGACATTCATTGGCCATCGAATTGCAGTTGAAGCAACGAATTTGCTTTGCTTGTGTGTCCCCATGTCCTGGTGCGTTGCCTATTTGTTCGTTTATAATTGGTGGTTTTTCTAAACGTGCCTTGTTAAAAGCTTCTAACAACTGTTCCTTGCTTCTGAAACCTTGCATTTTAGCCTGGGTCTGCAGTGAGTAATTTGGAATACCCTCAATTAAATACTTTACAAATTCGTCATCCGGTATGTTTATTTTATTAGCCAAAATACTTTTGTCATGGTAGTATTCTTGAAAGGCTTCGCTACGCCGCCATTTACGCTGCTCAAATTGTCTTTTCAGCGAAAGGCTACTTGAACGATCTCCAAAAATCTGTTTAATTTCGTTTAAAAATTCGTCGACTGCGACTGTCATTAAAGTTGGTTTCGAATAAAACCAGTCGAGAACTTTTCCTCTTAATCTGTTTGAAATTAATGCACGCATATTATTTTCATCGAGTTCAAAAACGGACTTTACATTTCCTAACTGCATTTCCCAATGTTCAAAACTATCATTTTGGCCAGAAAATTCTGACACTATCTTTTGCCAAAGTAAAATTAAAACTAATATCGTTTTTACTTTCCCTGCCTTAAATGTATGATTGTTCCTTGTTTATTTCTATAGGTTCCTTTTCTTTTCGCAACATTTCATTTTCTTTTCTTTCGAGTTCTATTTCTTTCATTAGCAATTCAGTCTTTCTCTTTAAAAATTCTATTTCATTTTTCAATACAATCGTAGTCAATTCGTTGCTTACACATTTCACACATTTGCTCTTATAAATATCCAAACTGTCTTTTTCTATTTCTCTTAAAATTTCACTCTCTATTGTTTTGCCTATTTCATTTTCTGGACAATTATACTTTTGCTTCTCATTTGCTCTCTCATTTTGACTTTCAATTATTTCGTTGTTGCTTTCGTTTTGTTCCTTTTCATTGTCTTGCTTGTTTTTTGCAACTGTACTGGCCTCATTGGGAATTTTATTGTAGTTGTTATCTTCTTCGTATTTGCGACCGTTATCCAATGCATTTTTATTGCTGTAGTCATCTTTAACTAATACGTTGTTGTCGTTAATATTTTTGTCGTTGGTGTTTTCTGTGCCATTTGCGCCTGTCTCATCATGACCAACAATAAGGAGCTGCTCTAATTCGTCCACTTCTTCATCTTGGTCGCTATCTGCATCACTCTCCTTTGCCGAGAACACACCAAGTAATTCCGCCGGAACACTCAGCAAACGTGGAACTAATTCATTTTTGTTTCCATCACTTCTAAAGCCAATGGATCGCAGCCAATCTTTTAGCTGCCTAACAGTGTATTTATTTAAACTATTAGCGTCCAAAGGCATAATGATTCGTATCCCACTTCTGATGTAAGAAAATAAAAAGTAACAGTTTTATTTTATTTGTTTATTTCTTTTATTTGTTTTCTCTTTGCGTACGCTCGTAGGTTCTTTTCTTTACAACTGCGCTTTTAACAATGATCATAAAATATTATATACCATACTGAACAATACAATTTTCTGGCATTGCCAGGATTAAATTAAATACACTAACTAGCGTTACCAACGCCTACACTTGTTTTAATACAACAACAAAGTTGTCTCTAATTTTTAGGGTTTCGTACACAAAGTGTAAAAACGTAATCCTATTGTTTTCGCTACAATGTCTGTCCGTCTGTCCGTCTGTCGGCGCCTTTTATCTCTGGAACCGTAATAGGTAGAATCTTGAAATTTTCACAGATGATCTATAGCTGTTGCTATAGCAACAAATACTAAAACTTATAGGGTGTTCCGATAGAGAGGTTTTATTCACGAATATGTGAATATTTCGTGAACTGTAGGTGGGATACATTTGAAATTTACAAACAGTAATTAAAACTTAGTTCACTATATAAACAACTATAGAAAAATAAAACTAAAAATTAAAGGGTGTTCCGATAGTGGTGTGATTTGAATGTATAAGGCCTAAGTTTTGAACCATAATAGGTAGATGCTTGAAATTTTCACAGAAGGTGTACAGTTGTGACCGCTATAGTAGGAAATACTAAATTTTATAGGGTGTTCCGATAGAGAGGTGTTATTTACGAATATATGATTTTTTCTTTAACTATAGGAAGAATACACTAAAAATATGGAAGCAGTAATTAAAACTAAGTACGCTATATAAACAAGTCTAAAAAAGGGTGTCCGATAGTGGTGTGATGTGCATGTATAAGGCCTAAGTTTTGAACCATAATAGGTAGACTCTTGAAATTTTCACAGAAGGTGTATAGCTGTGGCCGCTATAGCAACAAAAACTAAAACTTATAGGGTGTTCCGATATAGAGGTGTTACTCATGAATATGTGTTTATATCTTGAACTGTAGGAGGCAACACTAAAAATTTACAAGCAGTAATTAAAACTTAGTTCGCTTTATAAACAAGTCTAAAAAAATAAACCTAAAAATTAAAGGGTGCTCCGATAGTGGTGTGATTTGCATGCATAAGGCCTAAGTTTTGAACCATAATAGGTAAAACTTATAAGGTGTTCCGAAAGTGACGTGTTATTTGCCTTTATATCTTTATTTCTTGAGCTATAGGAAGCAACCACTTAAAACTTGCAGTGATTTAAACTATGTTCGCTTTTAAGCAAGTATACAATATTAAACCTAAAAATTAAAGGGTGTTCCGTTAGTGAAGTGATTTGTATGTATATGTCATAGGTTTTGAACGATAATAGGTAGACTTTTGAAGTTTTTACAGGATGTGTATTACTATGGCCACTATAACAAATAGTAAAAATTAAAGGGTGTGCCGACAGTGACGTGATTATGCATATTGACTAATTTTTTAACCATGATAGATAGTCTCTTGAAATTTTCAAAATTGGAGGAGATTGGTTTGGACCGAAATTTAGTTAAGGCTAGGGATGAGGCTGCGAGGAGGATTGTCGAGAATCAGGGATACAACAGTAAGTTGAAGGATCGAAATAGAGTTGAATCTGAATATAAGGTAGGCGATTACGTGATGGTGAGAAATTACATAAGTACACCGGGCGCTTGTAGAAAAATGGCGCCAAAATTTAAGGGGCCATATAGGGTCAGCAAAGTTCTAGGAAATGATAGATATGTAGTGAGAGATGTGGATGTGGATGTGGAAGGGAAGCAGCAAATTTGAAAAAATGGCTTAAGGAAACACAGAGCAGACATACTTCGGATGAAATCGGGACGATTTGGAGTCAGGATGGCCGAACTGTAGGCGTTGGTAACCCTAGTTAGTGTATTTAATTTAAGTCTGCAATGCCAGTAAATTGTATTGTTCAGTTTGGTATATAATATTTTATGATCATTGTTAAAAGCGCAGTTGTAAAGAAAAGAACCTACGAGCGTACGAAAAGAGAAAAAAAATAAAAGAAATAAACAAATAAAATAAAACTGTTACTTTTTATTTTCTTACACAAGTTCGTTTTTTGCTTTTGTTTGAATTTATTCATTTATTGAATTAGCGGCTACGCAATTAAATGAAAACAAATTCGCCGTATAGTCAGCTACTTAATAATATTGAAGACGATAGCTACATCGTAAGCTCTGACATTGTTGCAGCAGTCGTAAAGTAGCACTAGGTTGGAGAACACGTGCGTGTGTCATTGTCATTATCGCTTTAAGTCAATCAGGCCGCCCTTGTTGCTCGGCCTTCGAGTGGCTGGCGTCTTACTCACACTGGATGATTGGCTTCTCGAATAGCTGTACTGCCGTACTGTTATTGGTGGTTGCTTTAATATTCCGCGTGCAATCGTTTTGGTTATTGTGTATAAGCTATAAATTTTAATTAGATGAGTCAGACATTGGAGGAGCACCATTTTTTAAACTCAATTTTTTAGTAGAAGGGAACTATTAAACCCAAAAATGTGAAAGAATATATGTGGGCATGGTTTTTAACCCGCAGCCTCAAAAGGAAATCAGGCATAGTTATGCCTGACAGATTGGTGTGCTCAAATTTTTTGTATCTCTTCTTTTGCCTTCGAAAATGACATTACTACCCGAACACGGACAGTAGGACAGACGGACATCGCTTAATCAACTTCTCTATGTATAAGAATTCAGAATATATATACTTTATGGGGTCGGAAATTAATATTGTGGAAATTACACACGGAATGACAAACTTTTATATACCCTTTCTACCTGCGGTGAAAGGTATAAAAATATGTTACTCTATATACATATGTACATATATCCTTCCCAACATACCATATAGCAATCAAACTACAATACAACTTGTCAATAAGCTTATAAATAATAGTCTTTTTTAAGCTTTTCTTAATTTCGCTTATAATAATATTTATAAAATATAAGCATTAATAAAATAAGCATTATTTAACAGTGATTAATAAACTAGTATTATACACAAATGTTTCTTCAGTTCTGTTTTTGGCGTTGATAAGTGCGGACGCGATTTTTTTTAAGCTCGCATTAACAAAAAACAAAACATACATTGTGTGAACAATTTAAAACAAAAACAAAAAACAAACCTGTTTTAATACAACAAAGTTGTTTGTAAAATATTTGTTTTTTCTTTTTCTTTTTCCTTTTCTTTATTTTTTTACAACGGCATATTGAATTGCTACTTTTAATATAAAATAAAAACAATAAAGGCTAATGAGCCTATTTAATTTAAGCAACAAAAATGTTGACAATTCTGAATTAAATAAAAACAAAATAACTGAAAATAATTCGTGTATTAATGCTACGCCAGTTATACGTGCCCAATCTTGTTCTTCACTTTTACTAAGCGATGACAATAAAATAACTACAAACAAATCGCCTTCTGAACACAGTGTTGCCAAAGATAATATGGATAGTGTAGAAAAACCCAAGACGCAAGTGGGAATGGACAGATACATAACTGTATTAAAAAGAGGTCGAAGCCCTAAATCTTCGCAGATTGCACCAATGGCTATAGTACAAAAAGACAAGGACTCTAACGGAATAAATTCCCATAATCGTTTTGCTATTTTAGATAGCGAAACAAGCGAAACAAAAACGGCACCCAAGTCGTTTAAACCACCACCAATTTTTTTAAGGGAAAAAAATTCAAATGAATTAATAAATAAGTTAATCTCAGTTATCGGAGAAAATTCATTCTATGTAATTCCTTTCAAGCGTGGTAACATTGATGAAACTAAAATTCAATTTATAGACGAAAGTAGTTATCGTAAAGCAGTAAAGGAGTTTGAATGCTGCAAAAAGAACTTTTATACCTATCAGCTGAAGAGTAGCAAAGGCCTACAGGTAGTTATCAAAGGTGTAGACTCATATGTTAATCCAGTGGAAATAAAAGCTGGCCTCCAAAAAGCAGGATTTAAGGTTAAAAACGTTGACAATCTCAGAAATCGAGAGCGTGTCCCTCAACCTCTATTTCGCGTTGAACTGGAACCTGACGATATTAGATTGAAGAAGAACGAAACGCATCCCATTTATAATCTAAAATATCTGTTACACCGCAGGATAAGTGTAGAGGAACCACATAAACGGTCAGGACCCGTTCAGTGTTTAAATTGCCAAGAATACGGCCATACAAGGGCTTACTGCAAGTTGCCTCCGGTTTGCGTTGTGTGTGGAGAGCTTCATTGTTCCGCCCAATGCGACAAACCAAAGGATGACTCGAAGGTTAAAAAATGTAGCAATTGCGGTGGAAATCACACTGCTAACTACAGAGGCTGTCCAGTTTTTTCTGTGGTAAGGAAGTCAACTCAGAAATTAAATACTCCTGCTAGACAGCCACAATACCAAGCAAATGCTCAATTCCCTCAGTTAGCTCAACCCACAACCAAACATGTTTCATACGCGGATATGTTAAAATCCAATCATGTTTTAGCACACAAAGCGACACCTACAACTAATTCGACCCCAAATATGTATCCCGAAGCTAAAGAACAAACACCATCTGGTAACTACAGTCGTCTTGAAGCAAGTATCGAGACATTAGTGCATTCGTTAAACAGTTTTATGAGCTCTATGAGCAGCATGATGCAAGAAATGGTTCGCATGCAATCTATGATGTTGCAGGCGGTACTTAACAAACCATGAACTGTTTAAAAATATGTTACTGGAACGCAAACGGCTTACGCCAACACAAAAATGAACTCGAGTACTTTTTTAAGAACCAACAAATTAATGTCATGATGGTTTCAGAGACTCATTTAACAACAAATAGCTTTTTTAAAATCAATGGCTATATATTATATGACACTAAAGACACCCGTGGCAGAGCATGTGGTGGTTCAGCAATACTAATAAGGGCTCGATTTAAACATTATTTACTCTGTGATTTTTGTGAGGACTACCTTCAAGCAACAAACATCTGTATTGAAGAATATCATCAAAACTTTGTTATTTCTTCGATTTATTCACCTCCTAGATTTCAAATATCAGAGAGTCAATATATCGAATTTTACAAATCACTAGGTCCCTGTTTCATAGCAACAGGCGACTACAACGCTAAACACACGTTTTGAGGATCACGCCTAATAACTCCAAAAGGTCGTGTTTTATTTGACACTATTTCAAAAATGCGTCTGAATGTGATATCAAGTGGACAACCCACCTATTGGCCTACTGATCGACAAAAAATACCTGATGTTATTGATTTTGGCGTGACTAAAGGTATTTCGAGAGAAATGATTAAGGTTGAAGCATCACTCGAATTATCCTCAGATCATTCACCCACTATTGTTTATATATGGAATCAGCAAAATATCGTGTCGCCAACAACTTGCACAAGCATTAATTGGTTGAAATATAGAAAGTATCTTAGTTCTCATTGTTCGGAAAACATACTGCTAAGAACACCAGAAGATGTGGATCAGAGTCTAATTTATTTTCATCAAAACCTTAAATCAGCTGCCCAACATGCGACAGAAACCAGACAACCAGCTAGATACAATCAAATTTATTTTGTAGATGTCGAGCGGCTCTTGGCTGAAAAAAGAAAAATTAGAAGAGAGTGGCAAGCACACAGATCTCCTCAACTCAAATCTAGACTTAAAGATTGCACGAAACGGCTAAGACAGCTGCTAGAATCTCGGAAGAGTAGCATCTCTGAAAAATTACTTGGAAGACCTCGACGCAACTGCACAATCAGATTATTCATTATGGCGTGGATGTAGGAAGCTTAAAAGACCGATCGTACGTAAGCCTCCCTTGCGAACTTCTTGTGGAGACTGGACAAGGAATGATACCGAAAAAGGCAATTTGTTTGTTGGACATTTGAAGAAGGTTTTTACCCCAAATGTATGTACTGATATAACTGAGTTGCCATCAGTAGAGACTAGTGGCGTAGTACCCCTAAGATTTGAATTTAGCGATATTGAAAGGGCAATAGCAGATTTAAACACCAAAAAAGCCCCTGGCGTTGATAAAACAAGTAACAAGATGTTAGTTGAGTTGCCCCTTATAGGCCGAAGAATTATCCTGTTTGTTTTTAATGCCGTCTTAAGTCTTGAGTACTTTCCCACAGAGTGGAAGGTCTCTTTGATAACTATGATTCCTAAGCCAGGAAAAGACCACACAAAAGAAAAATCATACAGACCTATAAGCCTTTTATCAAACGTGTCAAAGTTATTTGAGAGAATATTAATAACTAAGCTGAATCCAATTCTTAGCGCGAAAGGATGCATTCCGAACCATCAATTCGGCTTCAGAAAACAACATAGTACGATCCAACAAACACACAGATTATTAAATGTAATTAAAACGACCTTTGAAGAAAAAAAATACTGTTCTGCGCTCTTTATAGACGTTTCTCAAGCATTCGATAAGGTTTGGCACGAAGGCCTAATATTTAAGCTAAAGCTGAACTTGCCCAAAAACTTGTATAAGCTCTTAAGAGATTATTTAACGAATCGCAAGTTTTTACTAAAAGAAGGTGACTTTTTAAGTTCGCCACAGTTCATTGAAGCCGGAGTTCCCCAAGGTAGTATTTTGAGACCAATTTTATATTTACTGTATGCCAATTAGCACCCTAGTCCACACATCAACTTTTGCAGATGACACAGCTTTTTTAAGTATTCATGAAAGTGCCCAAGAAGCATCACAACTTTTACAAGACCACATACTCAATTTGGAAAAATGGCTAGAAAAATGGAGAATAAAAGTGAATGAACAAAAATGTACTCACATAACTTTCACACTGCGTAGGGACTCATGCCCTCCTATTCGCATAAATAACCAAATGATACCACAGCTTTCAGACATTAAATACCTGGGTATACATCTTGACCGTCGCCTTACTTGGAAAAGCTACATTGACTTCAAGTTAACACAAATGAAACTAAAAGCAGTACAACCAAATAGGCTTATTGGCAGAAACTCCACCCTGAGCTTAGATTGTAAACTTCTACTGTACAAGTCGATCCTCAAACCAATTTTATATTATGGGATTCAGTTATGGGGCACTGCCTCAGCTAGCAATGTAGAAAAAATTCAAAGGCGCCAAAATAAGATTTTAAGTATTATTACATCTGCTCCCTGGTATATAAAAAATTCGAACATCCACAAAGACCTAAACATGCCATCAGTTAGAGCAGAAATAGCGAAACATGCAGTCACATATCTAAAGCGGCTTGAATCTCATCCAAACCCTTTGGCGCGTAACATGCTGAATGAACCTGGTTATATTCGACTAAAAAGAAGAGATACTGCTTTTCTTGGCCGTACATTAGAGGGATGACCCGCAAATGATTGCAAAATCCGTGAAACAAACATTATTTTTGTCTAGCACTGGCTGGACTTAAAAAGAATATTTTATTTTAGACTTAAGATACGAGTAATTATTGTTAGTTCAAAAATATTGAAGATACAATAAATAAGTTATGAAAAAAAAAATACTTTACTAACAAAGCGCTAAAAAGTTGGTGGCGCATTTTTCAAACCAAACGGCATTTTCAAGAACTCATACTGTCCCATTGGTGTGACAAACGAAGTGTATTTCATAGACTCATCGTTCACATTCACATGATAAATTGCACGTTTTAAATCAAGCAAAGAAAAAAACCGTTTATTAACCAGCCTGTCCAATAAATCATCAATAAGTGGCAATGGAAAATTATCCTTACATGTATTCTTATTTAATTCCCTATAATCAACACAAAGCCTAAGCTCACCACTCTTTTTTCGAACCAAAACGATTGGAGAAGCATATTCAGACATACTCGGCCTAATAATTCCATTATCTAATAACTAATCCAAAATTTGCTGAACACTTTGCCTCTCACCATATGAGAATCTTCTTGGGGAGTAGCTAAATGGCCTCTCACTCTTCAAATTAATCTTAAGCTCCCATTTGACTTCAGGTTTATCGGGACGTTTGCAGTTCAAGTAACAATCATTTGATACACATCCATCATCCATAACTAAACTTTTATTTTCAACTTCAATATTCATTATATTCTCACATTCTTTTTCAAAATCAGTTTTCAATCTAATTTTCACTTCATTTAAAAAATTCTGACCTAAAAGCATTGGATAGCCCATTGATGCACAGGTTGGATTTGATCAGCTTTAGTGCCGGGTGACATATCCTTTCTTTTACGGCAGGCTGCAGCAAGATGGTTCATTTCACCGCATACAAAGCACGCCCCTGATTCTCTTTTCGGCTTACGACATTCATTGGCCATCGAATTGCAGTTGAAGCAACGAATTTGCTTTGCTTGTGTGTCCCCATGTCCTGGTGCGTTGCCTATTTGTTCGTTTATAATTGGTGGTTTTTCTAAACGTACCTTGTTAAAAGCTTCTAACAACTGTTCCTTGCTTCTGAAACCTTGCATTTTAGCCTGGGTCTGCAGTGAGTAATTTGGAATACCCTCAATTAAATACTTTACAAATTCGTCATCCGGTATGTTTATTTTATTAGCCAAAATACTTTTGTCATGGTAGTATTCTTGAAAGGCTTCGCTACGCCGCCATTTACGCTGCTCAAATTGTCTTTTCAGCGAAAGGCTACTTGAACGATCTCCAAAAATCTGTTTAATTTCGTTTAAAAATTTGTCGACTGCGACTGTCATTAAAGTTGGTTTCGAATAAAACCAGTCGAGAACTTTTCCTCTTAATCTGTTTGAAATTAATGCACGCATATTATTTTCATCGAGTTCAAAAACGGACTTTACATTTCCTAACTGCATTTCCCAATGTTCAAAACTATCATTTTGGCCAGAAAATTCTGACACTATCTTTTGCCAAAGTAAAATTAAAATTAATATCGTTTTTACTTTCCCTGCCTTAAATGTATGATTGTTCCTTGTTTATTTCTATAGGTTCCTTTTCTTTTCGCAACATTTCATTTTCTTTTCTTTCGAGTTCTATTTCTTTCATTAGCAATTCAGTCTTTCTCTTTAAAAATTCTATTTCATTTTTCAATACAATCGTAGTCAATTCGTTGCTTACACATTTCACACATTTGCTCTTATAAATATCCAAACTGTCTTTTTCTATTTCTCTTAAAATTTCACTCTCTATTGTTTTGCCTATTTCATTTTCTGGACAATTATACTTTTGCTTCTCATTTGCTCTCTCATTTTGACTTTCAATTATTTCGTTGTTGCTTTCGTTTTGTTCCTTTTCATTGTCTTGCTTGTTTTTTGCAACTGTACTGGCCTCATTGGGAATTTTATTGTAGTTGTTATCTTCTTCGTATTTGCGACCGTTATCCAATGCATTTTTATTGCTGTAGTCATCTTTAACTAATACGTTGTTGTCGTTAATATTTTTGTCGTTGGTGTTTTCTGTGCCATTTGCGCCTGTCTCATCATGACCAACAATAAGGAGCTGCTCTAATTCGTCCACTTCTTCATCTTGGTCGCTATCTGCATCACTCTCCTTTGCCGGGAACACACCAAGTAATTCCGCCGGAACACTCAGCAAACGTGGAACTAATTCATTTTTGTTTCCATCATTTCTAAAGCCAATGGATCGCAGCCAATCTTTTAGCTGCCTAACAGTGTATTTATTTAAACTATTAGCGTCCAAAGGCATAATGATTCGTATCCCACTTCTGATGTAAGAAAATAAAAAGTAACAGTTTTATTTTATTTGTTTATTTCTTTTATTTGTTTTCTCTTTGCGTACGCTCGTAGGTTCTTTTCTTTACAACTGCGCTTTTAACAATGATCATAAAATATTATATACCATACTGAACAATACAGTTTTCTGGCATTGCCAGGCTTAAATTAAATACACTAACTAGCGTTACCAACGCCTACACTTGTTTTAATACAATAACAAAGTTGTCTGTAATTTTTAGGGTTCCGTATACAAAGTGTAAAAACGTAATCCTATTGTTTTCGCTACAATGCCTGTCCGTCTGTCCGTCAGCGTCTGTTATCTCTGGAACCGTAATAGGTAGACTCTTGAAATTTTCACAGATGATGTATAGCTGTTGCTAAAGCAACAAATACTAAAACTTATAGGGTGTTCCGATAGAGAGGTTTTATTCACGAATATGTGCATATTTCGTGAACTGTAGGTGGGATACATTTGAAATTTACAAACAGTAATTAAAACTTAGTTCACTATATAAACAACTATAGAAAAATAAAACTAAAAATTAAAGGGTGTTCCGATAGTGGTGTGATTTGAATGTATAAGGCCTAAGTTTTGAACCATAATAGGTAGATGCTTGAAATTTTCACAGAAGGTGTACAGTTGTGACCGCTATAGTAGGAAATACTAAATTTTATAGGGTGTTCCGATAGAGAGGTGTTATTTACGAATATATGATTTTTTCTTTAACTATAGGAAGAATACACTAAAAATATGGAAGCAGTAATTAAAACTAAGTACGCTATATAAACAAGTCTAAAAAAGGGTGTCCGATAGTGGTGTGATGTGCATGTATAAGGCCTAAGTTTTGAACCATAATAGGTAGACTCTTGAAATTTTCACAGAAGGTGTATAGCTGTGGCCGCTATAGCAACAAAAACTAAAACTTATAGGGTGTTCCGATATAGAGGTGTTACTCATGAATATGTGTTTATATCTTGAACTGTAGGAGGCAACACTAAAAATTTACAAGCAGTAATTAAAACTTAGTTCGCTTTATAAACAAGTCTAAAAAAATAAACCTAAAAATTAAAGGGTGCTCCGATAGTGGTGTGATTTGCATGCATAAGGCCTAAGTTTTGAACCATAATAGGTAAAACTTATAAGGTGTTCCGAAAGTGACGTGTTATTTGCCTTTATATCTTTATTTCTTGAGCTATAGGAAGCAACCACTTAAAACTTGCAGTGATTTAAACTATGTTCGCTTTTAAGCAAGTATACAATATTAAACCTAAAAATTAAAGGGTGTTCCGTTAGTGACGTGATTTGTATGTATATGTCATAGGTTTTGAACGATAATAGGTAGACTTTTGAAGTTTTTACAGGATGTGTATTACTATGGCCACTATAACAAATAGTAAAAATTAAAGGGTGTGCCGACAGTGACGTGATTATGCATATTGACTAATTTTTTAACCATAATAGATAGTCTCTTGAAATTTTCAAAATTGGAGGAGATTGGTTTGGACCGAAATTTAGTTAAGGCTAGGGATGAGGCTGCGAGGAGGATTGTCGAGAATCAGGGATACAACAGTAAGTTGAAGGATCGAAATAGAGTTGAATCCGAATATAAGGTAGGCGATTACGTGATGGTGAGAAATTACATAAGTACACCGGGCGCTTGTAGAAAAATGGCGCCAAAATTTAAGGGGCCATATAGGGTCAGCAAAGTTCTAGGAAATGATAGATATGTAGTGAGAGATGTGGATGTGGATGTGGAAGGGAAGCAGCAAATTTGAAAAAATGGCTTAAGGAAACACAGAGCAGACATACTTCGGATGAAATCGGGACGATTTGGAGTCAGGATGGCCGAACTGTAGGCGTTGGTAACCCTAGTTAGTGTATTTAATTTAAGTCTGCAATGCCAGTAAATTGTATTGTTCAGTTTGGTATATAATATTTTATGATCATTGTTAAAAGCGCAGTTGTAAAGAAAAGAACCTACGAGCGTACGAAAAGAGAAAAAAAATAAAAGAAATAAACAAATAAAATAAAACTGTTACTTTTTATTTTCTTACACAAGTTCGTTTTTTGCTTTTGTTTGAATTTATTCATTTATTGAATTAGCGGCTACGCAATTAAATGAAAACAAATTCGCCGTATAGTCAGCTACTTAATAATATTGAAGACGATAGCTACATCGTAAGCTCTGACATTGTTGCAGCAGTCGTAAAGTAGCACTAGGTTGGAGAACACGTGCGTGTGTCATTGTCATTATCGCTTTAAGTCAATCAGGCCGCCCTTGTTGCTCGGCCTTCGAGTGGCTGGCGTCTTACTCACACTGGATGATTGGCTTCTCGAATAGCTGTACTGCCGTACTGTTATTGGTGGTTGCTTTAATATTCCGCGTGTAATCGTTTTGGTTATTGTGTATAAGCTATAAATTTTAATTAGATGAGTCAGACATTGGAGGAGCACCATTTTTTAAACTCAATTTTTTAGTAGAAGGGAACTATTAAACCCAAAAATGTGAAAGAATATATGTGGGCATGGTTTTTAACCCGCAGCCTCAAAAGGAAATCAGGCATAGTTATGCCTGACAGATTGGTGTGCTCAAATTTTTTGTATCTCTTCTTTTGCCTTCGAAAATGACATTACTACCCGAACACGGACAGTAGGACAGACGGACATCGCTTAATCAACTTCTCTATGTATAAGAATTCAGAATATATATACTTTATGGGGTCGGAAATTAATATTGTGGAAATTACACACGGAATGACAAACTTTTATATACCCTTTCTACCTGCGGTGAAAGGTATAAAAATATGTTACTCTATATACATATGTACATATATCCTTCCCAACATACCATATAGCAATCAAACTACAATACAACTTGTCAATAAGCTTATAAATAATAGTCTTTTTTAAGCTTTTCTTAATTTCGCTTATAATAATATTTATAAAATATAAGCATTAATAAAATAAGCATTATTTAACAGTGATTAATAAACTAGTATTATACACAAATGTTTCTTCAGTTCTGTTTTTGGCGTTGATAAGTGCGGACGCGATTTTTTTTAAGCTCGCATTAACAAAAAACAAAACATACATTGTGAACAATTTAAAACAAAAACAAAAAACAAACCTGTTTTAATACAACAAAGTTGTTTGTAAAATATTTGTTTTTTCTTTTTCTTTTTCCTTTTCTTTATTTTTTTACAACGGCATATTGAATTGCTACTTTTAATATAAAATAAAAACAATAAAGGCTAATGAGCCTATTTAATTTAAGCAACAAAAATGTTGACAATTCTGAATTAAATAAAAACAAAATAACTGAAAATAATTCGTGTATTAATGCTACGCCAGTTATACGTGCCCAATCTTGTTCTTCACTTTTACTAAGCGATGACAATAAAATAACTACAAACAAATCGCCTTCTGAACACAGTGTTGCCAAAGATAATATGGATAGTGTAGAAAAACCCAAGACGCAAGTGGGAATGGACAGATACATAACTGTATTAAAAAGAGGTCGAAGCCCTAAATCTTCGCAGATTGCACCAATGGCTATAGTACAAAAAGACAAGGACTCTAATGGAATAAATTCCCATAATCGTTTTGCTATTTTAGATAGCGAAACAAGCGAAACAAAAACGGCACCCAAGTCGTTTAAACCACCACCAATTTTTTTAAGGGAAAAAAATTCAAATGAATTAATAAATAAGTTAATCTCAGTTATCGGAGAAAATTCATTCTATGTAATTCCTTTCAAGCGTGGTAACATTGATGAAACTAAAATTCAATTTATAGACGAAAGTAGTTATCGTAAAGCAGTAAAGGAGTTTGAATGCTGCAAAAAGAACTTTTATACCTATCAGCTGAAGAGTAGCAAAGGCCTACAGGTAGTTATCAAAGGTGTAGACTCATATGTTAATCCAGTGGAAATAAAAGCTGGCCTCCAAAAAGCAGGATTTAAGGTTAAAAACGTTGACAATCTCAGAAATCGAGAGCGTGTCCCTCAACCTCTATTTCGCGTTGAACTGGAACCTGACGATATTAGATTGAAGAAGAACGAAACGCATCCCATTTATAATCTAAAATATCTGTTACACCGCAGGATAAGTGTAGAGGAACCACATAAACGGTCAGGACCCGTTCAGTGTTTAAATTGCCAAGAATACGGCCATACAAGGGCTTACTGCAAGTTGCCTCCGGTTTGCGTTGTGTGTGGAGAGCTTCATTGTTCCGCCCAATGCGACAAACCAAAGGATGACTCGAAGGTTAAAAAATGTAGCAATTGCGGTGGAAATCACACTGCTAACTACAGAGGCTGTCCAGTTTTTTCTGTGGTAAGGAAGTCAACTCAGAAATTAAATACTCCTGCTAGACAGCCACAATACCAAGCAAATGCTCAATTCCCTCAGTTAGCTCAACCCACAACCAAACATGTTTCATACGCGGATATGTTAAAATCCAATCATGTTTTAGCACACAAAGCGACACCTACAACTAATTCGACCCCAAATATGTATCCCGAAGCTAAAGAACAAACACCATCTGGTAACTACAGTCGTCTTGAAGCAAGTATCGAGACATTAGTGCATTCGTTAAACAGTTTTATGAGCTCTATGAGCAGCATGATGCAAGAAATGGTTCGCATGCAATCTATGATGTTGCAGGCGGTACTTAACAAACCATGAACTGTTTAAAAATATGTTACTGGAACGCAAACGGCTTACGCCAACACAAAAATGAACTCGAGTACTTTTTGAAGAACCAACAAATTAATGTCATGATGGTTTCAGAGACTCATTTAACAACAAATAGCTTTTTTAAAATCAATGGCTATATATTATATGACACTAAAGACACCCGTGGCAGAGCATGTGGTGGTTCAGCAATACTAATAAGGGCTCGATTTAAACATCATTTACTCTGTGATTTTTGTGAGGACTACCTTCAAGCAACAAACATCTGTATTGAAGAATATCATCAAAACTTTGTTATTTCTTCGATTTATTCACCTCCTAGATTTCAAATATCAGAGAGTCAATATATCGAATTTTACAAATCACTAGGTCCCTGTTTCATAGCAACAGGCGACTACAACGCTAAACACACGTTTTGAGGATCACGCCTAATAACTCCAAAAGGTCGTGTTTTATTTGACACTATTTCAAAAATGCGTCTGAATGTGATATCAAGTGGACAACCCACCTATTGGCCTACTGATCGACAAAAAATACCTGATGTTATTGATTTTGGCGTGACTAAAGGTATTTCGAGAGAAATGATTAAGGTTGAAGCATCACTCGAATTATCCTCAGATCATTCACCCACTATTGTTTATATATGGAATCAGCAAAATATCGTGTCGCCAACAACTTGCACAAGCATTAATTGGTTGAAATATAGAAAGTATCTTAGTTCTCATTGTTCGGAAAACATACTGCTAAGAACACCAGAAGATGTGGATCAGAGTCTAATTTATTTTCATCAAAACCTTAAATCAGCTGCCCAACATGCGACAGAAACCAGACAACCAGCTAGATACAATCAAATTTATTTTGTAGATGTCGAGCGGCTCTTGGCTGAAAAAAGAAAAATTAGAAGAGAGTGGCAAGCACACAGATCTCCTCAACTCAAATCTAGACTTAAAGATTGCACGAAACGGCTAAGACAGCTGCTAGAATCTCGGAAGAGTAGCATCTCTGAAAAATTACTTGGAAGACCTCGACGCAACTGCACAATCAGATTATTCATTATGGCGTGGATGTAGGAAGCTTAAAAGACCGATCGTACGTAAGCCTCCCTTGCGAACTTCTTGTGGAGACTGGACAAGGAATGATACCGAAAAAGGCAATTTGTTTGTTGGACATTTGAAGAAGGTTTTTACCCCAAATGTATGTACTGATATAACTGAGTTGCCATCAGTAGAGACTAGTGGCGTAGTACCCCTAAGATTTGAATTTAGCGATATTGAAAGGGCAATAGCAGATTTAAACACCAAAAAAGCCCCTGGCGTTGATAAAACAAGTAACAAGATGTTAGTTGAGTTGCCCCTTATAGGCCGAAGAATTATCCTGTTTGTTTTTAATGCCGTCTTAAGTCTTGAGTACTTTCCCACAGAGTGGAAGGTCTCTTTGATAACTATGATTCCTAAGCCAGGAAAAGACCACACAAAAGAAAAATCATACAGACCTATAAGCCTTTTATCAAACGTGTCAAAGTTATTTGAGAGAATATTAAAAACTAAGCTGAATCCAATTCTTAGCGCGAAAGGATGCATTCCGAACCATCAATTCGGCTTCAGAAAACAACATAGTACGATCCAACAAACACACAGATTAGTAAATGTAATTAAAACGACCTTTGAAGAAAAAAAATACTGTTCTGCGCTCTTTATAGACGTTTCTCAAGCATTCGATAAGGTTTGGCACGAAGGCCTAATATTTAAGCTAAAGCTGAACTTGCCCAAAAACTTGTATAAGCTCTTAAGAGATTATTTAACGAATCGCAAGTTTTTACTAAAAGAAGGTGACTTTTTAAGTTAGCCACAGTTCATTGAAGCCGGAGTTCCCCAAGGTAGTATTTTGAGACCAATTTTATATTTACTGTATGCCAATTAGCACCCTAGTCCACACATCAACTTTTGCAGATGACACAGCTTTTTTAAGTATTCATGAAAGTGCCCAAGAAGCATCACAACTTTTACAAGACCACATACTCAATTTGGAAAAATGGCTAGAAAAATGGAGAATAAAAGTGAATGAACAAAAATGTACTCACATAACTTTCACACTGCGTAGGGACTCATGCCCTCCTATTCGCATAAATAACCAAATGATACCACAGCTTTCAGACATTAAATACCTGGGTATACATCTTGACCGTCGCCTTACTTGGAAAAGCTACATTGACTTCAAGTTAACACAAATGAAACTAAAAGCAGTACAACCAAATAGGCTTATTGGCAGAAACTCCACCCTGAGCTTAGATTGTAAACTTCTACTGTACAAGTCGATCCTCAAACCAATTTTATATTATGGGATTCAGTTATGGGGCACTGCCTCAGCTAGCAATGTAGAAAAAATTCAAAGGCGCCAAAATAAGATTTTAAGTATTATTACATCTGCTCCCTGGTATATAAAAAATTCGAACATCCACAAAGACCTAAACATGCCATCAGTTAGAGCAGAAATAGCGAAACATGCAGTCACATATCTAAAGCGGCTTGAATCTCATCCAAACCCTTTGGCGCGTAACATGCTGAATGAACCTGGTTATATTCGACTAAAAAGAAGAGATACTGCTTTTCTTGGCCGTACATTAGAGGGATGACCCGCAAATGATTGCAAAATCCGTGAAACAAACATTATTTTTGTCTAGCACTGGCTGGACTTAAAAAGAATATTTTATTTTAGACTTAAGATACGAGTAATTATTGTTAGTTCAAAAATATTGAAGATACAATAAATAAGTTATGAAAAAAAAAATACTTTACTAACAAAGCGCTAAAAAGTTGGTGGCGTATTTTTCAAACCAAACGGCATTTTCAAGAACTCATACTGTCCCATTGGTGTGACAAACGAAGTGTATTTCATAGACTCATCGTTCACATTCACATGATAAATTGCACGTTTTAAATCAAGCAAAGAAAAAAACCGTTTATTAACCAGCCTGTCCAATAAATCATCAATAAGTGGCAATGGAAAATTATCCTTACATGTATTCTTATTTAATTCCCTATAATCAACACAAAGCCTAAGCTCACCACTCTTTTTTCGAACCAAAACGATTGGAGAAGCATATTCAGACATACTCGGCCTAATAATTCCATTATCTAATAACTAATCCAAAATTTGCTGAACACTTTGCCTCTCACCATATGAGAATCTTCTTGGGGAGTAGCTAAATGGCCTCTCACTCTTCAAATTAATCTTAAGCTCCCATTTGACTTCAGGTTTATCGGGACGTTTGCAGTTCAAGTAACAATCATTTGATACACATCCATCATCCATAACTAAACTTTTATTTTCAACTTCAATATTCATTATATTCTCACATTCTTTTTCAAAATCAGTTTTCAATCTAATTTTCACTTCATTTAAAAAATTCTGACCTAAAACCATTGGATAGCCCATTGATGCACAGGTTGGATTTGATCAGCTTTAGTGCCGGGTGACATATCCTTTCTTTTACGGCAGGCTGCAGCAAGATGGTTCATTTCACCGCATACAAAGCACGCCCCTGATTCTCTTTTCGGCTTACGACATTCATTGGCCATCGAATTGCAGTTGAAGCAACGAATTTGCTTTGCTTGTGTGTCCCCATGTCCTGGTGCGTTGCCTATTTGTTCGTTTATAATTGGTGGTTTTTCTAAACGTACCTTGTTAAAAGCTTCTAACAACTGTTCCTTGCTTCTGAAACCTTGCATTTTAGCCTGGGTCTGCAGTGAGTAATTTGGAATACCCTCAATTAAATACTTTACAAATTCGTCATCCGGTATGTTTATTTTATTAGCCAAAATACTTTTGTCATGGTAGTATTCTTGAAAGGCTTCGCTACGCCGCCATTTACGCTGCTCAAATTGTCTTTTCAGCGAAAGGCTACTTGAACGATCTCCAAAAATCTGTTTAATTTCGTTTAAAAATTCGTTGACTGCGACTGTCATTAAAGTTGGTTTCGAATAAAACCAGTCGAGAACTTTTCCTCTTAATCTGTTTGAAATTAATGCACGCATATTATTTTCATCGAGTTCAAAAACGGACTTTACATTTCCTAACTGCATTTCCCAATGTTCAAAACTATCATTTTGGCCAGAAAATTCTGACACTATCTTTTGCCAAAGTAAAATTAAAATTAATATCGTTTTTACTTTCCCTGCCTTAAATGTATGATTGTTCCTTGTTTATTTCTATAGGTTCCTTTTCTTTTCGCAACATTTCATTTTCTTTTCTTTCGAGTTCTATTTCTTTCATTAGCAATTCAGTCTTTCTCTTTAAAAATTCTATTTCATTTTTCAATACAATCGTAGTCAATTCGTTGCTTACACATTTCACACATTTGCTCTTATAAATATCCAAACTGTCTTTTTCTATTTCTCTTAAAATTTCACTCTCTATTGTTTTGCCTATTTCATTTTCTGGACAATTATACTTTTGCTTCTCATTTGCTCTCTCATTTTGACTTTCAATTATTTCGTTGTTGCTTTCGTTTTGTTCCTTTTCATTGTCTTGCTTGTTTTTTGCAACTGTACTGGCCTCATTGGGAATTTTATTGTAGTTGTTATCTTCTTCGTATTTGCGACCGTTATCCAATGCATTTTTATTGCTGTAGTCATCTTTAACTAATACGTTGTTGTCGTTAATATTTTTGTCGTTTGTGTTTTCTGTGCCATTTGCGCCTGTCTCATCATGAGCAACAATAAGGAGCTGCTCTAATTCGTCCACTTCTTCATCTTGGTCGCTATCTGCATCACTCTCCTTTGCCGGGAACACACCAAGTAATTCCGCCGGAACACTCAGCAAACGTGGAACTAATTCATTTTTGTTTCCATCACTTCTAAAGCCAATGGATCGCAGCCAATCTTTTAGCTGCCTAACAGTGTATTTATTTAAACTATTAGCGTCCAAAGGCATAATGATTCGTATCCCACTTCTGATGTAAGAAAATAAAAAGTAACAGTTTTATTTTATTTGTTTATTTCTTTTATTTGTTTTCTCTTTGCGTACGCTCGTAGGTTCTTTTCTTTACAACTGCGCTTTTAACAATGATCATAAAATATTATATACCATACTGAACAATACAGTTTTCTGGCATTGCCAGGCTTAAATTAAATACACTAACTAGCGTTACCAACGCCTACACTTGTTTTAATACAATAACAAAGTTGTCTGTAATTTTTAGGGTTCCGTATACAAAGTGTAAAAACGTAATCCTATTGTTTTCGCTACAATGCCTGTCCGTCTGTCCGTCTGTCAGCGTCTGTTATCTCTGGAACCGTAATAGGTAGACTCTTGAAATTTTCACAGATGATGTATAGCTGTTGCTATAGCAACAAATACTAAAACTTATAGGGTGTTCCGATAGAGAGGTTTTATTCACGAATATGTGCATATTTCGTGAACTGTAGGTGGGATACATTTGAAATTTACAAACAGTAATTAAAACTTAGTTCACTATATAAACAACTATAGAAAAATAAAACTAAAAATTAAAGGGTGTTCCGATAGTGGTGTGATTTGAATGTATAAGGCCTAAGTTTTGAACCATAATAGGTAGATGCTTGAAATTTTCACAGAAGGTGTACAGTTGTGACCGCTATAGTAGGAAATACTAAATTTTATAGGGTGTTCCGATAGAGAGGTGTTATTTACGAATATATGATTTTTTCTTTAACTATAGGAAGAATACACTAAAAATATGGAAGCAGTAATTAAAACTAAGTACGCTATATAAACAAGTCTAAAAAAGGGTGTCCGATAGTGGTGTGATGTGCATGTATAAGGCCTAAGTTTTGAACCATAATAGGTAGACTCTTGAAATTTTCACAGAAGGTGTATAGCTGTGGCCGCTATAGCAACAAAAACTAAAACTTATAGGGTGTTCCGATATAGAGGTGTTACTCATGAATATGTGTTTATATCTTGAACTGTAGGAGGCAACACTAAAAATTTACAAGCAGTAATTAAAACTTAGTTCGCTTTATAAACAAGTCTAAAAAAATAAACCTAAAAATTAAAGGGTGCTCCGATAGTGGTGTGATTTGCATGCATAAGGCCTAAGTTTTGAACCATAATAGGTAAAACTTATAAGGTGTTCCGAAAGTGACGTGTTATTTGCCTTTATATCTTTATTTCTTGAGCTATAGGAAGCAACCACTTAAAACTTGCAGTGATTTAAACTATGTTCGCTTTTAAGCAAGTATACAATATTAAACCTAAAAATTAAAGGGTGTTCCGTTAGTGACGTGATTTGTATGTATATGTCATAGGTTTTGAACGATAATAGGTAGACTTTTGAAGTTTTTACAGGATGTGTATTACTATGGCCACTATAACAAATAGTAAAAATTAAAGGGTGTGCCGACAGTGACGTGATTATGCATATTGACTAATTTTTTAACCATAATAGATAGTCTCTTGAAATTTTCAAAATTGGAGGAGATTGGTTTGGACCGAAATTTAGTTAAGGCTAGGGATGAGGCTGCGAGGAGGATTGTCGAGAATCAGGGATACAACAGTAAGTTGAAGGATCGAAATAGAGTTGAATCTGAATATAAGGTAGGCGATTACGTGATGGTGAGAAATTACATAAGTACACCGGGCGCTTGTAGAAAAATGGCGCCAAAATTTAAGGGGCCATATAGGGTCAGCAAAGTTCTAGGAAATGATAGATATGTAGTGAGAGATGTGGATGTGGATGTGGAAGGGATGCAGCAAATTTGAAAAAATGGCTTAAGGAAACACAGAGCAGACATACTTCGGATGAAATCGGGACGATTTGGAGTCAGGATGGCCGAACTGTAGGCGTTGGTAACCCTAGTTAGTGTATTTAATTTAAGTCTGGCAATGCCAGTAAATTGTATTGTTCAGTTTGGTATATAATATTTTATGATCATTGTTAAAAGCGCAGTTGTAAAGAAAAGAACCTACGAGCGTACGCAAAGAGAAAAAAAAAATAAAAGAAATAAACAAATAAAATAAAACTGTTACTTTTTATTTTCTTACACAAGTTCGTTTTTTGCTTTTGTTGGAATTTATTCATTTATTGAATTAGCGGCTACGCAATTAAATGAAAACAAATTCGCCGTATAGTCAGCTACTTAATAATATTGAAGACGATAGCTACATCGTAAGCTCTGACATTGTTGCAGCAGTCGTAAAGTAGCACTAGGTTGGAGAACACGTGCGTGTGTCATTGTCATTATCGCTTTAAGTCAATCAGGCCGCCCTTGTTGCTCGGCCTTCGAGTGGCTGGCGTCTTACTCACACTGGATGATTGGCTTCTCGAATAGCTGTACTGCCGTACTGTTATTGGTGGTTGCTTTAATATTCCGCGTGTAATCGTTTTGGTTATTGTGTATAAGCTATAAATTTTAATTAGATGAGTCAGACATTGGAGGAGCACCATTTTTTAAACTCAATTTTTTAGTAGAAGGGAACTATTAAACTCAAAAAACGTGAAAGAATATATGTGGGCATGGTTTTTAACCCGCAGCCTCAAAAGGAAATCAGGCATAGTTATGCCTGACAGATTGGTGTGCTCAAATTTTTTGTATCCCTTCTGGTGCCTTCGTAAATGACATTAATACCCGAACAGGGACAGTAGGACAGACGGACATCGCTGAATCAACTTCTCTATGTATAAGAATTCAGAATATATATACTTTATGGGGTCGGAAATTAATATTGTGGAAATTACACACGGAATGACAAACTTTTATATACCCTTTCTACCTGCGGTGAAAGGTATAAAAATATGTTACTCTATATACATATGTACATATATCCTTCCCAACATACCATATAGCAATCAAACTACAATACAACTTGTCAATAAGCTTATAAATAATAGTCTTTTTTAAGCTTTTCTTAATTTCGCTTATAATAATATTTATAAAATATAAATCCACAAGCATTATTTAACAGTGATTAATAAACTATTATTATACACAAATGTTTCTTCAGTTCTGTTTTTGGCGTTGATAAGTGCGGACGCGATTTTTTTTAAGCTCGCATTAACAAAAAACAAAACATACATTGTGTGAACAATTTAAAACAAAAACAAAAAACAAACCTGTTTTAATACAACAAAGTTGTTTGTAAAATATTTGTTTTTTCTTTTTCTTTTTCCTTTTCTTTATTTTTTTACAACAGCATATTGAATTGCTACTTTTAAAATAAAATAAAAACAATAAAGGCTAATGAGCCTATTTAATTTAAGCAACAAAAATGTTGACAATTCTGAATTAAATAAAAACAAAATAACTGAAAATAATTCTTGTATTAATGCTACGCCAGTTATACGTGCCCAATCTTGTTCTTCACTTTTACTAAGCGATGACAATAAAATAACTACAAACAAATCGCCTTCTGAACACAGTGTTGCCAAAGAAAATATGAATAGTGTAGAAAAACCCAAGACGCAAGTGGGAATGGACAGATACATAACTGTATTGAAAAGAGGTCGAAGCCCTAAATCTTCGCAGATTGCACCAATGGCTATAGTACAAAAAGACAAGGACTCTAACGGAATAAATTCCCATAATCGTTTTGCTATTTTAGATAGCGAAACAAGCGAAACAAAAACGGCACCTAAGTCGTTTAAACCACCACCAATTTTTTTAAGGGAAAAAAATTCAAATGAATTAATAAATAAGTTAATCTCAGTTATCGGAGAAAATTCATTCTATGTAATTCCTTTCAAGCGTGGTAACATTGATGAAACTAAAATTCAATTTATAGACGAAAGTAGTTATCGTAAAGCACTAAAGGAGTTTGAATGCTGCAAAAAGAACTTTTATACCTATCAGCTGAAGAGTAGCAAAGGCCTACAGGTAGTCATCAAAGGTGTAGACTCATATGTTAATCCAGTGGAAATAAAAGCTGGCCTCCAAAAAGCAGGATTTAAGGTTAAAAACGTTGACAATCTCAGAAATCGAGAGCGTGTCCCTCAACCTCTATTTCGCGTTGAACTGGAACCTGGCGATATTAGATTGAAGAAGAACGAAACGCATCCCATTTATAATCTAAAATATCTGTTACACCGCAGGATAAGTGTAGAGGAACCACATAAACGGTCAGGATCCGTTCAGTGTTTAAATTGCCAAGAATACGGCCATACAAGGGCTTACTGCCTTCGGTTTGCGTTGTGTGTGGAGAGCTTCATTGTTCCGCCCAATGCGACAAACCAAAGGATGACTCGAAGGTTAAAAAATGTAGCAATTGCGGTGGAAATCACACTGCTAACTACAGAGGCTGTCCAGTTTTTTCTGTGGTAAGGAAGTCAACTCAGAAATTAAATACTCCTGCTAGACAGCCACAATATCAAGCATATGCTCAATTCCCTCAGTTAGCTCAACCCACAACCAAACATGTTTCATACGCGGATATGTTAAAATCCAATCATGTTTTAGCACACAAAGCGACACCTACAACTAATTCGACCCCAAATATGCAACCCGAAGCTAAAGAACAAACACCATCTGGTAACTACAGTCGTCTTGAAGCAAGTATCGAGACATTAGTGCATTCGTTAAACAGTTTTATGAGCTCTATGAGCAGCATGATGCAAGAAATGGTTCGCATGCAATCTATGATGTTGCAGGCGGTACTTAACAAACCATGAACTGTTTAAAAATATGTTACTGGAACGCAAACGGCTTACGCCAACACAAATCAATGGCTATATATTATATGACACTAAAGACACCCGTGGCAGAGCATGTGGTGGATCAGCAATACTAATAAGAGCTCGATTTAAACATCATTTACTCTGTGATTTTTGTGAGGACTACCTTCAAGAAACAAACATCTGTATTGAAGAATATCATCAAAACTTTGTTATTTCTTCGATTTATTCACCTCCTAGATTTCAAATATCAGAGAGTCAATATATCGAATTTTACAAATCACTAGGTCCCTGTTTCATAGCAACAGGCGACTACAACGCTAAACACACGTTTTGGGGATCACGCCTAATTACTCCAAAAGGTCGTGTTTTATTTGACACTATTTCAAAAATGCGTCTGAATGTGATATCAAGTGGACAACCCACCTATTGGCCTACTGATCGACAAAAAATACCTGATGTTATTGATTTTGGCGTGACTAAAGGTATTTCGAGAGAAATGATTAAGGTTGAAGCGTCACTCGAATTATTCTCAGATCATTCACCCACTATTGTTTATATATGGAATCAGCAAAATATCGTGTCGCCAACAACTTGCACAAGCATTAATTGGTTGAAATATAGAAAGTATCTAAGTTCTCATTGTTCGGAAAACATACTGCTAAGAACACCAGAAGATGTGGACCAGAGTCTAATTTATTTTGATCAAAACCTTAAATCAGCTGCCTAACATGCGACAGAAACCAGACAACCAGCTAGATACAATCAAATTTATTTTGTAGATGTCGAGCGGCTCTTGGCTGAAAAAAGAAAAATTAGAAGAGAGTGGCAAGCACACAGATCTCCTCAACTCAAATCTAGACTTAAAGATTGCACGAAACGGCTAAGACAGCTGCTAGAATCTCGGAAGAGTAGCATCTCTGAAAAATTACTTGGAAGACCTCGACGCAACTGCACAATCAGATTATTCATTATGGCGTGCATGTAGGAAGCTTAAAAGACCAATTGTACGTAAGCCTCCCTTGCGAACTTCCTGTGGAGACTGGGCAAGGAATGATACCGAAAAAGGCAATTTGTTTGTTGGACATTTGAAGAAGGTTTTCACCCCAAATGTATGTACTGATATAGCTGAGTTGCCATCAGTAGAGACTAGTGGCGTAGTACCCCTAAGATTTGAATTTAGCGATATTGAAAGGGCAATAGCAGATTTAAACACCAAAAAAACCCCTGGCGTTGATAAAACAAGTAACAAGATGTTAGTTGAGTTGCCCCGTATAGGCCGCAGAATTATCCTGTTTGTTTTTAATGCCGTCTTAAGTCTTGAGTACTTTCCCACAGAGTGGAAGGTCTCTTTGATAACTATGATTCCTAAACCAGGAAAAGACCACACAAAAGAAAAATCATATAGACCTATAAGCCTTTTATCAAACGTGTCAAAGTTATTTGAGAGAATATGAATAACTAAGCTGAATCCAATTCTTACCGCGAAAGGATGCATTCTGAACCATCAATTCGGCTTCAGAAAACAACATAGTACGATCCAACAAACACACAGATTAGTAAATGTAATTAACACGACCTTTGAAGAAAAAAAATACTGTTCTGCGCTCTTTATCGACGTTTCTCAAGCATTCGATAAGGTTTGGCACGAAGGCCTAATATTTAAGCTAAAGCTGAACTTGCCCAAAAACTTGTATAAGCTCTTAAAAGATTATTTAACGAATCGCAAGTTTTTACTAAAAGAAGGTGACTTTTTAAGTTCGCCACAGTTCATTGAAGCCGGAGTTCCCCAAGGTAGTATTTTGGGACCAATTTTATATTTACTGAATGCCAATTAGCACCCTAGACCACAAATCAACTTTTGCAGATGACACAGCTTTTTTAAGTATTCATGAAAGTGCCCAAGAAGCATCACAACTTTTACAAGACCACATACTCAATTTGGAAAAATGGCTAGAAAAATGGAGAATAAAAGTGAATGACCAAAAATGTACTCACATAACTTTCACACTGCGTAGGGCCTCATGCCCTCCTATTCGCATAAATAACCAAATGATACCACAACTTTCCGACGTTAAATACCTGGGTATACATCTTAACCGTCGCCTTACTTGGAAAAGCCACATTGACTTCAAGTTAACACAAATGAAACTAAAAGCAGTACAACTAAATAGGCTTTTTGGCAGAAACTGCACCCTGAGCTTAGATTGTAAACTTCTACTGTACAAGTCGATCCTCAAACCAATTTTATATTATGGGATTCAGTTATGGGGCACTGCCTCAGCTAGCAATGTAGAAAAAATTCAAAGGCGCCAAAATAAGATTTTAAGTATTATTACATCTGCTCCCTGGTATATAAAAAATTCGAACATCCACAAAGACCTAAACATGCCATCAGTTAAAGCAGAAATAGCGAAACATGCAGTCACATATCTAAAGCGGGTTGAATCTCATCCAAACCCTTTGGCGCGTAACATGCTGAATGAACCTGGTTATATTCGACTAAAAAGAAGAGATACTGCTTTTCTTGGCCGTACATTAGAGGGATGACCCGCAAATGATTGCAAAATCCGTGAAACAAACATTATTTTTGTCTAGCACTGGCTGGACTTAAAAAGAATGTTTTATTTTAGACTTAAGATACGAGTAATTATTGTTAGTTCAAAAATATTGAAGATACAATAAATAAGTTATGAAAAAAAAAATACTTTACTAACAAAGCGGTGAAAAGTTGGTGGCGCATTTTTCAAACCAAACGGCATTTTCAAGAACTCATACTGTCCCATTGGTGTGACAAACGAAGTGTATTTCACAGACTCATCGTTCACATTCACATGATAAAATGCACGTTTTAAATCAAGCAAAGAAAAAAACCGTTTATTAACCAGCCTGTCCAATAAATCATCAATAAGTGGCAATGGAAAATTATCCTTACATGTATTCTTATTTAATTCCCTATAATCAACACAAAGCCTAAGCTCACCACTCTTTTTTCGAACCAAAACGATTGGAGAAGCATATTCAGACATACTCGGCCTAATAATTCCATTATCTAGTAACTAATCCAAAATTTGCTGAACACTTTGCCTCTCACCATATGAGAGTCTTCTTGGGGAGTAGCTAAATGGCCTCTCACTCTTCAAATTAATCTTAAGCTCCCATTCGACTTCAGGTTTATCGGGACGTTTGCAGTTCAAGTAACAATCATTTGATATCATCCATCATCCATAACTAAACTTTTATTTTCAACTTCAATATTCATTATATTCTCACATTCTTTTTTAAAATCAGTTTTCAATCTAAATTTTACTTCATTTAAAAAATTCTGACCTAAAAGCATTGGATAGACCATTGTACCATTTGGTACCACTAATAACTCAATACTTCAAAATAAATTAATGCTTCAACTCTTCCTTTTACAATAAGAGAACTTTTATTTAAACCAAAATATTTGCAATTTCTATTATTTCCCCTCATTAATACACTAGGCACGAACTGTTCTTTCACTAGGCTGATGGGGCTACCAGTATCTAATAATGTTCCTTAAGAAGAATTAAACCTAAAATAATTATTTATAAAATCTATATTAAAAGTCTTACGTATTCGGTGTCATCCTTGCCATCGTTAATATGATGCACAGGTTGGATTTGATCAGCTTTATTGCCGGGTGACATATCCTTTCTTTTACGGCAGGCTGCAGCAAGATGGTTCATTTCATCGCATACAAAGCACGCCCCTGATTCTCTTTTCGGCTTACGACATCCATTGGCCATCGAATTGCAGTTGAAGCAACGAATTTGCTTTGCTTGTGTGTCCCCATGTCCTGGTGCGTTGCCTATTTGTTCGTTTATAATTGGTGGTTTTTCTAAACGTACCTTGTTAAAAGCTTCTAACAACTGTTCCTTGCTTCTGAAACCTTGCATTTTAGCCTGGGTCTGCAGTGAGTAATTTGGAATACCCTAAATTAAATACTTTACAAATTCGTCAAAATACTTTTGTCAAGGTAGTATTCTTGAAAGGCTTCGCTACGCCGCCATTTACGCTGCTCAAATTGTCTTTTCAGCGAAAGGCTACTTAAACGATCTCCAAAAATCTGTTTAATTTCGTTTAAAAATTCGTCGACTGCGACTGTCATTAAAGTTGGTTTCGAATAAAACCAGTCGAGAACTTTTCCTCTTAATCTGTTTGAAATTAATGCACGCATATTATTTTCATCGAGTTCAAAAACGGACTTTACATTTCCTTACTGCATTTCCCAATGTTTAAAACAATCATTTTGGCCAGAAAATTCTGACACTATCTTTTGCCAAAGTAAAATTAAAATTAATATCGTTTTTACTTTCCTTGCCTTTACTGTATGATTGTTCCTTGTTTATTTCTATAGGTTCCTTTTCTTTTCGCAACATTTCATTTTCTTTTCTTTCGAGTTCTATTTCTTTCATTAGCAATTCAGTCTTTCTCTTTAAAAATTCTATTTCATTTTTCAATACAATCGTAGTCAATTCGTTGCTTACACATTTCACACATTTGCTCTTATAAATATCCAAACTGTCTTTGTCTATTTCTCTTAAAATTTCACTCTCTATTGTTTTGCCTATTTCATTTTCTGGACAATTATACTTTTGCTTCTCATTTGCTCTCTCATTTTGACTTTCAATTATTTCGTTGTTGCTTTCGTTTTGTTCCTTTTCATTGTCTTGCTTGTTTTTTGCAACTGTACTGGCCTCATTGGGAATTTTATTGTAGTTGTTATCTTCTTCGTATTTGCGACCGTTATTCAATGCATTTTTATTGCTGTAGTCATCTTTAACTAATACGTTGTTGTTGTTAATATTTTGTCGTTGGTGTTTTCTGTGCCATTTGCGCCTGTCTCATCATGACCAACAATAAGGAGCTGGTCTAATTCGTCCACTTCTTCATCTTGGTCGCTATCTCCATCACTCTCCTTTGCCGGGAACACACCAAGTAATTCCGCCGGAACACTCAAACGTGGAATTAATTCATTTTTGTTTCCATCACTTCTAAAGCCAATGGATCGCAGCCAATCTTTTAGCTGCCTAACAGTGTATTTATTTAAACTATTAGCTTCCAAAGGCATAATGATTCGTATCCCACTTCTGATGTAAGAAAATAAAAAGTAACAGTTTTATTTTATTTGTTTATTTCTTTTATTTGTTTTCTCTTTGCGTACGCTCGTAGGTTCTTTTCTTTACAACTGCGCTTTTAACAATGATCATAAAATATTATATACCATACTGAATAATACAATTTTCTGGAATTGCCAGGCTTAAATTATATTCACTAACTAGCGTTACCAACGCCTACACTTGTTTTAATACAATAACAGAGTTGTCTGTAATTGTTAGGGTTCCGTACACAAAGTGTAAAAACGTAATCCTATTGTTTTCGCTACAATGTCTGTCCGTCTGTCCGTCTGTCAGCGCCTTTTATCTCTGGAACCGTAATAGGTAGACTCTTGAAATTTTCACAGATGATGTATAGCTGTTGCAGCTATAGCAACAAATACTAAAACTTATAGGGTGTTCCGATAGAGAGGTTTTATTCACGAATATGTGCATATTTCGTGAACTGTAGGTGGGATACATTTGAAATTTACAAACAGTAATTAAAACTTAGTTCACTATATAAACAACTATAGAAAAATAAAACTAAAAATTAAAGGGTGTTCCGATAGTGGTGTGATTTGAATGTATAAGGCCTAAGTTTTGAACCATAATAGGTAGATGCTTGAAATTTTCACAGAAGGTAAGTACACCGGGCGCTTGTAGAAAAATGGCGCCAAAATTTAAGGGGCCATATAGGGTCAGCAAAGTTCTAGGAAATGATAGATATGTAGTGAGAGATGTGGATGTGGATGTGGAAGGGAAGCAGCAAATTTGAAAAAATGGCTTAAGGAAACACAGAGCAGACATACTTCGGATGAAATCGGGACGATTTGGAGTCAGGATGGCCGAACTGTAGGCGTTGGTAACCCTAGTTAGTGTATTTAATTTAAGTCTGGCAATGCCAGTAAATTGTATTGTTCAGTTTGGTATATAATATTTTATGATCATTGTTAAAAGCGCAGTTGTAAAGAAAAGAACCTACGAGCGTACGCAAAGAGAAAAAGAAATAAAAGAAATAAACAAATAAAATAAAACTGTTACTTTTTATTTTCTTACACAAGTTCGTTTTTTGCTTTTGTTGGAATTTATTCATTTATTGAATTAGCGGCTACGCAATTAAATGAAAACAAATTCGCCGTATAGTCAGCTACTTAATAATATTGAAGACGATAGCTACATCGTAAGCTCTGACATTGTTGCAGCAGTCGTAAAGTAGCACTAGGTTGAAGAACACGTGCGTGTGTCATTGTCATTATCGCTTTAAGTCAATCAGGCCGCCCTTGTTGCTCGGCCTTCGAGTGGCTGGCGTCTTACTCACACTGGATGATTGGCTTCTCGAATAGCTGTACTGCCGTACTGTTATTGGTGGTTGCTTTAATATTCCGCGTGTAATCGTTTTGGTTATTGTGTATAAGCTATAAATTTTAATTAGATGAGTCAGACATTGGAGGAGCACCATTTTTTAAACTCAATTTTTTAGTAGAAGGGAACTATTAAACTCAAAAAACGTGAAAGAATATATGTGGGCATGGTTTTTAACCCGCAGCCTCAAAAGGAAATCAGGCATAGTTATGCCTGACAGATTGGTGTGCTCAAATTTTTTGTATCCCTTCTGGTGCCTTCGTAAATGACATTAATACCCGAACAGGGACAGTAGGACAGACGGACATCGCTGAATCAACTTCTCTATGTATAAGAATTCAGAATATATATACTTTATGGGGTCGGAAATTAATATTGTGGAAATTACACACGGAATGACAAACTTTTATATACCCTTTCTACCTGCGGTGAAAGGTATAAAAATATGTTACTCTATATACATATGTACATATATCCTTCCCAACATACCATATAGCAATCAAACTACAATACAACTTGTCAATAAGCTTATAAATAATAGTCTTTTTTAAGCTTTTCTTAATTTCGCTTATAATAATATTTATAAAATATAAATCCACAAGCATTATTTAACAGTGATTAATAAACTATTATTATACACAAATGTTTCTTCAGTTCTGTTTTTGGCGTTGATAAAATTTCACTCTCTATTGTTTTGCCTATTTCATTTTCTGGACAATTATACTTTTGCTTCTCATTTGCTCTCTCATTTTGACTTTCAATTATTTCGTTGTTGCTTTCGTTTTGTTCCTTTTCATTGTCTTGCTTGTTTTTTGCAACTGTACTGGCCTCATTGGGAATTTTATTGTAGTTGTTATCTTCTTCGTATTTGCGACCGTTATTCAATGCATTTTTATTGCTGTAGTCATCTTTAACTAATACGTTGTTGTTGTTAATATTTTGTCGTTGGTGTTTTCTGTGCCATTTGCGCCTGTCTCATCATGACCAACAATAAGGAGCTGGTCTAATTCGTCCACTTCTTCATCTTGGTCGCTATCTCCATCACTCTCCTTTGCCGGGAACACACCAAGTAATTCCGCCGGAACACTCAAACGTGGAATTAATTCATTTTTGTTTCCATCACTTCTAAAGCCAATGGATCGCAGCCAATCTTTTAGCTGCCTAACAGTGTATTTATTTAAACTATTAGCTTCCAAAGGCATAATGATTCGTATCCCACTTCTGATGTAAGAAAATAAAAAGTAACAGTTTTATTTTATTTGTTTATTTCTTTTATTTGTTTTCTCTTTGCGTACGCTCGTAGGTTCTTTTCTTTACAACTGCGCTTTTAACAATGATCATAAAATATTATATACCATACTGAACAATACAATTTTCTGGAATTGCCAGGCTTAAATTATATTCACTAACTAGCGTTACCAACGCCTACACTTGTTTTAATACAATAACAAAGTTGTCTGTAATTGTTAGGGTTCCGTACACAAAGTGTAAAAACGTAATCCTATTGTTTTCGCTACAATGTCTGTCCGTCTGTCCGTCTGTCAGCGCCTTTTATCTCTGGAACCGTAATAGGTAGACTCTTGAAATTTTCACAGATGATGTATAGCTGTTGCAGCTATAGCAACAAATACTAAAACTTATAGGGTGTTCCGATAGAGAGGTTTTATTCACGAATATGTGCATATTTCGTGAACTGTAGGTGGGATACATTTGAAATTTACAAACAGTAATTAAAACTTAGTTCACTATATAAACAACTATAGAAAAATAAAACTAAAAATTAAAGGGTGTTCCGATAGTGGTGTGATTTGAATGTATAAGGCCTAAGTTTTGAACCATAATAGGTAGATGCTTGAAATTTTCACAGAAGGTGTACAGTTGTGACCGCTATAGTAGGAAATACTAAATCTTATAGGGTGTTCCGATAGAGAGGTGTTATTTACGAATATATGATTTTTTCTTTAACTATAGGAAGAATACACTAAAAATATGGAAGCAGTAATTAAAACTTAGTACGCTATATAAACAAGTCTAAAAAAGGGTGTCCGATAGTGGTGTGATGTGCATGTATAAGGCCTAAGTTTTGAACTATAATAGGTAGACTCTTGAAATTTTCACAGAAGGTGTGTAGCTGTGGCCGCTATAGCAACAAAAACTAAAACTTATAGGGTGTTCCGATATAGAGGTGTTACTCATGAATATGTGTTTATATCTTGAACTGTAGGAGGCAACACTAAAAATTTACAAACAGTAATTAAAACTTAGTTCGCTTTATAAACAAGCCTAAAAAAATAAACCTAAAAATTAAAGGGTGCTCCGATAGTGGTGTGATTTGCATGTATAAGGCCTAAGTTTTGAACCATAATAGGTAGACTCTTGAAATTTTCACAGAAGGCGTATAACTGTGGCCACTATAGCAACAAATACTAAAACTTATAAGGTGTTCCGAAAGTGACGTGTTATTTGCCTTTATATCTTTATTTCTTGAGCTATAGGAAGCAACCACTTAAAACTTGCAGTGATTTAAACTATGTTCGCTTTTAAGCAAGTATACAATATTAAACCTAAAAATTAAAGGGTGTTCCGTTAGTGACGTGATTTGTATGTATATGGCATAGGTTTTGAACGATAATAGGTAGACTTTTGAAGTTTTTACAGGATGTGTATTACTATGGCCACTATAACAAATAGTAAAAATTAAAGGGTGTGCCGACAGTGACGTGATTTGCATGCATATTGACTAATTTTTTAACCATAATAGATAGTCTCTTGAAATTTTCAAAAATGGTGTATTACTATGACCCCTATAAAAACAATAAAAATTTAAAGGGTTTTTCGACAGTGACGTGTTTTGCATGTATAACGAAATATTTTTTGAACCGTAATAAGTAGATTCTTCCAGTTTGTATAGACGATGTGTTGCCATGGCCGTTATGAGAATTACTAAAAATTAAAGGTTCTGACAGTGACATGTTTTTCACTTATAGTAACTTGTTTCTTTAATAGTAATAGGTAGACTCTTGATATATTCATACAAAGAGAATTGCCATAGCCGCCATATCAAAACAAAAAATCAAGGGGTGTTCCGACAGAGACATGATTTGTACGTAAATAGCCTTATTTTTTGAACCGTAATAGGTAAACTCTTTAAATGTTTACAGTAGATGTTGTACTTCGGCCGCTGTAACAATTACTAAAATCTAAAGGGTGTTCCATCAGTGACATGTTTTTCACGTATATTACCTTATTTTTTGAACCGCAATAGGTAGGCGCATGTATATTTCTATAGATAGTGTATTACCATGGTGTTCCATCAGTGACATGTTTTTCACGTATATTACCTTATTTTTTGAACCGCAATAGGTAGGCGCATGTATATTTCTATAGATAGTGTATTACCATGGCCGCTATAACAAAAATTGCTAAAATTTAAAGGGTGTTCCAACAGTGATGCAATTATGTCTTTAATTTTAAAATTAAAGGGTGACTCATAAGACATGAAAAAATTAACAACTTGAATTTTTAAAGTTGTATTAAACATAGTACGGAACCCAAGGGCATTATTGTTTTGCTGCTTTAAAGATAAAACAAAAGCAATCTATTTCTCTTAAAATTTCACTCTCTATTGTTTTGCCTATTTCATTTTCTGGACAATTATACTTTTGCTTCTCATTTGCTCTCTCATTTTGACTTTCAATTATTTCGTTGTTGCTTTCGTTTTGTTCCTTTTCATTGTCTTGCTTGTTTTTTGCAACTGTACTGGCCTCATTGGGAATTTTATTGTAGTTGTTATCTTCTTCGTATTTGCGACCGTTATCCAATGCATTTTTATTGCTGTAGTCATCTTTAACTAATACGTTGTTGTTGTTAATATTTTTGTCGTTGGTGTTTTCTGTGCCATTTGCGCCTGTCTCATCATGACCAACAATAAGGAGCTGCTCTAATTCGTCCACTTCTTCATCTTGGTCGCTATCTGCATCACTCTCCTTTGCCGGGAACACACCAAGTAATTCCGCCGGAACACTCAGCAAACGTGGAATTAATTCATTTTTGTTTCCATCACTTCTAAAGCGAATGGATCGCAGCCAATCTTTTAGCTGCCTAACAGTGTATTTATTTAAACTATTAGCGTCCAAAGGCATAATGATTCGTATCCCACTTCTGATGTAAGAAAATAAAAAGTAACAGTTTTATTTTATTTGTTTATTTCTTTTATTTGTTTTCTCTTTGCATACGCTCGTAGGTTCTTTTCTTTACAACTGCGCTTTTAACAATGATCATAAAATATTATATACCATACTGAACAATACAATTTTCTGGCATTACCAGGCTTAAATTATATATACTAACTAGCGTTACCAACGCCTACACTTGTTTTAATACAATAACAAAGTTGTCTGTAATTTTTAGGGTTCCGTACACAAAGTGTAAAAACGTAATCCTATTGTTTTCGCTACAATGTCTGTCCGTCTGTCAGCGCCTTTTATCTCTGGAATCGTAATAGGTAGACTCTTGAAATTTTCACAGATGATGTATAGCTGTTGCAGCTATAGCAACAAATACTAAAACTTATAGGGTGTTCCGATAGAGAGGTTTTATTCACAAATATGTGCATATTTCGTGAACTGTAGGTGGGATACATTTGAAATTTACAAACAGTAATTAAAACTTAGTTCACTATATAAACAACTATAGAAAAATAAAACTAAAAATTAAAGGGTGTTCCGATAGTGGTGTGATTTGAATGTATAAGGCCTAAGTTTTGAACCATAATAGGTAGATGCTTGAAATTTTTACAGAAGGTGTACAGTTGTGACCGCTATAGTAGGAAATACTAAATCTTATAGGGTGTTCCGATAGAGAGGTGTTATTTACGAATATATGATTTTTTCTTTAACTATAGGAAGAATACACTAAAAATATGGAAGCAGTAATTAAAACTTAGTACGCTATATAAACAAGTCTAAAAAAGGTTGTCCGATAGTTGTGTGATGTGCATGTATAAGGCCTAAGTTTTGAATCATAATAGGTAGACTCTTGAAATTTTCACAGAAGGTGTATAGCTGTGGCCGCTATAGCAACAAAAATTAAAACTTATAGGGTGTTCCGATATAGAGGTGTTACTCATGAATATGTGTTTATATCTTGAATTGTAGGAGGCAACACTAAAAATTTACAAACAGTAATTAAAACTTAGTTCGCTTTATAAACAAGCCTAAAAAAATAAACCTAAAAATTAAAGGGTGCTCCGATAGTGGTGTGATTTGCATGTATAAGGCCTAAGTTTTGAACCATAATAGGTAGACTCTTGAAATTTTCACAGAAGGCGTATAACTGTGGCCACTATGGCAACAAATACTAAAACTTATAAGGTGTTCCGAAAGTGACGTGTTATTTGCCTTTATATCTTTATTTCTTGAGCTATAGGAAGCAACCACTTAAAACTTGCAGTGATTTAAACTATGTTCGCTTTTAAGCAAGTATACAATATTAAACCTAAAAATTAAAGGGTGTTCCGTTAGTGACGTGATTTGTATGTATATGGCATAGGTTTTGAACGATAATAGGTAGACTTTTGAAGTTTTTACAGGATGTGTATTACTATGGCCACTATAACAAATAGTAAAAATTAAAGGGTGTGCCGACAGTGACGTGATTTGCATGCATATTGACTAATTTTTTAACCATAATAGATAGTCTCTTGAAATTTTCAAAAATGGTGTATTACTATGACCCCTATAAAAACAATAAAAATTTAAAGGGTTTTTCGACAGTGACGTGTTTTGCATGTATAACGAAATATTTTTTGAACCGTAATAAGTAGATTCTTCCAGTTTGTATAGACGATGTGTTGCCATGGCCGTTATGGGAATTACTAAAAATTAAAGGTTCTGGCAGTGACATGTTTTTCATTTATAGTAACTTGTTTTTTTAATAGTAATAGGTAGACTCTTGATATATTCATACAAAGAGAATTGCCATAGCCGCCATATCAAAAAACAAAATCAAAGGGTGTTCCGACAGAGACATGATTTGTACGTAAATAGCCTTATTTTTTGAACCATAATAGGTAAACTCTTTAAATGTTTACAGTAGATGTTGTACTTCGGCCGCTGTAACAATTACTAAAATCTAAAGGGTGTTCCATCAGTGACATGTTTTTCACGTATATTACCTTATTTTTTGAACCGCAATAGGTAGGCGCATTTATATTTCTATAGATAGTGTATTACCATGGCCGCTATAACAAAAATTGCTAGAATTTAAAGGGTGTTCCAACAGTGATGCAATTATGTCTTTAATTTTAAAATTAAAGGGTGACTCATAAGACATGAAAAAATTAACAACTTGAATTTTTAAAGTTGTATTAAACATAGTACGGAACCCAAGGGCATTATTGTTTTGCTACTTTAAAAATAAAACAAAAACAATAGGGGCTAATGAGCCTCTTTAATTTAAGTAACAAAAAAAAATATCTGTATATAAATGCTACGCCAGTTTTACGTGCCTAATCCTGTTCATCGCTTTTGTTAAGTGATGACAATAAAATAACTACAAACAAGTCGCCTTCTGAATACAGTATTACCAAAACTAATATGGATAGTGTAGAAAAACCCAAGACGCAAGTGGGAATGGACAGATACATAACTGTATAAAAAGAGGCCGAAGCCCTAAATCTTCGGAGCTTGCACCAATGTCTAAAGTCCATAAAGATAAGGAGGATAAAGGAATAAGTTTCCAAAATCGTCTTGTTATTTTAGATAGCGAAACAAGGGAACCTAAAACGGCACCCAATCAGTGTCGCCAGAAAATTTACCTATAAAATCTTGAAAATTGGGCTAAAAAATCTGGATAAAATTTTATAAATCGGCAAAAAATCTGGAAAAATAACAAAACACATAATATGACGTTTTTATAATTTTTTTAAGAAATCATGTAAAATAAAATGAAACAATAAATATTCAGAATCATTTATTAAAACTGGAGGCCATGTACATAAATATATTATTTGAGACCACCACAAAAAATTCAACGGTAGTAATATTTTTTTAAGACAAAACTACCTGATAATGGCTTGTCCACAGAAAACATCCAAAGTCTTTGGCAGGAATCGAACCCGCAACCCTCAGACTGGTAGACTAGCATCGATTGGAGTATTGAATAATTTGTTTTTATACAGTCTTTACTACATAAACTTTCTGCAATTGACTTCTTGTTTAGTTTTATTAAGAATAAATTCCACATTAGAAAACGAATGTGTTAGAACAAAATTATAAAGCGAACAATGTTAGAAATAAAATCCTTGAATCAATAAATTTCACAATTATTTTTACAAAAGCTTAGCAAGGTTCTAGTGTCATTTTGGTTTTATTAAAATTGTATAAAATTATTTTAGTTGTATCTTCTACGTTTTCCACTAATGCAAAATAAATCTTTGATAGCTCGTAAAGATCTACAATACTAATTATACAGCTAATGAGATTGGCAGGAATGCAATATGTTCAGATTTTTATTTCTAACAATCTTTGAATTTCATGGAAATATCCACCTGATACATTAAACCTAGTTCCATTGATTTCTAACGATTTCTTAAACCACATAAATGCTGTGTATAATATCAATAATAAACTGCTGGACTTGGTATTCGCTAATGAACCTTATGATTGTACAATAAATCGATCCTGCCCTATTACTACGCCTGAAGATCGACATCACCCAACTCTTCAAGTTCGTTGCTCCTTGTTACTTCCAGAGTCTTTTAACCCACTTAGAAAAAACAAGAAAGTTTTTTGTTTTCAACGTGGCAATTATAACATGATGAATCGATTGTTAAGTAATATTGACTGGCATAACTTGTTATTAATCTCAAATTCCACTCCATTAAACATTGAAATTATGATTACTACCTTTTACAAATCTGTTTATTTTTTAATGGAAAAATGCATACTTAACGAACTGTCTTCAAATACTCTGGCCCCCCCCTGGAGATCTAAACATCTATCAAGTCTAAAAAATAAAAAGAATAAACTCTACAAAAAATACAGAAACTCTAATTCTACTGCTGATTACGCAAGGTACTCTATTTGTCGCGCTGAGTATAATTTGTTAAATACCACTCTGTATAAAAATTATATCATCAGAATGAAATCAAAAACAATCCTAAATCGTTCTTTAATTTTGTAAACTCCAAACGTAAATCTAATGAGTATCCGCCTGTAATAAAATATGGATTTTATATCGCCGCATCAACAAGGGTTTAGAAAAGGATGCTCAAACATTACCAACCTGTTACAGTTAACGACGTTAGTCAATAAAGGATTCGTGAAAAATCAACAAACTGATGCCATTTATACGGATTTCAGCAAAGCTTTCGACAAAGTTAATCACAAACTTCTCCTTAATAAGCTATATATGCTGGGATTTTCTGCAAATAGTCTAAATTGGACTAAATCTTATCTAAATAATAGAAAACAAAATGTACTTTTCAAAAACCACATATCTAAACCTATAAATGTTTGTTCTGGAGTACCGCAAGGCAGCCATCTTGGTCCAATCCTGTTCTCTTTGTTTATAAATGATCTGCCAAATGTTATAAAATATTGCAACATACTTATGTTTGCTGATGATGTAAAAATTTTTCTTACATACAAAAAAAAATCGGATCATTTTACCTACAACATGATATTGATAACTTTTATACTTGGTGCAATGTAAACCTAATGGAACTAAACTCTAACAAATGCAAGCACATGGGATTTTACAGGGGCAACTTCGTCAGTGTCAACTTTTTGTTGGGCAAACAACCTTTGGAATTAGTTTGTTCCATCCTGGATTTGGGTATAATGCTTGACGTTAAGCTTAGTTTTATTCCACACATTAATATGATGGTCAATAAGGCGAGAGGCGTTCTTGCTTTTGTTAAAAGATGGGCAAAGGAGTTTATCGATCCATAAGTAACTAAGCTTTTATACACATCCTTAGTTAGACCTATTCTTGAATATGGCTCAGTTGTTTGGGATCCGTTGTATAATGTTCATAGTGATCATATTGAGTCTATTCAAAAACAGTTTTTGCTATTTAGCCTACGAAGCTTAAGATGGAATCCAACATTTAATTTGCCTCCTTATCATCAAAGATTATCGCTAATTAAGTTGCCTTCTCTTAAAAGCCGAAGGACTATGCTAAACGTTACGTTTTTGTTAAGTTTTCTTAATGGCGATATACACTCTGAATTCATACTAAGAAGTATATCATTTAATGTTCCACATCGGCCGACACGTTACTTTCAACCTCTGGCAATTAAATGTTTTCGTATGAACTATGCTTATGCTGATCCACTGAGAAGAATATGTGCCAATTTTAATGAACTGTATCAATTTATTGATTACTCTTTAAGCTTAAACGTTATAAAACGCAATATTATAATTTTCCTTAATTGTTAAATATTTTTCTTTTGTCTTTGAAAATTATTGTTACAAATAATTATTAAATTTGTGACTAAAGTCTGTATGAAATTATTATGTAGACTTTTATATATTTAAATAAATAAAAAAAATTCATCAAATTGTCCAAGAAAAAGTTTCAATGTCTAAAGAATTTTTATTCAACGAAATGAAGTTGATAAAGATCATAAAATCTGCAATTTAAGGAAGAAAATCTGCAAATCTCACCTAGCCGATTTTATGATGTGAAATCAGTAAAATGCAGAGAAATCAGCAAATCTGGCAACAGTGCACCCAAGTCGTTTAAACCACAGATTACTAACCAGATTACCCACTTGTGACGTTTAAAAAAGTACATTATCATACGTACTAACAGCTTTCGATAGAGTGAATAAAAAAATAACCAATAATATTCATCGCAATGAGTTAACAGAAATAGCTATACATAGCCTTTTCAAACATATGTTATGGATGAAGTAAACAAAAAAATTTAAATTGAACTGTAGCAAAAATTGTATTTTTGTAAAAAAAGTTAAAAGTATATAAATTTCCGTGAAGTAAAGAACTTAAAATTTATAAAAATATATTGCGGTGGTTCCAAAGTGCTATTAAAAGCTAAAAAATACAACATGTGCATAAGGTTGATACAAAAATTGGCAATCAAAATTTTCCTAGTGGTATTTGTTCAAGAAGTCTCAATTCAACAGAATTCACGAAAAAAGTGAACACAAATGCTGTTGGAAATGGCTAAATTATTAGAGGTCTTATGATAAACAACTTTAAATATGTATGGGACTTCGTAAGAATTGTGCAATATATGTAGATGCTTATATGCATTACATGAATGGTTGTCCGGCGAAGTGCACGTTAGCTTCATGTACAAAGTTGCAAAGAAATGTTTTTGAATATTATGGTGGAAACTTAGTAGATAATATATACATGTATATATTTTACAAATATATAAATAAATATATTTATCTAGTGAATTTGGATGCATTCGTATCGATTTAACAATTGCTCGTTTCAGTTAATGGATTCGGTGGAAAGTTTTAATATATACGTGAGCCAAGCAATGATCCACATGCTTTTATCGAGTATTCATTGCTCTTATTAATCAGCCGCGATTGCCTTATGATATAAATGCGTATTTCTCGATAAAAATTAAGGTAAGCAAAACAATTTCAATATCCTGTGATATAAATACAACTTCTAATAAATTGCATTTTCATTGAAGGTAAATTGGGCCGCTAGTATTATCGCATTGTACGCAAGCTATGAAATGAAAACGATACGTTGTTTTGTGAAAAAGCCAGAAACGAAAACGAATTTAAAGCAATAAATGGCAAATGGATCGGTTGACGTTTCAATCGCTCCAATGGGTTGTCATGTTGCACCACTTGAAAATACTACGCCTATGAAGCCCAAGTTAAAATCTTAATCATAATTATTAAATATCTTCAAATAAAAAAAACATTTTTACTTTATTTGAATTTAAATGTAAGAATTTATTTTCGGTTTGAATATTTATTTGTCAAAGTTTTTATTTTACGTTTTATATAAAGTCATTCTTATAGATACATAAATTTATATATTTTTGCCTGACTCAAAATATTTATAAGTTCTTTATACATATGTACCTACAAAGTATAGTATTAAATTAAAATCTTTGTTTTAATATTTTTCATGTACTATTTTTTTTTAATTGATTTGTTAAATTTTTTAATTTAAGTTTTTTTTATTGTTTTTGTTTGTTTTGTATTTATAAAATGCAGAGCTAACGGCGGATGTTGCTAAAGCTCTTTGTTTTTTTTATATTATCTTATAATTTTAATTGTAAGGTAGTTCGGTAATAAATAAATAAAATTTTTGTTCTTATTTAAATAATTATTTTAATTAATTTAATTTCAAGTATCGTTAAAACATACAAACTAAATATAATATATTTAATGTTTTAATTATTTAGATTTAATTCTTAAATGCTCAATTATCATACAAAATTTAAAAACAAAACTAACAATTGATTACATAATATTTTCATTTGAATAAAACAATATCAATGAGAGTATATACTCGTATATGTATAATTTGTAAAATTTTACAATGTGTTAAAGATGATTAAAAACAAATATATATTTTTTGTATTTAGTTTTGCTATTTGTAATTATTTGTTGTTTAACAAGTATTTCGAAACTGTGTAAGAAATAAAGGTTTTAAGTATAAAAACAAACAAACAATTGTGTTTTAAACAGAATAAAAAGTTTAAAAAATTTTTAACAATTAATTTTAAGAATTTTTAACAATTAATTTTAAATGTAATATATAAGAGTTTGTGGTTGATATGGATACCTGCTGCTGCCGATCTACTTGTTTGTTCAGATATGATAGTATTCAGGAAAACACATCATGTCATGTTAACACACAAGTTAATTTGAATTAAGACTGATAATGCAGATTAACTCTGTCGTCTGTCTACGCTATTAGAAAACTGCAATTCGAAAAATAAAAGTTACATATTAATATTAAAAAATTTTAAATTAAACTTGTAATATATTTTTTTACCTTGAGCTTGTAGTCAGGGTTATTCTTCGTATGGCAAAAACCTGTTTGAATATTAAAATTTTATTTAAATTATTAAAAAAAAAATGTAAAATAAAAAATTTGGCGGTCGCCCTTATTTTCCGAGTTATGGGCCTCTGAACTTTCCATATGGAACTATGATTTTACACTACATTTTTGAACAAATTATGTCAATATGGGTATGGAAATATCTATCAGGTGATGATAAACTTTTTTTTAACCGACTTCAAAATAGAAGGAGGTTATCTATTCGTCTGAATGTTGCTTTTTTTATGTATGTAACCGCAGAACTCAGCCATTTCTGAACCGATTTAAAATTTTTTTCTTTATTTGAATTTTTGAAAAAAAAAAACCGACTTCAAAACAGATAGAAGGGCACCAGTTATAAACCAAAAATGTAAGAAGTAATCTGTAAGAATTAGATTTAAACCAAATAATACATGCGCCAAAGTTAACGGAAAAAAGTAAAGAGTATGTGAATGTCAAGCTTCTACTTATTACTGTTCAAAATTAAAGCTATTTTCACCAGCATCCGTCTTTTATGGGGACACCATTCAAGCCTCTGTCTATAACAGTTTCAAAGATAGGGTCACATAGATCAAATAACATTACCTATTGGGACACCCTTTAATTTGCAATTTGAAATTAAAGACCTGTTGTTATAGAGAACTTGACCACAAAGCTTCTTTGTAATTTTCAACTATCTGTCTATAACGGTTAAAGTTTAACCATATATATCAATTTACATGAACTATTGGGACATCCTTTACATTGTAAATCCAAATATTTATACTTGTTATCATACCAGAGAAAGTAGTGGATATTCTGCCTAATTTTCAAGTGTTTGTATTTAACGGTTCAAAAAATAGGGCCATATTGATCAAATTACATAATTTATGGGGACACCCTTTAGTTTCTAAATTCAAATTGTATTACTGCTATAGTGGACTTTGCAATACAGGTTCCTTGTAAATTTCAGCTGTCTGTCTATAACAGTTAAAAAGTTTGGCCACATACATAGAATTACATTAACTATTGGGACACCCTTTTATTTCCAAAATCAAATATACTTTATACTTTTTGTTATAGCGGATTTAGCAATACAGGTTCTTTGTAAATTTCAGCGGTCTGTGTACAACTGTTCAAAAGTATGGCCATATACATCAAATTAAATGAACTATTGGAGCACCCTTTAAAATTTTGAATATTTATACATTTTATTATAACAGTCATAGTAATCGACATTCTGTCAAATTTTGAAGGTTTTGCCTATAACGGTTCAAAAGATAGGCAAAATAGGTCAAATTACGTCACCTATGGGGACACCCTTTAAATTTTAAATTTATATTTTATTAATTTCTGCTGTTGGGAGCTATAGAGACACGCAATTTTTTTAAATTTTAATTTGGTGCCCTTTACGGATCTTAATACACGTAAAAAACATGTATGTTGTATGGGGACACCCTTTAATTTTTAGTATAATGAACTGTTTTTAAAATGGGACCAACCTGAAAGCATAACCTTTCAAATAAAGAAAAAAATTTTAAAATCGGTTTAGAATTGACTGAGTTCTTTGGTTACATGCATAAAAAAGCAACATTCAGACGAGTAGATAACATCCTTCTTTTTTGAAGTCGGTTAAATATAACAACAAATAAAACCCTCAAATCGAACACCTACACCGGCTTCGCTTACTAAAGGTATTTTGCATAGCCGGTCTTCGGCCGGACAAAAGGATATTCTCCTCTGTGGTATGACCAATACCGGCTTCGGTTACTAAAATTTTCCTACGTACTATGCATAAAATTTCATCAAAAAATGTCACCGATTCTTATTGGGTTAAATTTTTAATACCTGATAGATATTTCCAAAAGCTTTATATTGATACCCATATTCACACAATTTGTTCAAAAATGTAGTACACAATCACATTTTCATATGAAATGTTCAGAGGCATAATTTGTATATAAAATTTAACCATGTAAATACTTACTTGGTCGGATTTTTCGGAAACTGATGAAGTTTTTCCCTTTTTGGGCAGCCAATTATGCATCGGCGACTCCTGAAATAGCAAAATAATTTAATTATAAACAAATTTATTTCAATAGAAAATCTTTGTTATACTTACATTTTTTCCTGTTGTTTGTTTGCTTTTATATATTTTTATTTGGCCGCCTGCGGATGGTTTTTCTTTAAATATTATTTTAGGCTCAAATTATTTTAAAACATAAAACTATTAAAAAACAATTAATTTTTCACAGAAATTAAAATTTTACAGCAATTTCACAAATTATTTTGTAAACAATAAAATGTCAAATTGCAGCTATAACCAGAAAGAGATAGTAATATAAGAAATTCATTAACTCTTGCTATCCCTTTCCAACGAAAGCTGTGATCTGGCAACACTCAAATTTTCGTGTCTTATCTGGTCTGATTTGTGGTTTAAACCACCACCAATTTACTTAAGAGAGAAAAATTCAAACGACTTAATAAATAAGTTAATTTCAGTTATTGGGGAAAACCCATTCTATGTAATTCCTATCAAGCGTGGTAACATTGATAAGACTAAAATACATTTTATAGATGAAGGCAGTTATCGTAAAACAGTAAAAGAGTTTGAAAGCTGCAAAAAGTACTTTTATACCTATCAGCTGAAGAGTAGCAAAGGCATACAGGTAGTTATCAAAGGCGTAGATTCATACGTTGATCCAGCTGAAATAAAAGCTGGCCTTCAAAAAGCGGGATTTAAGGTAAAAAGTGTAGATAATCTCAGAAATCGAGAACGTGTCCCCCAACCACTATTTCGCGTAGAACTAGAACCTAGAGATATAAGATTGAAAAAGAACGAAACGCACTCCACTTATAGTCTGAAATATCTGTTACACCGCAGGATAAGTGTAGAAGAACCACATAAACGATCAGGACCCGCCCAGTGTTTAAATTGCCAAGAATATGGTCATCCTAGGGCTGTCTCCAAGGGATGACTCGAAAGTTAAAAAATGTAGCAACTGCTAACTACAGAGGCTGTCCAGTTTTTTCCATGGTAAGGAAAACCACTCAAAAATTAAATACTCCTGCTAAGCACCGGCAATATCGAGCAAATGCTTATTATCCTTAGTTAGCCCAACCAGGAACCCAACATTTTTCATACGCGTATATGTTAAAAACCAATCATATTTCAGTACACAAAGCGACACCGACAACTAATGAGCAGCATGATGCATGAAATGGTACGCATGCAATCTATGATTTTGCAGGCGGTACTTAACAAACCATGAACTGTTTAAAAATATGTTTCTGGAACGACAACGGCTTGCGCCAACACAAAAATGAACTCGAATACTTCCTTAAGAATCAACAAATTGGTTTCTGAGACACACTTAACAACAAATAGCTTTTTTAAAATCAATGGCTATGTATTATATGACACTAAAAACACCCGTGGGATAGCATGTGGTGGTCCAGCAATACTAATAAAGGCTCGAATAAAACATGATTTTTGTCAGAGTATCTTCAAGCAACAAATATCTGCATTGCAGAATTTCATTAAAACTTTATTATTTCTTCGATTTATTCACCTCCTAGATTTCAAATATCAGGGAGTCAATACAGCGACTTCTTTAAATCACTAGGTCCCTGTTTCAAAGCATCAGGCAACTACAACGCTAAACATACGTTTTAGGGATCAAGACTAATTATTCCAAAAGGTCGTGTTTTATTTGAAACTATTTCAAAAATCCGTCTATTTCAAAAATTGGCCTACTGATCGACAAAAAATACTTGATGGTTTTGGCGTGATTAAGGGTATTTCGAGAGAAATGATTAAAGTTGAAGCGTCACTTGAATTATCCTCAAATCATTCACTCACTATTGTTTATATACGGAACCAACAAAATATCGTGTCGCCACCAACTAGCACAAGAATTAATTGTTTGAAATATAGAAAGTTTCTCAGGACTCATTGTTCGTAAAACATACCGCTAAGAACACCAGAAGACGTGGACCTGAGTCTAATTGATTTTGATCAAAACCTTAAATCAGCTGCCTAACATGCAACAGTAACCCGACAACTAGCTAGATACAATCAAATTTATTTTGTATATGAAGAGCGGCTCTTGGCTGAAAAAAGAAGAAAATTTCGAAGAGAGTGGTAATCACACAGACCTCATCAACTCAAATCTAGACTCAAATCTAAGACAGCTACTAGAATCTCGAAGAGTAGCATCTCTGAAAAATTTCTTGGAAGACCTCGACGCAACGGCAGAATCAGATTATTCATTATGGATTGTATGTAAAAACTTTAAAAGACCGGTCGGTCGTACGTAAGCATCCCTTGTGAACTTCTTGCGGTGACTGGGCAAGAAATGATACCGAAAAAGGCAATTTATTTGTTGGACATTTAAAGAAGGTTTTCACTCCAAATATATGTACTGATATAACGGATTGAAAAATTTTTCTTAATGAAGGAGATTTTTTAAGTTCACCACAGCTCATTGAAGCCGGAGTTCCCGAAGGTAGCATTTTGGGACCAATTTTATATTTACTATACACATCAGATATGCCAATTAGCACTCGAGTCCACACATCAAAATTTGCGGATGACACAGCTTTTTTAAGTATTCATACTCAATTGGAAAAAAGGTTGAAGAAATGGAGAATAAAGTTGAATGAACAAAAATGCAGTCATATAACATTCACACTGCGTCCACAAAGACCTAAACATGCCATCAGTCAATAACGAAATATGCAGTAACGTATCTAAAGAAGCTTAAATCTCATCCAACCCTGTGGCGCGTAACATACTAAGTGAACCTGGTTATATTCGACTAAAAAGAAGACACTGCATTTCTTGGCCGTACAGAGGGATGACCCGAAAATGATTGCAAAAACCGTGAAACAAACATTATTTTTGTCTAGCACTGGCTGGATTTAAAAAATATATTTTTTATTTTAGACTTAAGATATGAGTAATTATTGTTAGTTCAAAAATTATTGAAGATACAATAAATAAAAAGGATGGCATCCATTGAGAGTATTTAGAATCTCGTCCTTGTGATCTAAGTTGATCACAGTTGACACTATGCTCCACACACTAGACAACAAAATTTCTTTTGATTGGTACTGAAAAAGCAGATTGAAAAACTTCAATACAACTCATTCTAAAACACAAATAATGAATACAGTAAAAAATCTAATACGTAGAGTGCTTGCATTTTTAAACCAAAAACATACATATAATTTCTAAAATATTAAGAGACAACGGTTTTCCCTTATATCTAATAAAGACCCTAATGAAATTCTATAAATACACTAATGACAGGCTCAATCGAGAAGAAAAACGTTTCTATAATTGTTTATGCGTAATTAAATTATATTTTTAAGTCGTATCTAATTCTCGGGTAGTGTAGTGAGAAGAGCAATTAAATAATAATTATTATCTCATTATCTCACTTTATGTGAGCTGTAAACCTTAAGAACAATGTAGCAAGTTTTAGTTATCAACTCCCTTACATACTAAAAGGTTTGTATAACATACCAATAAAAATAGAATTTTTTATAAAGTTTTAAGCCCACGAATTTTTTTATTTTTAATAGGAATATTTTATTTTTAATAGGAATATTTCAGTTTTAGTTTGTGCGTTGATAAGTGCGGTCGCAATTTTTTTTCAAGCTCGCATTAACAAAAAACAAAATATACATTGTGTGAATAATTTAAAACAAAAACAAAAAAAAAAAACAAACCTGTTTTAATACAACAACAAAGTTGTTTGCAAAATATTTTTTTCTTTTTCTTTCGTCTTTTTTTTTTATACAACGGCATATTGAATTGCTACTTTAAAAATAAAACAAAAACAATAAAGGCTAATGAGCCTCTTTAATTTAAGCAACAAAAATGTTGACAATGTTAAAATAAATAAAAACAAAAAAACTAGTGACAATTTGTGTATAAATGCTACGCCAGTTCTACGTACAAAATCTTGTTCCTCGCTGTTGTTATGCGATGAGAATAAAATAGCTACAAACAAGTCCCCTTCTAAACTCAGTATTACCAAAACTAATATGGATAGTGTAGAAAAACCTAAGACCCAAGTAGGAATGGACAGATACATAACTGTACTGAAAAGAGGTCGAAGCCCTAAATCTTCCCAGATTGCACCAATGGCTAAAGTACAAAAAGAAAAGGACTCTAACGGAATAAATTCTCATAATCGTTTTGCTATTTTAGATAGCGAAACAAGTGAAAAAAAACGGCACCCAGGTCGTTCAAACCACCTCCAATTTATTTAAGGGAGAAAAACTCCAGCGACTTAATAAAGAAGTTAATTTCAACTATTGGTGAGAACACATTTTATGTAATTCCAATCAAGCGTGGCAACATTTATGAAACAAAAATACAATTTATTGATGAAAACAGTTATCGTAAAGTAGTAAACGAGTTTTAAAGCTGCAAAAAGAACTTTTATACATATCAGCTGAAGAGTAGTAAAGGTCTACAGGTAGTTATAAAAGGTGTAGACTCATATGTTGATCCAGTCGAAATTAAAGATGGCCTCCAAAAAGTGGGATTTAAGGTAAAAAGTGTAGACAACTTCAGAAATCGAGAACGTGTCCCTCAACCTCTATTTCGCGTTGAACTGGAACCTGGAGATATGCGATTGAAAAAGAACGAAACGCACCCTATCTATAATTTAAGATACCTGTTGCACCGCAAAATAAGCGTAGAGGAACCGCATAAGCGATCAGGACCCGTACAGTGTCTAAATTGCCAAGAATATGGTCATACTAGGGCCTACTGCAAATTGCCTCCGGTTTGCGTTGTGTGTGGAGAGCTACATTGTTCCGCACAATGCGACAAAGCAAGGGATGACTCGAAAGTTAAAAAATGTAGCAATTGCGGTGGAAACCACACTGCTAACTATAGAGGCTGTCCAGTTTTTTCCATGGTAAGGAAAACCACTCAAAAATCAAATACTCCTGCTAAGCACCCACAATATCGAGCAAATGCTCATTACCCTCAGTTAGCCCAACCAACAACCCAACATGTTTCATACGCGGATATGGTAAAAACCAATCATACTGCAGTACATAAAGCGACACCGACAACTAATTCTACTCCTAATTTGCAATCGCATCCTATAGAACAACCACCATCTGGTAATTTTAATCGTCTCGAAGCAAGCATCGAGACATTAGTGCATTCGATAAACAGTTTTATGAGCTCTATGAGCAGCATGATGCAAGAAATGGTACGCATGCAATCTACTATGTTTCAGGCGTTACTTAACAAACCATGAACTGTTTAAATATATGTTTCTGGAACGCAAACGGTTTGCGCCAACACAAAAATGAACTCGAGTACTTCCTTAAGAAGGAACAAATTGATGTCATGTTGGTTGCAGAGACTCACTTAACAACAAATAGCTTTTTTAAAATAAATGGCTATATCTTATATGACACCAAAGACCCCCGTGGCAGAGCATGTGGTGGTTCAGCAATACTAATAAAGGCTCGAATCAAACATTATTTACTGTGTGATTTTTGTGAAGATTACCTACAAGCAACAAACATTTGTATTGAAGAATTTCATCAAAACTTAGTTATTTCTTCAATTTATTCACCTCCTAGGTTTCAAATATCAGAGAGTCAAAACAGCGATTTCTTCAAATCACTAGGTCCCTGTTTCATAGCATCAGGCGACTACAACGCTAAACATACGTTTTGGGGATCACGCCTAATAACTCCAAAAGGTCGTGTTTTGTTTGTCACAATTTCAAAAATGCGCCTGAATGTGATATCGAGTGGACAACCCACCTATTGGCCTACTGATCGACAAAAAATACCGGATGTTATTGATTTTGGCGTGATTAAGGGTATTCCAAGAGAAACGATTAAAGCTGAAGCGTCACTTGAATTATCCTCAGATCATTCACCCACTATCGTCTATATATGGGACAAACAAAACATCATATCACCAATGACTACCACAAGCATTAATTGGTTGAAATATAGAAAGTATCTTAGTACTCATTGTTCGGAAAACATCCCGCTAAGAACACCTGAAGACGTAGAGCGGAGTCTTATTGATTTTGACCAAAACCTCAAATCAGCTGCCCAACATTCAACAATAACCCGACAATTAGCTAGATACAATCAAATTTATTCTGCAGATATCGAACGGCTCTTGGCTGAAAAAAGAAAAATTCGTAGAGAATGGCAATCACAGAGATCTCCTCAACTCAAAAGCAGACTTAAAGAATGCACGAACCGGCTAAGAGACATGCTGGAATCTCGAAGAGTAGCATCCCTGAAAAACTATTTGGGAGACCTAGACGCAACTCCTCAATCAGATTATTCGTTATGGCGTGCTTGTAGAAACCTTAAAAGGCCAGTCTTACGTAAGCCTCCCTTGCGAACTTCAGCTGGAGGATGGGCAAGGAGTGATACCGAAAAAGGAAATTTATTTGCTGCACATTTGAAAAACGTTTTTACCCCAAATATATCGACTGATATAGTTGAGTTGCCAGTTCTCGAGGCTAGTGCTGCAGTACCGATAAGATTTGAATTTGGTGATCTTGAAAAGGCAATAACGGATTTGAACACCAAAAAAGCCCCTGGCGTTGATAAAACCAGTAACAAGATGTTAATTGAGTTGCCCCGTGTAGCTCGCAGAATCGTTCTTTTTATTTTTAATGCCATTTAACGTTTTGAGTACTTTCCCACAGATTGGAAGGTGTCCTTGGTTACCATGATTCCTAAACCAGGAAAAGACCACACAAAAATTGAATCATACAGACCTATAAGCCTTTTGTCAAATATGTCAAAGCTGTTTGAGAGGATGTTAATAACTAAGCTTAACCCTATTCTAAGCGACAAAGGATGTATTCCAAACCATCAATTCGGTTTCAGGAAAAAACATAGCACGATCGAACAAACTCACAGGTTAGTCAATGTTGTTAAGAAGACATTTGAAGAGAGAAAATACTGCTCTGCACTTTTTATCGACGTTTCTCAAGCATTCGATAAGGTATGGCATGAAGGCCTAATATATAAGCTAAAACTGAATTTGCCCGTAAACCTATATAAGCTGCTAGATAGTTATTTAACCGAACGAAAATTTATTGTGAAAGAAGGAGATTTTTTGAGCTCACCCCAGCCAATCGAAGCCGGAGTTCCCCAAGGTAGTATATTGGGGCCCTTTTTATACTTATTGTATACTTCAGACATGCCAACTAGTAACCGAGTTCACACATCGACATTTGCTGACGACACAGCTTTTTTGAGCATTCACGAAAGACCCGAAGTAGCATCACGATATTTACAAGACCACATATCCAAATTAGAAAAATGGTTGAAGAAATGGAGAATAAAAGTGAATGAACAAAAATGTACTCACATAACTTTCACACTGCGCAGAAAATCTTGCCCCCCTATTCGGATAAATAACCAAACGATACCTCAGCTTTCAGACGTCAAATATCTCGGCATACATCTTGACCGGCGCCTTACATGGAAACGGCACATAGAAACAAAGTTAACACAAATGAAGTTGAAAGCAGTCCAACTAAACTGGCTAATTGACAGAAATTCTACTCTAGCTTTAGACTGCAAACTTTTATTATACAAGTAAATTCTAAAACCAATATGGTGTTATGGCATTCAGTTATGGGGCACTGCCTCAGCTACCAACGTAGAAAAAATTCAAAGGCGCCAAAATAAGATTCTACGTATTATTACATCTGCTCCCTGGTATATAAAAAACTCGAACATTCATAAAGATCTAAACGTGCCATCAGTTAAAGCAGAAATAGCGAAACTTGCCATAAGGTATTTAAAGAAGCTTGAAACTCATCCGAATCCACTGGCCCGTAACATACTAACTGAACCTGGTTACATTCGACAAAGAAGGAGGGACACTGCTTCTCTCATCCGTACATCAGAGGGATAACCCACAAACTACAGTAACCGTGAAACATACATTTTTTTGTCCAGCACTGGTTGGACTTAATAAGTATATTTTTAGACTTAAGATATGAGTAATTATTGATAGTTCAATTATATTGAAGATACAATAAATAAAAATTGCGAAAAAAAAATAAAAAAAAAAATAGGAATATTTGCCATTCTTTGGACTCCTATACCCCAAGATTTTTTGGTCCAATCGAGCCGAATCTCAAATATCAAATTTTTGTTGTAAATATATTCTTTTGTGGAAGAAAAACTCAACCCCCTTGAAAAATCGCCCCAAGGAATCCCCACTTTAACCCCCAAAAATCATCATACAAGTAATCCTCTTTTTTACCCCCATTTGGATTTACCTAATCATCTTTAACAAATAAATCACAGTATATAAGTATTGTGTTTTTACATACATTTATAAAATAAAAAATAAACTAAAAAATTACAAAACCAAAATACATATTAGCATACAGTTATTATTTGCCAAGAATAAAATTTCCCCCATAAAGTGAAACAAATTCCACACATTTCAATAACATATTTTTTTGTGTAAAAATATCTATTGAGTGTGTTAGTTTAATTACAAGAAATGTTCTTGTAATTAAATCCTCCAAGAGTGTTCAACTGGTTTTTTGGAAAGTGTTATAAGTCCTTTTTTTCATATATTGAGATATTTAAGGGTTTGCGTTTGAATCAAGTTAAAAATATTGGCAACTTTAGTCAATTCGAGTGATGTTTTTTACACTATACACCTTTTAACCCTTTCACCCCTGAGTTTTTTCTCAAAATCTGATAGGTTTTTTTAAATTTTGACGGCATATATAGTTATAAAGCAAAAATATAAGATGTTGGGGATACGTGGGAAATCTGAGATCCTTGCAGTTATCCTGGGATATATAATCCCAATAAGGTTTTACGGTGGGACAATATGTCCCAATAAACATAAAAATAGCAAAAACTGGCTCGACCAATATATATTTTCTTTTTTATTTATATGAAAAAAACAAAGACAAAATTAAAAATTCAAAGCTTACAAAAATAAAGGAATATAAAAAATAAATAAATAATAAATAAACCAAAAACAAATAATAAAATTCAATGTAAACATATCAAAAATAATGTTTTTATTTGTGAAATGGGGCAAAACAGGAAGGACATAGAGCATTGTTACATCCTGAGCACACGAATTTGGTTCTTGTCTCTTTCTTTATGGAAGTGCAGCGAACGCAACGACGTCGAGATTTGCTTTCAATGAGTAAATGCTCGCCAATATTCAAAAGCTCTGTATTCTTCCGCTTAGATGGTCTGCCACCTGCTCGACGTGTTTTGAGTGCTTTGTGTTTCACTCCTTCCGATATAAGCATTTCAGCCAATGGAACTATGAATTGAATTAATGGCATCTTACGGTGATGATGCTCCATATATACAATCCACGCGTTTACTACACAAAGCATTAGGATTTTAAAAAACACCTTCTTCCACCACTTTCTGGATTTTCTATTCATGTCGTAAACTTGTGTTTTTTGGTCCGCGAGATCGACCCCTCCCATCATCCGATTATAGTCACTTATGACCAAAGGGCAGTCCACTTGCTTTCTTGTGCCATCCTTTTGTTTTCTCAGCACCTGAACTAAATGTGACATGTGGCAATTTGACATGCACAGTACTTCCTTGGAGTCCATCCATCTTGCAGCTGATAAACCATTAGCACCCACTTGAAATTGACTTTGTCCACGATCCAAGCGTCCTTCGAAAACTGGTGTTGCTTTCCGATTTCTCATATACGTTCCGAACGCTGGAAATGGAATGTTCCTTAGCAATGAGACTGACGTGAAAAATCTGACGAAAATAACTGCAACGTCGTTAATTCGAATCGTAGCTGTTAAATTGAGAATTACTCTTTCGCCAAGAGTGCCGGAGACCTCAGAATTGGTTTCCTTTCCAGTATAAATATTTAGGTCATACGTATATCCGGTCTTAGCATCACACCGCATCCACATTTTCACTTCACGTTTTATGGGCTTCATTGGCATATACTGCTTTAGCACGAAACGGCCCTTGAATTTCGTCATACACTCATCTATTGACTGGAAAGGACTTTCGCTTCGTGCCTCAGAAAACGTTTTTTTAACACAAGCTAAAACTTCAGACATATAATAGTCTTTTGGAGCTCCAATCGGTTTTTCTATGTCATTGAAATATATCATCAATGAAAGGTTAGTGTATCGGTCACGAGATATGCTCTTATTTATAGATTCATTGCCCAAAGAAAGGTTTTTACTCCAATAATCAGCTACAGCCGGAACGTGGTTGTAGTGCATAATTAAGGACACTCCAATGAAAGTCATAATTTCATATTCATCTGTCAAATGTCGTTTCGAACCTTTTACCCTGTTTAGCTTCGTCAACCTCTGATTAGTGCATTCGGCAATTCGAATGTACAAACTCTTTGGGAAAAATTTTCTAAAAACATCATATTTAGTAACCGAAGGAGTGAAATTCAATAATATCTCTGGCTCCCTTTCCGTGGGCATTGTATGTTTAGGCACAAATGTATTGTTTTCGTTAAAAATAGACCACTCGCAAGTAGCAAGTATAGTAGCTGCATCAGGAGCAACAACAGCACCAAGTGAAAGATCAGCAATCTCGCCATCTACAGTAACGGCACTACCAAGTGCAACAGCAGCATAAGCGGCATCTTTATCCACGGATTCATCGCTTGATTCTATTACATTATCATCTACTTCATCATCTGACGGAGAATAATTGGATCCAGAATCACTGAAGTCGGTACCATCATATTCGGTTTCATCGTCTTCTAACATCATCTCCGTTATTTGGTTATACGACATTCTCTTTCTTGCCATATTCTAACACAAAATTAGTAGTTGTGAAGTTATATTGGGATAATAAATCCCACTTGAAATCTTATTGGGATAATATGTCCCATTTCAAGAAAAACCCACTTTACTTTTTACTGTTGGACAATTATCTTGCTGCAAAAAGTTAAAACCAATATTCCGGTACCTACCTCTTGTTATTATATAGAATTACAAATAAAAACACAAAAACGGGGACTTTTTTTAATAAAAGTACAAGAAGATCTGCGAAAAACACGTGCTCTCACATAAAAAAATGCACATAACTGATCTACCAGTATAATTCAACACAGATTTTTGTAATTACAACACAGATAACACTTCAAACATTATTGGGATATATTAGGTTTAAGAATATAAAAGCTAAAAAAAAAGTTATTATGTAAGGAACACTGCTGGGATATATGATCCCAGTAGGTGCGAACAGGTTAAATTTTATTATGAAATAATAATAACTAAAATTATTTGGAAAAATACATATTTTTTGTAGCTCCACATGGACTAATACCACTTTCAAAAATAACATATTACAAAAAATAAAAACAGGAGCAAATTTAAGTCCATATTTTTATAGACATAAGCTTTACTAAAGTGGATTTTTATGTAAAAAATAATAGTTAAAATGAAGACATTTATATACACGAATAACCAAGTTTATTAAGAGTTAATTTTAGTTATATTAAAAACTAGCTGCGCGTTCTGATAATATTTTGCTCGATTTTGCTTTGAAAGTATTCCACACCTATTGTAAGACTTACTAAACTAAGAAGAAACTTACAATAACAGAATTTTATAGCCAGTAGTAGTTAAAGTTAAAGTAGTTAAAACGATCTGTGTTTTAAAATATACAACTTTCAAAAATTAAAGGAGCCATACAGTACTTACTTGATAAAAAGTAAAGTATTCATATCCGGTTAGTTCAACTTCGTACTTTCACTGCTTTTTCTCCACTTTCTAAGACATCTTTGCAGAAAAAATATCCTATATTGGGACCAGGATACTTAGGTATCTCCGTACAAAATTTTGTTAAAATCAATCCAGTAGTTTTTACGTGATACGAATGTCAAGAAAAGCAGACAGACAGACGGATATGAGTTACTATTTTATCATATGTATAGATGTAAAATTTAAAATTACTTCGTTAATTTTCTTTTGCAGTTAACATATTGAAGTATTTATTGTGAATAGGTGGTATATAAAGTAATAAACTTATCATATCGTTATATTTCTCTCTTATTATGCTTCTTGAAGTTTTATAAAGTGACAACATATTAATTTTGCTGAGGTTTTTCGGTCTTCCCTTTTTGCAATAAAATAATAAATAAAAAAAAAAATTTAAATAAAAGAAATTTCTTGACCGCCGCATAGTGGCGCCTTTTCTTAAAACCCGTGGCAAAAATACAAATTTTCATGACAAAATTTTGTGAAATGAATGAAAACATCGTATAAAGAACTACTTACTGATCATTGCAAAAAAAAAAAAAAAAATATATAGTTTGTGGAGCTGTTCAAAGTCGATAATTTTTTCGAAAGCAAAAAAAGGGTGATCTTGAAAACAATAAATGCACTTTAGAATTAAAGTGTCAGAAACATTACCATTTGATTACTACTTTTTTGGTATTTTTTTAAGGTATGTTTGTTTTTTATTAAAAGAAGTAGTAGTTAGCACATGCCATACTTTTTCGGCAGTAGCCGCTTTTTAGACACCCTATATTTAGGTCATTTTTACAAATAACATAGAGCATATCTAAAAATGGTCAAAAATGGTCTCGCCCATATTTTCTGAGCATATTTGCTACATAATGCTTTAAATAATTTAACTAAGTTTGACCGCCACAAGTTGCCGCTGTAGGTGATTTTTTTTTTAATAATTTATTTATTGTATCTTCAATATTTTTGAAATAACAATAATTACTCGTATCTTAAGTCTAAAATAAAATATACTTTTTAAGTCCAGCCAGACAAAAAATAATGTTTGTTTCACGGATTTTGAAATCATTTAGGGTCATTCCTCTAATGTACGGCAAAGAAAAGCAGTATCTCTTCTTTTTAGTTGAATGTAACCAGGTTCATTCAGCATGAGATTCAAGACTCTTTAGATATGTGACTGCATGTTTCGCTATTTCTGCTTTAACTGATGGCATTTAGGTCTTTGTGGATGTTCGAATTTTTTATATACCAGGGAGCAGATGTAATCATACGTAGTATCTTATTTTGGCGCCTTTGAATTTTTTCTACATTGCTAGCTGAGGTAGTGCCTCATAACTGAATCCCATAACACCAAATTGGTTTGAGGATCGACTTGTACAGTAGAAGTTTACAATCTAAGCTCAGGGTGGAGTTTCTGCCAATAAGCCAATTTGAAATCAATGTGGCTTTTCCAAGTAAGGCGACGGTCAAGATGTATACCCAGGTATTTAACGTCTGAAAGCTGTGGTATCATTAGGTTATTTATGCGAATAGGAGGGCATGAGTCCCTACGCAGTGTGAAAGTTATGTGAGTACATTTTTGCACATTCACTTTTATTCTCCATTTTTGTAGATATTTTTCCAAATTGAGTATGTGGTCTTGTAAAAGTTGTCATGCTTCTTGGGTACTTTCATGAATACTTAAAAAAGCTGTGTCATCTGCAAAAGTTGATGTGTGGACTAGGGTGCTAATTGGCATATCTGATGTGAACAGTAAATATAAAATTGGTCCCAAAATACTACCTTGGGGGAACTCCGGCTTCAATGAGCTGTGGCGAGCTTAAAAAAATCTCCTTCTTTTAGTAAAAACTTCCGATTCATGAAATAACCTTTTAAGAGCTCTACACTTAGGCTGTAGGTGAAATAAGAAGAAAACTGTTACAACCTCATTTTTTTCTCATTTTTAAAGTATGTAACAAAGATGTGTGCAAAATGTGAAAAGAAATAAAAAAGTTACGAAAAAAGGTTACGAAATTTTTTTTCATTGCAGCAATTTTAGTGTAAAATAAAGTTACTTGTTGCATATTCTTATTGTTTCTCGTTAAATAATAAACAATATTTTGCTCTGCCAATCAGGTAGGCATGACTATTGCAATTTTTTTATTTATTTCAATTTAAAAACACCTGTTATAAAAGTAGCCAGGTAGTTTTAAAACTTTTTTATACTGAATAAAATATAAACTGCAGGTTTTCGCTCAAATTAGGTAGTTTAAACCCTTTTTTATTTTTGGGTATAAATTAAACCGCAATTGTATAATGCAGCCAGTTAAGTTTTTACTTTCTAAAACTAGTGATCAGTAACAGAACATATACAATTTTATTTTAAAGTGCGATAATGTCATTTACCAATTTCAAATTGTTTGAGTTATTCAGAAACTCAGATAATGAAAATGCATTTAAATATGCGAAAAACCGCATACATCCTCTGACAGCAAAAGATTAAGACCTGCAAAAACTATAAACGAGTGTTCTGAGTACACAAGAAAACGCAAACTTGAAAATGCGACAAAAGATATACCTAAATCGCACCTTTCAGAAGCATTATGTCTTAAGTTTGTAAAAGATGAAGACAAATCAATGTCCGACATTACAAAAGCTGTGGTATTCCATTTTACGAAGCTCTTTAAAGAATCATAATGTGAATATTCTTCCTGGATACAAAAAGAAAAGAAGTATAGGTAGAGGTAAAACTGCAAGACTTAAACATACAGCCAAACGCCTTATTCAAAGTTTGCCTGAAGAGGAAGCAGTATCACTTCCAGATAGGCTTACATTGATAAATAAGTGTGATGGATCATCCGGTCAAAGTGTTTACAAACAAATAATATCGACAAATGACACAACTATTACAGATACAAATATGTTTATGGCTTCAGTAGTTCCTTTACGACTGAGAAGTGAAATCGCTGAGCATTGGAAAAATCCTCGCCCATCATCAGTTCGTTTTTGCCGTCCGATATTTTTTCAATATGCAAAGGATTCAGAAATAATCAAATCTACAGTGAACGATATAAATAAGCAAATTTCGAAACTAAAGCCTTCTGTTATTGAAATAAAGAATGGAAAAAGTAAATGTAATAACAGATATCTCTTCAACTTTAAAGTGTGCAATTTGCAAAAATTTACAGAAAGACTTTCAAAATTTTTATGACTCTCCATTACATGCCAGAATTAGGTGCAGGGAGTTTATTTTAAAACAAGCGTATAAAATTCCGCGTGAAGGTGAATGTTTTGATATGAACGCAACACAAAAATAAAAACTATTAAAATGAATTTCTTAAGAAGCTTGGGCTTCTTAAGTAGACTGCGCAAAGCAGGGGTATGGAAATACTAGACATGGTAATATGGCCAGAGCATTTTTTGAAAATGATGAGGTAACAGCCCGAATTACTGGGGTCGACAATAATATTATAAAAAGGTTGGCAGTTATCCCAAATTTTATAAAATATAGAGAAATGTTAAATGGCCCAGAGTTTGATGATTATGCATCAAAAACTTCCCAACATTTAGCTCAACTGTATTTAGATCCATGAATACATTTGAGCTAAATAAAATTTCACGGATTAGACAGAATTCGGACCTTTTCAATATGTTGGCGGCCTCTTCAGACCCACTCATTTCATCACAAAGACATGTTAGATCTCGAAAGGATTTGGAAGAACATAATTATAGCTCCGATATGTTAAGTCTATTAAATAACGCTCCCAATGACTATTTCACGAAGAACTAACTAATGAAAACCAATTATTCTAGCTAAATAAAATATATACTAAATAACATTATATCTATAGCATAAATATATTAATATTAAAAATAATTTAAAAATGTGTTTTTGTAATATAAATAAAAAATTTAATATTGGTTTAACATGTTATATTAGAGTGTTCTTTTCTAAACTTTCGGATTTGAACAATGTGTATTGCAAAGCGCACCGGGTTAAACTAGTTACTTAATATAAATTTATTTAGATTAAAATATTAAATGTATATAAAAATGTGTATTTGCAATACAAATAAAAAACTTATATTTAAAAAAACATGTTAACATTTAACTAGAAAAATTATCTTATTTTAACTGCAATTTTTGGAGCACCCTGTACATCTAGCAGTATTTTGTAAACATTATTTTGATGCCTAAAGTGTCCTCTGTCAATTTCTTGTGTACTCAGAACACTCGTTTATAGTTTTTGCAGGTATTCCTCTTTTGCTGTCAGAGGATGTATGCGGTTTTTCGATGTTTTCAAAAGTTGTAACTCCATTTAGCCAGTCTGGGTTGTTTTTCATAAATGCATTTTTGTACGGTGTGGGGCAAGCCATTTCTTTAATTGTTAGGAAAACGAAGTGAATTTTGCTATGAACATCCATTTCGTGGTATCCTGGTAAATAGCCTGGGTGTCTAAAAAGCGGCTACTGCCGAAAAAGTAGGGCATCTGCTAAGCATTTTACTACTTCTTTTAATAAAAAACAAACATACCATAAAAAATACCAAAAAAATGGTAATCAAACGGCAATGTTTCTGACACTTTAATTCTAAAGTGCATTTATTTTTTCAAGATTACCTTTTTTTTGCATTCTAAAAAATTGTCGACTTTGAGCAGCTCCACAAACTATAATTTTTTTGCAATTAAGGAACACGTTTTTGAATTGTGATCAGTAAGTAGTTCTTTATACGATGTTTTCATTCATTTCACAAAACTTTGTGATGAAATTTTGTATTCTTCCACGGGTTTTAAGAAAAGGCACCACTGTGCGCCGCCCACACTATTTCTGCTGCTCTGAAAGCGAGATGTGGAACAAGATTAACGTGGGCAACTACCGGTTGGCCTAATCCCACGGTGGTCTTACCACCGAGTGAAATGTAAGCGTAGACTAGCTGTGTGGTACAGCAACACTTCCACGATATGATGTTGCCGCCAATATCGTAATTTATGTCTGATACAGTCACAATGAGTATCAATTTATATAATATGGCAAGCCTAAAAGGCAAGTCTAGATTCCATATTATAGCCTCTTGCTTAGGGGTTTGGAGACTATCCAAACTCCGTTCTGTTGAGAGTGCAACAGCACACTTAATCGACCGTGCACCATACCTAAATAAATCGATCTTAAACCACAACCACCACGTGTACCCCCGAAGGGGACCTCACCAACAACCGGTCACAGAGAGGATAGGCTCTCTGTGGGGCTACCGATTTCCGTGGTACCAGTCCTTTGGACACTGGTCGGTCCTCGAAGAGGATCCGTGTAATAAAACAACAGAGCTTTTCTTCCAGATTTCGGTTCTAGGAACCCTAGCGTCTGGTGCCCCTATTTTCTCCGAGTGAACCGCGTCAAAGCATTTGCAATCTTCTGCAGTGAAAATTGGAACTCCCAGAAGGATCTGAAAACGAGAAATGAAATAAACGAAGTCCTTCAATCAGCTGGCTTCACGCTAAATAAATAGACAGCAAACAGTGATTACTTGCTAAAAGATTTATCGCCCGATCATCTACTAGATACAGACTTCCTGAAACTGTCAGACTCTTGTACCACCAAGACTTACGATGAAATGCTGGTGCTGATCCGCTTAAAGAATTACCCCGATCGAAATTCAATCACAAAAAGTTCAGATTTATCTCAAATCGCCAAACCGTTTGAACCCGCCGGTTGGTTGGCGCCTAAAATTATTGTTGCAAAAGTGATCATGCAACAAATCTAGAAGGATACTGGGATGAAGATCTTAAACCGAGAACATTATGTAGTTGACATGGGTTTATAGATGATTATGCGAATATAGAAAACAGTAAAATACCGCGATTTGTGGACTTCTCAATCGAATTGCATAGATTCTGCGAAGCGTCAGAAAAAGCATATGCTGCAACCCTTTATTTACGAGCAGAAAATTTAGGTTCTGTTTGGACTCATCTACTTGTCGCAAAGACGAAAGTCGCCTCAGTTAAGTTTGTTTCATTACGCAGAAATTAATGGCCAAAATGATAGACTCGATTTAGTCCCAACTCCACCTCAAAAGCTATAAACTGTTGCTGTGGACCGACTCGACTATAGTCTTGGCATGGTTACAAAAATCTCCTAACAGATGGAAAACTTTCGTGGTGAATCGAGTCTCTTTTATAATCGAAAAGGTTGGAAATGTATCTTTGTTTCATGTTGATTCTAAAGATAACCCGGCTGATTCTCGTGGACTCACCGTTTCACAGCTTATAGCTAGCAAATTAATCTCTTGCCAAAAGTTGTACTTCGAACATGAATATAACTTATTATCGCAAGGTCTAGAGCTACGCCGAAAAAGTAATCTTTTAACTTTTAATACATTTTTGGACCGCTGGCATTATGAGGGTAAACGGTACGCCGAAAACTGCTTGATAAACTAGCGTTGCCTTGCTAGAATGGCATTTTATCCCGCCAGGTGAACCTCACATGGGTGGACTTTCAGGAAAATAAAAAATTAAATGCTGAGGAACGCAAAAGGAAAGTAAAGTCCTATTTCTAAATGTGATTCATATGGATGAGCCTATGGAATTATTTAATTTATTACATGAACTACCTTATGTCGATGTACAGAATAATCGGATAAAAATTCTTAAAAAGCAAATAAACATTTTGAGAGGTTTAAATTATAAATATCACGGTGAAAATTTGGATTTAGAGTCTCCTCAACTCAAAAAAAAAACTAAAGAAATTACACTCTTATGTAGACCTCTGAAAATTTAAATAATACAATTTTAATTATTATTATTATTATTTTTAAAATAACCTGATGTTTTTAAAAGTATAAATAATAAAGATTCTGTGAAATACATTTCTATTAAAATAACTAAAATTTATTCGGAAAATTAAAATGTAGTTACGAACAAAATTTTAATGACGAATTTACATACATATTTTAATAAAAAGTTAGTAACTATTAAATATGTTATAGCTCTTCTATTTCTCATTCGGTTATTTTTCAACCGATTTTCGAAAAAATTGTTTTAATGAAAATATATTGAAACTACCTTTCAAATTCCTGAATATAGTTAATTATTACCGCAAACACTATGAGTTCATATATTCAGCAAAAATACTCGCCAAGGGATTTTGTACAAATTTGCCAAACATTATTTGGTCGAATTCTGGAAATTTACAGGTCAACATTTTGATTTTCTTCAATAACCTAAAAATAACGGTAATTTTGTAAATAACGGAATTATGAAAAAGCCAAATAACAAAAATTGCTACCGAAGCCCTAAAGAACCATTTTCAACAATAAAAAAGTTCTTTTTCGCAGAAAGTCGATTTTGGCATATTGCTATTTAAAGCATCATTTTGTAGGCATTAACTAGACCTTTAAGGCTATGTATAATTAAAAAAATCAAAAACAAACAAAAATTAAAGACATGACAAGCTCTAAAAGCATTTGCAGGTATCAGGTACCCAACTTTAAGAATATATAACGCCAACCCTGGCAAGTGGATAGTACCCAGCGTAGAAACTTAAGCTCTACTATGTCATTTTTTGGATTAATCGGCCTAGCCGTTTACAAATTGCCGAGTTATTTCCAAAATATTTCGATTCTGCCCCACTGTGCAACTGAAGAGTCGTAAAGGTCTGCAGTTTGTTATAAAAGGACACTTGCATTGATCTTGATGATGATGAGCTTAAATAAAACTTAGTTTGCAGGAAAATATATATGTAATAAAAAATGTTGCAAATATTAAAACTCGGGAATAAATTGTCCTAATAAATATTTCGAGTTGATTTAGAACCCGCAGATGTCATTCGTTCAAAAAAACACGAACCTTTGTATTTTTATAAAAATATAATATTTATTTTATAAGTAAAATATTGCTTCTATTTCCACTCTAAAATTTAAACCATGATGTAGTAATAGAATGTTATTTTACTCTCTCTTATTGTCATCATATTAACGTTCTGACGTTTGCGGGAATTATTTAAATTTGTACTACCGTATTATATACTTTGTGAAATCCCATTTTTTAATTTTATTTGAAATTATATAAATTAAAAAAAAATTATAAAATTAACAGTAATAAAAATTACAATTACTGTTAATTTTATAATTTTCCTGATGCTACACAAAGGAGTAGCGAAATATTGAAAAAAATATAAATAAAATTATTTAAAGACCTAAAGCTTAAAATAAAATAGTTAAATTAATATTAACAAAAAGGTCAAATAAACTATATAAATTAAATTTAAAAAAAAAATTAGTTTTGTTTTATGAGCAATACTGTGTTTAAACTGTTTTTTAAGAGAATTATAGTTATCTCTTCGGGCTGTTATGGTCAGTTATTTGATTCTAAATATAAATAATAAAATCAGATCATTTTACCATTTTTCCCAATTCGTTTGTTTTTTGCAAACTTCTTCAGGGCAATATTTTATTATAAAATGATTATTTTGTCAGCATTCATATTTAATATCTAAAAAACTGGACTTTCACAACACAGAATTAAGTTCTGTGATATTAGCTTTAAGATTGACTTCTGATTCTTTGTTGTGTTGTACAAGTTTTTTATTATTTTATTTAATTATTACTTAATTAATGTTTAAAAAATGTGATATTGTTGTAGAGAAGATACATTTTAGAAAATACATTTATTGTATAAAATCTTAAATTTTATGCATTAAAAAGCTTTTTTACCGTTCCATAACCTCCCAGGAGTATTAAGAAAAATTGCAAGTTGCATAAGCATAGGAAATCAAAATAAAATAGTTTCGTAAGTTTGACCTAAGGAAAATTACCCTAAAAGCAAAAATGAAGAATAACCCAAGAAATCTCATAGAAAATTGGGTAATTTTTTTATATGAAAAATAACCCATTGATGATTATTCATTTGGCAATTTTGTTTTTGGGCGATTTTTCATTGGGTCATTTTGCATGTAACGTAAATAAGGTTGTAATATAATTTTTTATTTCTCTATAAAAAAATTTACAAAAACTGAAATAAATTCTACCCGCAATAATAATCTATAACAAGATTTATCTTTGATTAAGTTTTAATTAACAATGTGATAATTTCTAAAAATATAAGTTTGTTTTTAAGTTCAAAGAAGATAGTCAATGTATGTTTTTTTATTTATTATGTGATGTTTTTAAATTTTATTAAATAGACAAATCCACTGAAGAAGTGAGCAAAACATTCACGAAAAGTTGGGAGAAACATGTAATAAAACTGAATTTTCATTGACATGATAAAAGTGTGTATTGTGTATTTTAGCCTAAAAAGAGCTATCAATCTTATTTTTTTAATAGAAAAAGATTTTCTTAAGGAATATACATATAAAACTTTAAATATATTTTTGTATAAGATTACTATATGTGCGTATGTTAAACCAAATTCCGTGTAAAATTTATCGTACTTGTTGAAGATGGAGGTCCTTCAATTTGGCCTATTTTATATCGAAATTTACGTTCTAAAATCCCAAAGCTTGGATCGGAAAAATAAGACTGCTCCATGAAAAATTTAAAACTCATACAAAAAATTAATAAATGCCAAGCTCTAAAAGCATTTGCAGGTACGAGGTACCTAACTTTGAGACCACATAGCGCCATCCCTGGTAAGTGGATGGTGCCTAGCATAAAAATTTAAACTCAAATACTAGTTTGCTATGCTCATGTCAAATTTCAATGCCAATGATCAATCGCCCTAGCCCTTTACAAGTGGCTGTTATTTTCAAAATATTTTGATTCTGCCCCACTGTGCAGCTGGTAGGTATAGAAGCTATTTTACGAAAATTACTTTCGCCATTTAAAAACTTTTTAATCCCCTTTGTCAACGACTGATACTGAGACAACTAAATATAACCTTGCAATGAAACATTTTTTGATAAGAATAATGCATGCCGCACATAATCTCATCATTTTAACTTTTTTTGTTTTATTTTGTTCGTGATTTAACAATATTTATGCTTGTCATTCAATATAATTATAAAAAGAAAATTTAAAAAACTTAAGCTTATAATAAGAGGAGTTGAAATGCATAATTTGTAACCAAAATGCTTTTAGTTCACGTCATTTTAAGTTTATTTTTGTTAAATAATATTGTCGAGTGCAAATTTCAAACAGAATCTAACGTGGATTGTAATGCTGAAATTCAAAACCGTACTAGTAAATTTCTTTTTGATACAATATTTCAAATTGGATCAGGAATTTCAAATGCTTTCGGAGACAGCATAGACGAAGATACTGATTATAAAGACATTAATATAAAAACATGCGACTGCGGTAAGTTGATAAAAATAACTTTTAAATATACATATGTAAATTCATTCAATCAAATTATTTAAATAATTGAATTAATATTTAAATTTGGTCAGAATGTTTCTATAATTGTATAATCTTCTGGTACTCATAACTCTCTGATTCGTAATTCCAAATACTAATCAAATTATGTAATTCATAAATCAAAAAGGCCTAAGCCAAACAAAATAAACGAAAAGGAAATATAAGCGAACTAATAAAAAATGGAAGCAAAAGAGGAAACCGTTAAAATTTATTTATTTATTAATTGATATCAATTTAGGTTAAACGAACAATATATATCAATATTTTTGATAATATCCATATATATAGGAATATTGACGTATAAGTTTTTCATAAGGAAATAGTGTTTTTTACGGTATTTGTTATTTGAGTTTTAGGATGGGTTGTATTAAAATTCTGGTTGTTGAAGTGCTTGCCTAGTCTATGAAGTGTTGTGTCAAGATGTGCTTTTTTACTTATTTTTCCACTTCATAATTAAGTTTAATTTTAGGATAGTGTCCATTGAGATAATTTAAAATCTTTATCTTGTCATTGATCACAGCCAAAATGTCATCTACGTATTTCGTTACGTATTTTTTTTTTTATATTTTTATTTATTATATCTTCAATGCATATGAACTAACAATAATTACTTATATCTTAAGTCTAAAATAAAAAAACAAATAATCTTGTTGAGTCCAGCCAGTGCTAGAAAAAAATTGGTTTGTTTTACGGTTGCTGATATCATTTGCGTTTCAGCTTCTTTAAATACGTTATTGCATGTTTCGCTATTTCTGCTTTAAGTGATGGTTAGTTTGATCTTTGTGGATGTTTGAGTTTTTAATATACCAAGGAGCGGCTGTAACCATTCGTTACAGCCGCGGTGCCTCTGAATTTTTTCTACATTGCTAGTTGGCTTAAGGATCGACTTGTAAAGTAAAATTTTGGAATCTGACCAGAGGGTAGAGTTTCTTCCAATAAGCTGGACTGCTTTTAACTTCATTTGGGTTAACTTTGATTCTATTCGGCTAATCCAAGTAAGGCTTCTGCGCCAAGATGAATACCAAGGTATTTGACTTCTGTATGTATGTAGTATTTGATTAATTATGCGAAATAGACACTCATGCCCTCTAGTCTCTACGTAGTCTAATCCATAGAGTATACATAGATAGCCAACTGAAACGTCAAAAACTAAGTCTCTTGTCAAAAACCCTAAGTTTAAGAATGTATTGGTAGGCAAAATTGCATAAGTGTTGGTTTTTACAAAAAATTTCTCACAGCACCTAAACTGCAGATAGTTGTATAAAATGTTTTGTAAAACAACATATTTTGTACATTAAATTTTAGATGTTAAAATTAAATATTTATAATGCTGTTAAATAAAAATATAATTTTAATTTTTGCTAATATATTTATGTGCGAAAAACGTTAGATTGAATAGTAATTTTAAATAATTATTATTTTGTATTGAAAATTTTCATACCCTAAAAGACAAACAAATACAATACTGTGAATACTGGTTCGAAATACATCCTGTTTCGGCTAGAATTGGGTCCAATTTAAAAATTAAAATTTTTTCAAATAGTTTTGGTATATTAAGCAAAGAATAGGTGAAGGAATCAAAGAAATCTTCCAATCTGGAGGAAATCATTACTCAAGACGTAAAATAGCGTTAAATATAAAAACAGTTATTTTAAGTGTTATACGGGGCAGATCAATTAGCATCTTATTGCTGGTTTATCATGAGCTTTCTTAGAGTTTAAATGAGTTATTGCCCTTTTATTACAACGAAGCTCAAACCTTAGGGGAATTGCCGTCGAAAGATGGCAGCTCAGCTATATCAGTCGAAACATTTGGAGTAAATACGTTTTCCAAATGACCAAGAAGTAGATTGTCTTTTTTCGGTATCATTTCTTGCCCAACCCCTACTCGAAGTGTGCAAGAAAAGCTTGCGAATGACTGGTCTTGTACGTCAAAATGAATAATCTGATGGCGGAGTTGTGATTAAATCTTTCAGGTAATGTTTTAGGGATGTTATTCTTCGTCATTCCATCAGCCCTTTAAGTCGTTTTGGGCATTCTGTAAGTCTGTTTTTATGTTGGGGAGTTCTGTGTGATTGCCACTCTCTTCGACATCCACAGAATAAATTTATTGTACCTAGTTTGTTGTCAGGTCGTTATTGCATGTTAAGTAGCTAGCTTGAGCTTTTTCTTAAATGTAGAAAGACATAGCTCTACGTCTTCTGGTTTTCTTAGCGGTACGATCTCCGAACAATGAGAACTAATATATTTTCTATAATTTAACCAATTTATTCGAGTGCTTGCCGTAGGTGATATTATTTCTAGTATATTCCATGTGGAAACAATAGTGGGTGAATAATCTGCTGAAATAATCTTAATCACGCGAAGATCAATAACATCAGGTATTTTTTGTCGATCACCAGGCCAATAAGTTGGTTGTCCAATGAAAAAAAAAAATCAGGCTCATTTTGGAAAATTACGTCAAAATAAACACTATATTTTGGAGTAACTAGCCGTGATTCCTAAAACATATGTTTGGCCGCAAAGAGATAAGAACCTTGTTATTTTTCTTTCCATATTTTTTATTTTTTGTATCTTCAAATTATACGAAAGTTAAAGTAAAAAAAAAAATTAAAATATATATATAGAGACTGAAGTCCAGTCAGAGCTAGACGAAAAACTTTATGATGGCACGGTTGTTGCTATAATTAAATTGATCACTTCTGTGATGTTCGGCCAAGAGAAGCAATATTCCTCCTCCTTCGTCGAATGTAACCATGATCATTCAGGATATTGCGGGCTAGCAGGTTTGAATGTGTTTCAAGTTTCTTCAAATGCGTTGTTAATTGTCTTATTTAGACGCCCTTGAATTTTTTATAAATTAGAAGCTGAGGCAGTACCCCATAACTGAGACCCATAACACCATATTGGTTTAAGGATTGAATTATAAAGTAGAAGTTTGCAATCTAAACTTAGGGTAGAGTTTCTGCCAATGAGGCAATGCATTTGCACTGCTTTTAGCTTAATTTGGATCAATTTTGCTTCAATGTGACCTTAACCTCTGAGGGTATGAGTCTCTACGCAATGTGAAAGTTATGTGAGCGCACTTTTGTTCGTTAATTTTTATTCTCCATTTTTTTTAACGAAAACTTCAAATAAGTACTTGTAAGTATTTCTATGCTACTTGGGGGTTTTCAGGAATGCTTAGAAAAGCGGTGACGTCAGCAAATGTTGATGTGTGAACTCGACAGCTAGTTGGCATATAGAATGTATACAGCAAATATAAAACAGGTCCTCTAATACTTCCTTGGGGAACGCCAGCTTTAATTATTTAAGGCGAGCTTAAAAAATCTCCTTCTTTAAGTATAAACTTACGATCAGTTAAGTAACTTTTTAACAATTTACAAAAATTAGTGAACAGGTTTTGCTTTAACTAGTAAACTAGGCCTTCATGCTATACTTTATCGAACGCTTGAGAAACGTCTATGAAAAGCTCACAACAAAATTTTTTTTCGAAAGCCTTTTTTACTACAATTACTAATCTGTGCGTTTGTTCAATAGTGCTGTGCTGTCTTCTAAAACCGAATTGGTGGTTCGGAATACATCCTTTTTCGCTCAAAATTGGATTTGGCTTAGTAATTAGCATTTTCTCAAATAGTTTTGAAATATTTGACAGCAGACTTATTGGTGTGATCTTTTCCTGACTTAGGTATCATAGTAATAAGAGAAACCTTCCATTCTAAAGGAAAATGCTCAAGGCGTAGAATGGCATTAAAAAGTAATAGAATTGTTCTAACTGATACCTGGGGAAGTTTTATTATCATCTTGTTGCTTGTTTTGTCGAAATCATAAGTCTTCTTGGTGTTCAAACTATCAATTGCCCTTTCGACATCTTGTTAGTTAAATCTAAGGGGGATTACTGCTTCATCATCTATGGGTGGCAACTTCACTAAAGATAAGGTATATTCGGGGTAAATACGGTTTTTAAATGATTAGCAAATAAGTTTTCTTTTTCGATATCACTCCTTGCCCGGCCTCCACAAGAATTACGCAAGGGAGGCATACGTATAACTGATCACTTAAGGTTTCTTGTTGCAAGCCGTAATGAATAATCCGATTGTGGGCTAGAGTCAAGGCCTTCAAAATATTTTTGTAATGAAGCAATCCTTCAGGATTCTAGTAGCTCTCTTAGCCGTTTCGTGATTTCACTTAGTCTGTTTTTGAGTTAAGGAGATCTGTGATATTGCCACTCCGTTCGACGTCTGCAGAGCTAATTCGATTATATCTTGATTGTTGCCGGGTTATTGTTGCATGTTGAAAAGCTAATTTTAGGTTTTTTCAAGATCAGTAAGACATGACTCGATGTCTTTTGGTGTTCTTAGCAGTATATTTAAGCCAATTCACGCGAGTGCTTTTCGTCGATAGAAATCCAGTCGGTGAAACTATTCTAGGGAATTCATATTGAAACAATAATAGGTGAATGATCTGACGATAATTCAAGTGATGCTTTAATGTTAAGCATATCTCCTAAATGACCCTTTGCTACGTCAAAATCAATAAAATCAGAAATTTTCTGTGGATCTGTAGGTCAATAAGTTGGTTGTCCGCTAGAAATCACATTTAAGCGCATTTTTTAAATTGAAATTGATTTTTCGGTTCAGTAAATATTTAAGGTTGTAAATAGGTTGTGTTTCGTACCTTTTCAAACTAATATTACCCGGCTCCAATTCAACTCGAAATATTGGTTGGGGTATGCGTTCTCGATTTCTGAGGTTGGCTACACTTTAAACTTAAATCCAGTTGTTAGTAGGCTACCTTTTATTTCAACAGAATCGACGTATGAATCAATGCCTTTAATAATTACTTGAAGGCTTTTGCACTTTTTATTTGGTAAGTATAAAAATTTCCACACTTAATTGGGATTACATAAAAAAAAATTTTATCCAATTATTGACTAATTCGTTTTTTACTCTTAAATATATAGGAGGTGGTTTGAACGATTTTTGTACTGTTGTGGGCTTATTTGTCTCTTTATCCAATATAACAAAGCGGTTTTGGAGTTTTTCCCAAAATATTTTGATGCTGTCCCATTGTGCAGTGTGATTTCTGCCGCAATTGATGTATTTTTTAAATTTTGTGGTGTTCCTTGACTTAGTATGTTTTTATAAATAAAACAATTTTTATCGTTCAGGCACAATTTATGGATCTCTAGAAAATTAGACCGCGGTATTACGGTGTGGTTTTTAATATTTTTTATTTATCTATTATCAAAGAGGATACAATAGGTGTCACAGGAAATAGATAGGATGCTTATTCTTCTTGGGTTTCAAATAAACAATGCCCAGTGACCGTTGCTTTCAAGTCTCATAGCATTTACGGCATCTCACGTAGTAAAGAAGTTCTTTTTTGGTCTAGTAAGGGCCAGATCGTCCTTCCCGTTAAACAAGTCGACTCATTGGACCATCTGACCTGAACCAGATCATAAAGACCACAGCTTATTCGATGCCCGCAGGCTGAGAGGCGAATGCCACAATAGGTGCTAATGGCACATGAAGCAAAGTTCTTTTTCTTTGTCAGTTTATCCGAAACACAGTTGGTTAAGGATGACTGTTGAATTTTCCGCCATCGCGTAGCCTTTCATAAAAACCCAAAGTGATCAAGGTAGAGGCAAGTGACCCTCCATCAAGTCGAAATCGATGATTCTTATTAAAAGGGTTCCCTGTGTACAGTAGTTGATGAGTCCAGGAATAACATTCGTGATTCCTCGAACGCTGGCATATCTCCACAACCTTTGGTTCCATGCACCTATGACATTCAGTCTAACAGCTGTTCAGAGTGCCAGCCTCCTGGCCAATAGGTCTACTATTCCACCAGTCAAGTAAAGCAAAAAGTGGTTTTGTTGCTGTTGACCTGAAGGCTCCTGTTACTTGTTATGCCTAGGTATATGGCCCTATCAGATAGAGTAAGTGATATCCCATTCAATAATCTGAAGGGCAGGATTGTACTGCAGTCGCGTAGTTGGTCGACACCCTGAGAAGTAGGTGTCCATCAGGACTTCCAGTGACTCTTGTGCATTGGTTATCGAGGTGCCGTCCGATGTCTCAATATATCTAGGAATTGAAGCTTTTTGGCAAGTATTTTTGCCTCAGAAAAGCTTTCAATGTTATTGCAGAAGCATTTCCAAAATTTTCGTTCCTGACCTCGTTTTTAACTTTATTCGTGAAAGGTTTATAGAGTCTTCAATTCCCTGCCCTCTTAGCTTATTTGAAAAGCTTGCTAAATTCGGCTATTTCTGAGGATCACCATGGTGGTCTGCGATTTTTAATGTCTAAAACCTCTTTTCTGATCGATACAAACAAAAAAAGTGGATTCGGAACCCGTATTTGCAACTACTAGATTGCTATTTAATATAAAATCAAAGATACACCCACCCCTTTTGTTGATGTCCGAGCTACTCCAGATGTGGTCATGTGCGTTTGCGTCGGTGCCTGTTATAATAGGAATACCTTTTGCCTTCGTCAATCTGACCATCTCATGAAACAAATTGTTGGGTGGAGGGTCCTCCTGGTCATGTGGCATATATATTGATGATATGCACACCGTGAGATTTGCCTCCTATACTGCATACTGCAGTGAGGTAATATTTTATGGTCAAATACAGGATATAAAAGTTCCTGTTACCTGATGTTACTGTGTACATTACAAAAAACTAATCCGAATGAAGTGAATTTGTTGTCGAAAAGTGTGTTTGGGGAAGTGTTATGAAAAAGTTTTAAATAATTTAAATAAGTGTCCCATTCAGACATGTTTTTATTTATATACGCTCTTATATACTCAAGATTCTGTGGTTGCGAACTACTGTTGTGTTTTGTGGCGATAAGCCGTTGAAAAGATTAATTAAATTTTAAAGATTTTACATAGCTCGAATATTTTTTTGTGTGGTCTTTTCCTGGCTTAGGTATCATATTTATCAATGAAATATTCCACTTTGTAGGAAAGTATTCAAGACGTAAAATGGCATTAAAAAAATAAAGAATAATTTGTTTGGCTTCACGGGGCAATTCCAATAACATCTTGTTAGTAGTATTATCAATGTCAGGCAGGGTTGTCAGATTTATTTATACCTATTTCGCCGAAATCGATGTGCAAAGTCTCCAAAATCGCCTAAGCAGTTTTGTGTTAAAATTTGCCTTTAAATATACAATATTTTTTAATTTAATTTTTTTTTTAATAGCTAATAGCAAAATAGCTAAAATTCGCCAAAAATATAAATATTTTATTTTTTATCTAGTGAACACGAGAAAGGTAAAAAAATTTTTACATGAACATATCCATCTATAAGGTATTTGTCACCGAGTTCTTATTTAGAATATGTTTTACAGAAATTAAATTTATTTAACATTACTAAAGATCAACAGATGAGTGTCACATGCCCTATTTCACAAAATTTATAGAATGTGTTTCGAAATTTATCTTATCCAGCATAAATATTAAAAAAACCAATATTTTTTCAAAATTAAATTAAAGTAAAAAATATTCTTTTAACTTAGAGAGGATAAAACGAACTTAATCCTTACTTCAAAACTACCTTTGTATTTAAAAAATAATAATAAAAAATTCATTGGAAATACCAGCACATAAAGTACAAAACTAATGTACATAGCTGTGCATAATTAGATAGAATATCATATTTTTAATAATCTTTCTAAAACAAAAGTTAATATTTTCAATTATGGTTGAGAAGTATTCAAACTTTAAATAAAGGTTCTAGTTTCCAGAATAAAATCATCTTTAGATATTAAAAACATTTTTAAATGTGAAAATGGAAAGATATTCGTGAACTTTAAATAAATTTATATCTTCCGAACGTTTCCGGTTTGCATAAATAAAATCACATTTAAATATGATAAATAATTTACTTTTAAAACTTCAATTTCTTTGTTATCCATTTTGATATTCCTTAATTCAATTTCTAATGTAGGGCAAAAGCCAGTGAAAAATCGACAACAATATCGCCAACTATTTGAAAAATCGCCAAAAAGTCGCCATGTCGCCAAATCCAAAATTTGATCGCCAAATAAGATTTAAAATCTGCACGTTTGGTGAGAAATCGCCATATCTGACAACCGTGATGCGAGGAGCTTTCTTGGTTTTCAGTCGAGACATTTGAAGTAAAAACATTTTTTAAATGACTAACAAATATATTGTCTTTTTCTGAATTATTTGATTGTGGAGTTGAGTCTAGATCTTCCAGTAAATTTTTCAGAGATGCTACTCTTCGAGATTCTAGTAGCTCTCTTAGCCGCTTGGTGCAATCTTTAAGTCTGGTTTTGAGTTGAGGAGATCTATCTGATTGTCACTACCTCCGAAGTTTTCTTTTTTCTGTCCGCTCGACATCTACAGAATACATGTGATTACATCTTTTTAGTTGCCGGGTTACTTTTGAACAGCTGATTTGAGGTTTTGGTCAAAATAAATAAGACTCTGCTGTACGTCTTCTGGTGTTCTTAGTGGGACGTTTTCCGAACAATGCTTACTGAGATATTTTCTATATTTCAACCAGTTTATGCTTTTACTATTTGGTGCTAAAATGTTTTGTTGGTTCCATATATAAACAATAGTGGGTGAAAGATCCGAGAATACTTCAAGTGATGTTTCAGCTTTAATCATTTCTCTTGGAATACACTTAATCACGCCGAAATCAATAACATTGCTGGTCAGTAGGCCAATAGGTGAAATTTTACATATTTAAAAATAATTATGTCGACTAGAAATAAAACGAAGTTGGTTTAAAAAATATTTCATTATATTTCTTAACGAAATATTAATCATTTAATTTGATTGGCATGATATCAGTCAGTAAATTATGTCAGTCAGATATTTGCCGTTTCCTTCCCAGTTGTATGTAAATTGCTAGTAATTGAACAGGTTTTCTCTGAGAAACAATTCTATAGGTAGATAAAGTAATTGTAAGCTCAGTTAAACACATGCAGTTTAAATTAACTGTGGATTAAGTGGCGAAAAATATACATGACTGTAGATTGTGCATATCTGGTTGCATATAAATTATAGGCTTTTACCATATTTCAAAGCATATACATGTTCTTTTGCACTTTTAAAAGTTATCAAGAAATATAATTTAAATAACATTACAACATTATGGGTTTTATTAACAAAAGCAAAAATTGTTTAATTAGGGTTAAAGAACATTAAAAGTTCTCTAAAACCGTTCTCCAGATTATAACAATTAGAGTAATTGAGTAAAAATAAGTACATAAAATATACATTAAAAAACTTATTAAGGAATTTCTTATGTAATCTTCTCGTGTTTTTTTTTCTTCTTTTCTTACGGTCTTTTATGTATTTTAGAAATAAATGAAAGTACATTTTTGTTAAAACTCTTGAAAAGACAAGGTGACATCCTAATAAGTGAAGGTTAAAATTTATTAAAAATTAAAGTAAAGTTATTAAATAAAATATTGAGACATGAGATTTTGTGATATTAAAATATCATTTAGCGATTTTAATATTGGCCGTTTATTGTGAAGGTTCAAGTGGAAGTTTGCTGTTTTACCAAATAGATCGATATATTTTCACCGCCTGAGGCGCATTTCCAAGTGCAATGTACCTTGGAGCCAACCCAACTCGAATACAATCAGAGAAATTCAATGGTAAATAGAACTAAGTATTATTAAAAACATCAACCAAAATAAAAAAACAAATTTGACAGGTCCAAACTTTATTTGGATTTGGAAGAGCTTAGCATAAAGTTGTTGAAGTTAATGAAGAAGAAATTTGTTAAATATAAAATCCATCAACATTAAAACTTTTCCATATCACTGATCCCAGAGAAGAATAAACTATCGGCAATATCATAACTCTTGGTCTCATAGTTTAATTCAGAAAACGTTAAAATTTTGTTAATAAAATTAACCAAATTAGTCGACAAACGTTTTTAAAAGAATTTTTAAAAATGTGGTAAACTATTGTACCAACTTTATAACTTTTACTTTATTATTAAATTAACTTCATAATTAGATTTTTTTTCATAAACTTAACCTAGTTTTAAATCAAAACCTATCTCCAACCTTTCATAAGGTTAAAATAGTAAAACGTAACCAACAAAAGTACCCCCACTTTAACATAAAAACCAACACAAAATAGTAATAAAACCAAAAGAAGATGTAAGACTACTATAAATAAACCTATGTAATTAATTAATAATATACTCTAACATAGATTAACTACTTATCGAATTTATCCCTAAAAATATTCATTTTTGTTATACAAAATGCAAACTTAAACACAATATCACACAAATTCTTAACAAGGCATCAGGCATGTTTGACATCGTGGGATCATTATAATGTAAGTGAAGAGAACGAACAAAAAAAAATAATATATAAAACAGAATTTGCATTGAGAAATAATTTAATAAAAGAAGAAAAGAAAATAAAAGAAAACTAAACAAGAATTGAAGTTAATGATAACTTCAAGAATAAGCCATGCAAAGGTTGCCTCTTTAGAAAAAAAAATCTATCTTACATTTTTACTTTTCAAGTTTCATTATTTTTACTCACACGTAATTTCATAAGCATGTATTAAGTTTTTGCATTTTTTGATAAATAAAAGAATGACTAATCATGTTATAGTTTTAAGATAAATTCTTCAAGTATTTTATTTTTGTCGAGGAAAGTAACCCAATGAAATCTAAAAACATAAGTAGATATGTATAGATTTTTCTTACTTTTTTTTATATATTTTCTTTCATAAAATATATTTTTTTATGTTGAATATAAATTAGTATTGTAATATATGAGGCGCTTAGCGGTCTAAGCCCAAAAAAATAGTTCTGAGAAAAATGAAGTTAAAAGAAACTAAGTTTTTAAAATATTTTTATTATTTTTTTATTAATCGCAAATAAATATTAGTTGTAATATTTGTTTTTGGTTAATCATTAGGTCTTATTTAACTTAGATAAAGACTGTTTTAAACAGTTAATACAAAAATGAAAGTGGCTTAGGCCATTTTGGAATCCATTTAAAAACAAATATATTGATAGGAACTGAGGATTAGGCTATTTTGGCTCCATTTATTAAAACATAAATTATTAAATAATACAATAATAATTTATTAAATAATACAAATTAATAATAATAATTATTCGTTTTCTTCCTGAATATCTTCTTCTTCGGCTCTCGAATTTGTTTTTAAATTATTATAAAATGCATGCTTTATGGGAGGTATGAACTCTTTGAGTTCCTGTAAATCCTTAAACTTTGCAGCTTAAATGAATCGTCCTCCAGGATAAAGCGGTTCCAATTCAAAATTTACAAATTTGCTGGAGTTCCTCTTTGAAATATCAACTTCTTCAAATAAAACATCTATATTATATGAATATTTGTATTGAATTATGAATGACTTCACATTTTGGAATCGAAGCCACAGAATCTTAAGCCATTCAACTTTTGAAGTCTTGTCTGCAGAGATTTTTCTGTTTGTCACTAGTTTCTCGATGAAGGATATGCTTTTAATGTCATCTGCTGTCATCATTACCAAGTTAAATGGTTGCCTTTTTTTTGCCGTGATGATTACACGATCCCAATCATCAGGCGTAGAGATGTCCTTATAATATTTTTTTTCCTTTTCAATGAGACCAAAATCTTGATCGCATGGTAGGAATGAGTGGCCAGATACTAAAAATTTGTGGTCTATCTGTTCCACTGGGAAGGTCGAATTATTGACCATGTATGTGCAAATAGTGCTCATTCTTATGTTCCGGTTTTGGCCACCACATTGATCGCTATACATAATTAAGTTCTTACATTTGACATCTCAGTTCTAGCTGATTCAGCTTTTCGATGATGTATATCTCTTTCGCTCGTAATCCTTTCTTTTTCAGAAGGATCACCTGCGGCTTCGATTTTTACTTTAAAAGAATCACGTTTTTTGCAGCTGTCGGAAATTGGTACTCGAAAATGCAAATTAAAGTTATCTGAAAAGATATTGGTGAAAACGAATTTCGATACAACTTTGTCCATTACTACAGTTCCACGATATAGCTCGTACATAATCGATATGTTTAAGGTAGGTGCGAGAAATTCTCTTTGAATATTCTTATTTCTTGAATAGTGGGAGGTATACCTCGGAAGTTTATTGATAAATTCTTTCACGATTTCTGTAGCTTCAACGCTGGTCTTATTATGAGGTGGTTGTCTTCCTCTTTGGTCCAATTTTGGTGTAGTTGTGATACTTCCAGGTGTTCTATGCTTAAGTGCACGTGTAATACGACCATCGGTTATTTGCAAGATCTGCTTAATATATCTTTTTCAGATATGCATTCCGACATTATTTACTCCAGAAAGTTTGTAAATTCTTGTACTAGATCTTCGGCTTTCGCCAATAGACTTTTTATAAGATATTCTTGTTTCAATTACTGCAATTTGTCCACATAAATAAGCATTTTGCAAATCATGATCACCAATTTTATAAAAATTTTCAAAAATACTTCGCAAATTATTCTCACTGAAATGCTGATGACATTTTAACGGACATGGACATTCAAGTGTATTAAGTGTTTTAGCTGGCTTCATAAGTCCTTTCACAATTTTATAGGATTTTCCGGAATTTCTCTGAACTTTACTTACGTGTTTTTTCCAGTTAGATTTCTTGGCAATCCGTTTTCTAGTAGATATTTTCAATTCATTGCTGCTTTCAACTTCGATATCTGGTTCAGCTGACCTGCTTTCATTTTCTGACATTCCGATCTGGGATTTTGTTGCCGCCAGTACCGATGGCCCAGGAAATGTATCTTCGGAAGAGCCCGATGAAATTGATGACCCACTTGGTGTTGGGACGTACTCCGATCCAGAATTTTCGTAGTCTTGTAAATTCATCGAGTCAGCATCAGACATGTTTATTCACGTAATATTTTTTTCTTGCTAATACATTTTCAATTAAAAAAACTGATAACACACTTCGAAAAAACATGAAAACACAAACATATTTTAAAAATTTTAAACGTAACATCTGTTTTTGGCCTAACCCACACATATTTTTTATTTCTAGGATTGGATTTGGCCTAAGTAGCTTAGGACATTATGGCATCCACATTTTTTTGAACTTTGCAGAGAGGAAAATCAGTTTTCAGCAGGTAGTATAACCTAGTGTTATACTATGCCATGGGGAGTTTTTTAGTATTTATTTCAAAAGGTTCCGGTTAGATCAGGATAGTTCGTTTGATTTTTTTTAAATGAGGGTTAGGCCGTTTTGGCACTGAGCGCTTCATATAATATTGATAATTAACTTGTTCTATTTTTGGTTAATGAAATGCAGGGAATAGATTAAGGTAACAACAGCATAATGGGCTAAGATTTAAATATATCGGGTCATCAACAGGCAGGGTGGGCAATATTGACTTATAGGAAAACTACACCGTCTTCCTCTTTTCTTCTTCTAGTGTAGACTTTTACCTTTCTTATCCCGCACACTAACTCTATCTTAAATTCTAGTAACTCTAACTTCCTTAATGGTATCACAGCCAACGCCCATTTCCCTGAGCTAAGACCGAAGCAAAGCTAGGTGTGCAGACCAGTGATAATCTACGGTTGAGTCGATGGTTCGTTACAGATAAGTACTTTAGTGGCGCCCAACGTGGAGCACACTTCCAAAGAACATTATAGTTAACTACACAACAACGATGGCACTTCAAAGAAGAAAAAACTTCTTCTTTAACTCAAAAATTTCAAAACTGTATTTTTTTAATTATATATTTTATGTATCTGGACAATATGCTCGGAGACATAACAAAATTTAAAAGAAATCATATTAAATAAATGCAATTAAGTTCTTAATTTTCTTCCTTTTTTTTAATTTTTTGTCCGTGTTTATTTATCTTCTTGCTTTTTTGGACTTTTCTTAAATGCATTTTGCCTTTACCTACCAATTTTGGATGAAGATATTAACAACGATCATTTTGTTCAATAGGTATTTCTATTGAAGATTTCTTTTCTAGAATAAATAATATTTATTAAGAATTGTGCTCAATAGGAAAACAAATTATTGAAACCAATTATTTTTCTTTCATTCTGAATAGCGATATTAAGTTGTAATTTTTCTACAGCAAGTTCTTATCTACAAAAATTTTTCTGCTAAAATTAAGACGTTATTTTATGTGAATTTTGTTTGTTAGCAAAATTTTATCAAAATTTTTTTCTTTGCTTAAAATCAACTACACTCTTGTGATTAAACCTATAACTTTTATTTTTTTTTTTTTTGTTTATATACACGTTTTTTATATATATTCAAACATGCCGGTCACTCGTAGCCGAGAACAAGCAGGTGCGCCGAAGCTTTAGAAACTGAGCATCATGTTATATATATTATTTGCAATGAGAGTATATAATATGATGATAAAACTGTTACCCCCTGTAACCATTCGTTCCATGCGTCGTGTTAACAAAATGGTTAGAAACCAGTCAAACTTGTCCGGTTTGCCGTCAATTTTGTAATCAATTGCATAGCAATGATCAGGTAACCCTACCTACACGTTCGGAGCAAAATATTCAAAGAAATAGAGGGGGCTACTCCTCGGGATTGTCCTAACACAAGATTATATTCTCAACTACCACAAAGAGATTTCGGTTCTTCAGAACAAATTCAAACACCTGGGAATCGTCGTCCAACGACAAATTTTGCTCAAAACCAGATGTCTGAACAAAGAATTTATCCGAATCTCTTAATACTTTTAGAGCCGAGTTATCTAATACACTTTCTAGGGATATACAGTCCATGTTTCAAAATCTTAAAATAGTAAATAACCGTCAAAACAATAATGTAAATTCTAATATTACTAAAAACCGGTCACAGATACAAAATCCCGATAATAGAAGATCAAATCGTTCATCATTTTCAAATGCTGGTCCTGATCATCCCGAATGGCCCCAAGACAATCCTCTTAGGGCTGAACAGCATTCCAGACGCTCACCAAATCATAGACGTAGTAGAGGTTTACCCTCACCCTTTAACGCGGATAACGTGCCTCTAACTGCTAATCAAATATCTTATTTAATTAACAATTGGCACTTAAAATACTTAAAACGACATTTCTGTCGATGAATTTATTTACCGAGTTAATACCTTAACCTCTATTCATCTTAATGGTAATTTTAAATTGCTCGTTGAGCACGTACATTCTCTTTTTGATGGTAAAGCTCTTAAGTGGTTCTGGAGGTTTCACCGTCAAACTGATAACACCCCAGTATGGTTTGATCTTTGTGATGGCCATAGAAAGGAATTTAAAGATATCATTACTGATTATGATATCAAGGATGATATGCGTCGTAAGAAACAAAAACATTCCGAAAACTTTGATACATTTTTAGACTCTATGATGAACTCCTGTAAATAAAACAGAATTTGTTGAAATAATTATTAGAATCTTAAAAACAGATCTTCGACATGAATTATTACATTTAAATATAAATGATTAGCAACGTTGAAAAAGAAGGATAGAAAACATGAAAGGTTTTTCGAGGATCTATCGTTACATTCGATACAAACTCTCGCCCAAACGTGTCAGAGTTAATACGCGAACAACCTGCAGAAATAAACGAAATAGATAACGACGAATTTCTGATAAATCAAATAACTACGTCTGGTATAATGAAATGCTGGAATTGTGTCGCCTCTGGTCATCGGTATCAAGAATGTCTAGGTCCCCGGCGTATCTTTTGCTACGGCTGTGGAGCAATGTGGTCCCCGGATGTCCGTCGAACGATGAGCGGGCATTCTAAACAAGGATTCAAGAACTAAGCACTGTTAAAATTTTAAAACACCCTGACATTTCCATTAAAAGTTCTGAAAACTCAGATGTTTACGCTATTATAACTCCTTGCGACAAATTGCATAAAAACAGTTAACTAAAACTTTATCTTACCATGAACGACTCGAACGATATCTGAGAATACGCTCAGAAATATTTTCAAATCGGTATCCATCTAAGAAACGACTACGATCTTGCTTACGGATCCGTAAATTTTGGGAGCGCATAAAACGACTCAAGAAATATGTGATGTGATTGAGTGTTTGTCTTTGCTGGACAGCGGAGCAAATAAGTCTTGTATTGGTGGAAATTTACATCAAGAATTTTTAAAAGATTTAACCACCTTTCTCACTAGTTTCACAGGAATAACTTCAGCAGGTCGTGGGTTCGATTTTTCTAGACGTTACGTATGGTGATGTGACCAAGAATTTGGAATTTTTATTAGTACCGGTACTTAAACAGGATATTATCTGCGAGTTTGATTTTTGGAACATATTTGGATTTAAAATTATGGCTCCTTCTGGTAAGGATGCATACCCTATTCCAAATATATATGGTTTGATATACCGTTTGCCTCCAGTGATAACGAAGGTAGATCTAAAGGACGCATTTTGGCAAATCAGTCTGTCAAAATCGTCCCGGCTAAAAACAGACTTTACTGTCCCCAACAGGCCACTGTACCAGTTTGTGAGAATGCCCTTTGGGTAATGCAATGCTCCAAAAACCATGTGCTGATTAAGGGACAAGGTAATACCATACAACCTGAAAAGCCATAATTTCGTATATATGGACGATCTACTTGTGGTATCACATTCACTGTATGAGCACATTGTACACCTTCTTCAAGAAGCATCTCTGTTAAGACAATCTGGTCTCACAATTAACATCAAGAAGAGTCAGTTTGGATTAAGCAAGGTGAAATATTTGGGATATGTGGTGGGCAATGGTACTCTGATGATGGATCCTGACAAGGTTAGGGCAGTATCTGAATACCCCATTCCTAAGACTGTAAAGCAGTTGCGTCAGTTTTTACGCTTGGCGGGGTGGTATAGGCGTTTTGTAGCCAACTATGCTGCAATTACATTTCCCATCTATCAAAGAAAAAATCTTTCTGCTGGAATGCTGATGTACAAAAGGCTTTTGAGATTTTGAAGAAAAGCTTGACAACTTGACAAAGAATGTACCGCTAAGAACACCAGAAGACGTAGAGCTGTATTTTTCTCAGTTTGAAAAAAACCTAAAGCTGGCCACTCAACATGCAACAACGACCCTACAACAAACTAGATACAACCAAATTTATTCTGCGGGTGTCGAACGGCTCCTGACTGAAAAAAGAAGAATCCGAAGAGATCACAGATCTCCCCAGCTCAAAAATAGACTAAAGGATTGCATGAAAACGCTTAAAAAGGTGCTGGAATGTCGAAGAATAGCATCCCTGGAAAATATCCTGGCGGATCTTGACACAACTTCACAATCAGATTATTCATTATGGCGTGTATGTAGAAACTTAAGACGACCAGTCATACGCAAACCTTACGAACTTCTTGTGGGGGTTGGGCAAGAAATGATACTGAAAGAGGTAATCTATTTGTTGGCCAGTTAAAAAACGTGTTTATTCCAAATGACTCGACTGATATAGCTAAGTTGCCACCTGTCGATGTTAGTCCTGCAGTCACCTTAAGGTTTGAGCTTCGTGATATTGAAAGGGCAATAACTGATTTAAGCACCAAGAAAGCGCCTGGTTTTGATAAAACGAGCAATAAGATGCTATTTGAGCTTCCTAGCATTGCACTAAAAATAATTCTTTTTATATTTAATACCATTTGTCGTCTTGAGTACTTTCCATCAGATTGGAAGATTTCTATCCCAAATATAGATGGTTTGATATTCCGTTTGCCTACAGTGCAAGTGATATCGAAGGTAGATGTGAAGGACGCATTTTGGCAAATCAGTCTGTCAAAATCGTCCCGACTAAAAACAGCCTTTACTGTCCCCAACAGGCCACTGTACCAGATTGTGAGAATGCCCTTTGGGTAATGCAATGCTCCGAAAACCATGTGCCGATTACGGGAAAAGGTAATACCATACAGGCTGAAAAGCCATAATTTCGTATATTTGGACGATCTACTTGTGGTATCACATTCACCCTATGAGCTCATTGTACACCTTCTTCAAGTAGCATCTCTGTTAAGAAAATCTGGTCTCACAATTAACATCAAGAAGAGTCAGATTGTATTAAGCAAGGTGAAATATTTGGGATATGTGGTGGGCAATGGTACTCTGATGGTGGATCCTGACAAGGTTAGGGCAGTATCTGAATACCCCATTCCTAAGACTGTAAAGCAGTTGCGTCAGTTTTTACGCTTGGCGGGGTGGTATAGGCGTTTTGTAGCCAACTATGCTGCAATTACATTTCCCTTCTATCAAAGAAAAAATCTTTCTGCTGGAATGCTGATGCACAAAATGCTTTTGAGATTTTGAAGAAAAGCTTGACAACTCTTTCCTTGCTCATCCGAACTACAGTAAACCGTTTATTGTCCAATGTGATGCCAGTCAGCACGGAGTGGGTGGTCTTTTGGCTCAAAGGGACGATAATGGGGATGAACGTCCAATAGCGTTCATGTCCCATATTTAAATAGAGCTCAGAGAAACTACTCTGTTCCTGAACTGGAGTGCCTGGCGGTGGTGTTGTCCATCAAGAAATTTCGTGCATATATTGAGGGGCACCAGTTTACGGTAGTAACGGACCATGCCAGTCTTAAATAGCTTTTGGGCCAAAAGGATTTGAACGGAAGGTTGGCAAGGTGGGCGCCCAAGTTACAAGGCTTTAATTTTTCCATTGAGCACCGCAAGGGAACGATAATGTTGTAGCAGACGCCTTGTCCCGTTCCTTTAATGTTGATGAACCAATAGTAAAAGCAGTAGAATTGGAATCATTGCCAATCATTGATCTTTCCTCAGAGTTTTTCAATTCATCAGAGTACAGTGCACTAAGAGAGAGTGCACTGTACTCTGACAGGGGAGTGGAGAATGATTTGGTGGGGTGGAAACTTTTGGTTTCTGAAGGACTAAAAAAATGTGTTAGTGGCTTCTCACGATTAACCCTCAGCATACCATGGAGGCTAAAAACTACTAAAACTCTTGATAGGGTTAGTAGATACTTTTATTGGCCAGGAATGGTTGCAGATATACGTAGATACATTACTAGTTGTGAACTATGTACTACCTGTAAAATTCCAACAAGAATATTAAGTAAAAAGAGTAGCCAATATCAGAAACCGTGAACGTGTCCCCCAACCAATATTTCTGGTTGAATTGGAACCTGGTGATATGAGATTGAAAAAAATCAGACACATCCTATATACAATATTAAATATCTGCTACACAGAAAAATTACCATAGAGGAAACACATAAGCGATCAGGACCTGTACAGTGTTTAAACTGTCAAGAATTTGGTCATACTAGGGCTTATTGTAAGTTGCCCCCAGTTTGCGTTGTCTGTGGCGAGCTGCATATTACAGCCCAGTGCAATAAAACTAAAGATGACATAAATGCAAAAAACTGCAGTAATTGTGGTTGAAATCACACCGGAAACTTCGGAGGTTGTCCAGTATATACTATAGTGAAGAGGTCTTCAATTCAAAAGTTACACAACCTTCCAAATTATCCACAATACACAGCATGTGCTAATTATCCTCAATTAGACCAGCCCAACGCAAAATACGTTTCATATGCTGATGTTTTTTTTTAAACAAATCGTACACCAGTTATTAATGTACCACCAACATTAAATAACAAAAATAACTTATACACGGAAAATAAAGAACCCCCAATCAATATTTCGGGTTGAATTGGAACCTGGTGATATGAGATTGAAAAAAAATGAGACACATCCTATATACAATATTAAAATCTGCTACACCAAAAAATTACCATGGAGGGACCACATAAGCGATCAGGACCGGTACAGTGTTTAAACTGTCCAGAATTTGGTCATACTAGGACTTATTATAAGTTGCCCCCAGTTTGCGTTGTCTGTGGCTAGCTGCATGTTACAGCCCAGTGCAATAAAACTAAAGATGACATAAATGCAATAAAATGCAGTAATTGTGGTGGAAATCACACCGCAAACTACGGAGGTTGTCCAGTATATACTATAGTGAAGAGGTCTTCAATTCAAAAGTTACACAACCTTCCAAAGCATCCACAATACACTGCAAGTGCTAATTATCCTCAATTAGCCCAGCCCAACACAAAACACGTTTCATATGCTGATGTTTTTTTTTAAACAAATCGTACACCAGTTATTAAGGTACCGTCAACATTAAATAACAACAAGAACTTATACACGGAAAATAAAGAACAAATCCCATCCGCTAACTTCAGTCGCCTTGAATTCATACATTAGTGCAGTCTTTAAACAATTTTATGAACTTCATGGGAAATATGATGCAAGAAATGTTAAAAATGCAATCCATGATATTGCAGTCATTACTTAAAAAACCATGAACTGTTTAAAAATATGTTTCTGGAACGCAAACGGCTTACGCCAACATAAAAATGAAATTGAGTACTTCCTTAAGAATCAACAAATTGATGTCATGCTAATTTCAGAGACTCATTTAACGACAAACAGCCTGTTTAAAATGAGTGGGTATATATTTTATGATACTAAGGACCCCCGTGGTAGAGCTTGTGGTGGATCTGCAATATTCATAAAGGCCCGAATTAAACACCATTTATTGTGCGATTGTTGTGAGGACTACCTTCAAGCAACAAATATCTGTCTTGAAGAATTTCATCAAAACTTACTCATTTCATAGATTTGTTCACCTCCTAGATTTACTATACCAGAGTGCCAGTACAGCAATTTTCACAAATCTCTAGGTACTTGTTTCTTAGCAGCTGGCGACTACAATGCCAAACATACGTTTTAGGGATCATGGCTAATTACCCCAAAAGGTCGCGTTTTGTTTGACGTAATTTAAAAAATGGCTATGAATGTTGTTTCGAGTGGACAACCAACTTATTGGCCTACTGATCGACAAAAATACCTGATGTCTTTGATTTTGGTGTAATTAAGGGAATTTCAAGAGAAATGATTAAAGTTGAAGCATCACTTTTATCTTCAGATCATTCACCTACTATTGTTTCTATAAGGAATCAACAAGAAATGATGTCACCGACAACAAGCACTCGCATAAATTAGTTAAGTTATAGAAAATATATTAGTTCTCATTGTTCGGAGAATGTACCGCTAAGAACACCAGAAGACGTAGAGCTGTGTTTTTCTCAATTTGAAAAAAACCTAAAGCTGGCCACTCAACATGCAACAACGACCCTACAACAAACTAGATACAACCAAATTTATTCTGCGGGTGTCGAACGGCTCCTGACTGAAAAAAGAAGAATCCGAAGAGATCACAGATCTTCCCAGCTCAAAAATAGACTAAAGGATTGCATGAAAACGCTTAAAAAGGTGCTGGAATGTCGAAGAATAGCATCCCTGGAAAATTACCTGGCGGATCTTGACACAACTTCACAATCAGATTATTCATTATGGCGTGCATGTAGAAACTTAAGACGACCAGTCATACGCAAACCTTACGAACTTCTTGTGGGGGTTGGGCAAGAAATGATACTGAAAGAGGTAATCTATTTGTTGGCCAGTTAAAAAACGTGTTTATTCCAAATGACTCGACTGATATAGCTGAGTTGCCACCTGTCGATGTTAGTCCTGCAGTCACCTTAAGGTTTGAGCTTCGTGATATTGAAAGGGCAATAACTGATTTAAGCACCAAGAAAGCGCCTGGTTTTGATAAAACGAACAATAAGATGCTAATTGAGCTTCCTAGTATTGCACTGAAAATAATTCTCTTTACATTTAATACCATTTGTCGTCTTGAGTACTTTCCATCAGATTGGAAGATTTCTTTGATAACTATGTTTCCTAAGCTGGGAAAAGGTCACACAAAAGTAGAATCATACAGACCCATAAGCCTTTTATCAAACATGTCAAAGCTATTTGAAAAGATTTTAATTTCTAAGTTAAACCCAATTCTAAGCGATGTGGTATGTATTCCGAATCATCAATGTAAACTATAAATGTTTGTTTAATTGCGTTTCGCTAATATATCTAAATGACAAATATTACGTATGAACAACTAGGTTCTAGAGATGGTAACTTTAATATGATACGAATCTTAGCTAAGCAAAAAAAAGGTTTCAAAATCTGCCATATTAATGCTCAAAGCCTAGGCAATAAACTGGATGAATTCCGTTATTTATTCGAAAATTCCGGAGTTGATGCAATATGTGTTTCCGAAACTTGGTTTTCCAATAAGTGATAACTTTTATGGTGTTAATGGATATCGTGTTTTTCGGTCTGATCGACTTAAGCATGCTGGTGGTGTAGCAATATATATAAGAAATAGTATATCATGTAAGATTAATACATTAATACATATTAATACATTAATACAGATTTAAAGTACGTGTTGTTGGCGATTTTTTTGATGAGGGTAGTGCAGAAACCCTGTTTTTGGAAATTTCCTTAAATGAAGTCAAGTTGTTAGTGGGAATTGTGTACTTGCCACATGGTAATTTTTTAAGTTGTGAAGAAGTTATATTGGATTTATCTAGTAGGTATGAAAATTGTATTATAATGGGAGATTTTAATATTGATCTTTTTACGAGGTCTAATGTGGTTAGGGATTTTTGCAACATTTCTAATTTAACTGTTATTTATAACTGCCTGCCTACTCATATTAGTGAGTTTTACAATTCGTCGTCTTTAATTGATTATTTCTTGGTTTCCAAGGAAAGCCTTGTTTCTATTAAAACTCGATATCAATTCCCATCTCTCAATTCTGGACATGCACTTATATCACTGTCATATAGCATAACATTTAAACCTCCTTTGACGGAACAGTTTTATAGAGATTATTCTGCTGTTAATTTAGAGCAATGCGCGATGCAACTTAGTCAGCTAAGTAATTCGAGCTTTTATGAGACTGCAAGTATTGATGAGCAACTAGACATCTTTCAAAGAATTGTGTTAGTCAGTTTAAATTTAAATGTTCCTCTTAAAAAGATTTGTCCTCGGAATAATAACAATTGGATGGTGTGTGATGAAATAGAGGTTGCAAAAATAAAACGAAATCTGGCTTGGAGTGCATTTTGTAGTAATAATTCGATTGAAAATCGTAAAATTTACTGTAGGTACAGAAATAGAGTAAAGACAATAATGAGACGTAGGAGAAGGTTATTTTATACACGATATTTTGATGGCTGCTCTCGGGCGCAAAATTGGAGAAAATTAAGATCTGAACGTGTTTTCGGAGATGAGCATGCATGTGATTTCATTGCCGTTAATGAGTTTAACAACCAGTCTGTAATTCCACCAATTAACAGTTCGGTTAACTTTATTAATATTTTTAATGCAAATAACCTATTTTGCTTTAGGAATGTTGATGAACTTGAAGTGTTTGAAGCAATGAATAGTATTATATCTAACTCTGTTGGTCCGGTTGGTATACCATTGAAATTTCTTAAACTTATATTTCCATTTATATCCAAGTTTTTTACTTATTTAATCAACTCGGCAATTACTTATTCAGTATTTCCCAAACTTTGGAAAGTTGGAAGAGTTGTTCCTATACCCAAAATTAAAATACCTCGCTCTTATTCAGACTTTCGCTCAATAAGTATCCTAAGTTCAAGTTCTAAAGTTCTAGAGATAATATTAAAAAATCAAATTCAAGATCACCTTAATTCGAAAAACTTAATAAACCCTTATCAGTCTGGCTACAGGAAAGGTTATAATGCGACTGGCCTAGTTTTAGATATTGTGGAGACATTGAGACATAACATGAATAAATTACACAGTTCTATACTTGTAACATTAGACTTGAGCAAGGCTTCTGATTTCCTCAACTGTGAATTATTATGTTATAAACTTTGTAAAGAATTTAAATTTAATAAATCGGCATGCTCCTTATTGGCTTCATTTGTAAAAGGTAGAAAGCAGTACGGTCAGTACATTAGAAGTGTACCGCAGGAGGAGTACCGCAGGGATCTATATTAGGACCATTATTATTTTTAATGTATATGAATGACCTATATCGTATAATACATTTTTGCAAATGCTATTCGTATGCTGATGACATTCAGTTACTGGCTGATGATTCTGGTTTAGGGTTGGATTATCTTGCGAATAACATCAACAATGAGTTAAGGAATATCGCAGACTGGACCAAAAACGTTTAACTTCTCTAAATTAAAAGCTATGTTTTTCTCCCATAGTTTGATTCCACCTTCGATATACCTTAATGACGACCATATAATATTTGTGTCGCACCAACGAGTTTTAGGAATATACCTTGATTGTAAGCTGAGCTTTTTATATCATATTAATAGCATTATTTCGAGAGTATCTTTTATACTAAGCAGGGAATTTTTCTTCCTTTAAATGTTAAAAAGCGTGTTACAATGTCATTGTGTCTTCCACTGTTCTTATATGGAATTGAAGTTTTTTCAGGAACGTCGCGGCAAAATATCTAAAAACTTCAACATTGTTTTAATAGAGTTGTGCGATTTATTTTTGGACTTAACTATAGGGACCATATTTCAGCTTATGTAATCAACAGATTTTCAAACTTTTATAGATCAGCGTTCAGATTTTCAAGCTTTTATAGATCAGCGAATAATTACACAGTTTTATAAAATAATAAAAAGTGGTAAGCCACCTTACATTTCTCAAATATTTAGTTTTGGTCGTTCTTCTGGAACGAATATTGTAATATGTCCAATTCACTCTACTTCATACATAAGCCGTTCGTTTGTTGTGAGAGTATCAAGGATTTGGAATAATAGACTTCCGTGCGAAATTCGTGGGTTTGATAAAACTGTTGATCAGTTTATAAATATTGTAAAGAGATACCTCTAATTAAGCTGTTATGATACTGGGTAAAATATTGTCGGGCATTTTAATTTGTTTTTAAAATAAGTTTCATTATTTGTGCAAAAAATAGGGGGGGTTGATTTAACATTTAGATACTTACTTTAAGTTTTGATATTAATTATGAAATTTTAGTTGCCATTTAAAACACTGAATTAAATTGGCTTTGTGACTTATAATTCACTAAATAAATAAAATAAATAAATAATACTATCTACAATGAACCAAATGATGCTGAATGTTTATTTATTGATGTTATCCACAATGGTACCACACTGCTACTTGGTTGCGTTTATAGACCGGATAAAACTATAAAACTTGATAAACTTGCCAATCAATTAGAGCTTCTATCGGTTTCATATCAAGAAGTTATAATAGCTGGTGACTTTAATTGCAATTTATTCGTTGATGATAGTCTTACTACTATGATGTCATCATTGAACCTTTTGCCTGTTAACAGATCTAGACCTACCCACTTTACAAATACAAATAGCACGGTACTGGACCTATTTTTTGTCAGTAATGAAGCCAAAGTCCTACACTATGATCAGCTAACGGCACCTTTTCTAAACATGATCTAATTTTTGCAGTATATGACTTTGCTACAGAGTAACCCGCCTCAACGTTTATTTACCTTGGTTTTAGAAGTCTTAATATTTTGGCCTTGGAATCAGATCTTGACAATATATTTTGGGATCAAATGTATTGCATGTCATCAGTTGACGAACATGTCTCTTTTCTAATTGTACTATATTACAACTTTATAACAAACATGTTCCATTGAAAAGCAAAACAATAAGAAACTGTGAACGGCCATGGTTCAGCAATAATATAAAATTCTTAATATAACGACGCGATAATATGTTCAATTTGTGGAAACGATACAAGAAACCAGAGTATCGGGAGCAGTATTGTCTAGCTAGAAAAGCTGTTGTTTCTAAAATTAAACACGATAAATCTGCTTACTATTCCAATAAATTCAACAGTGCTGTTGACACAAAAAATACATGGAAAATAATACGTGATATCGGGATTGGTAAGATGACTAATCGTGAGATGATGTTGATGTCAATCTGCTTAACCAATCTTTCGTTAATATTCCTTTGCCCACAGTGGACCACGGATTTTATTCTCATACACCACCATATGATCCATCTATTCCAAAATTCGGTTTTAAGTGCTTAAATCTGAATGACATTATAGGAGGTTTCTATAAAGTCAAATCAAATGCCGTCGGTTTGGATGATATTAATCCAAAGTTTATAAAATTGATACTCCCATAGATAATGCACCCTCTCAAACATTTGTATAATACTATTATAACCAACAGTATTTTTCCGATGGAATGGAAATATGCTAAAATCATTCCAGTGCCAAAAGCAAGTAATGAGTACCGGCCAATATCAATTTTACCATACCTCTCCAAAGTTTTTGAGCGACTAATATATAAACAAATAATTGAATATATAAATCAGTACAATTTATTAACTGACCGTCAATCAGGTTTTAGTGCTCAGCATAGCTGTTTAACTGCCCTAATTGACGTAATTGAAGACATAAGAAGTAGCTTAGAAGATGGGAGAATATCATTTCTAGTTCTGCTCGACCATTCAAAAGCCTTTGATACGGTTCACCACTCTAAAATGTTCTACTTCTCCACTACTGCCGTTAGATTGATAATAACATACTTAACAGACAGATGGCAATGCGTCTCTAATAGAGGACTTCTTTCTAACCCACTTCATGTAACAAGAGGTGTTCCACAGGGCTCCATACTAGGACCATTACTGTACTCGATTTATGCTAATGATATACCAAATAAAACATTCCAGGATTCAGATATTCAGCTCTACCTTGATAGCTCTAAATCTTCCATCACTTCTAAAGTCAAAGATCTTAACAATGATTTAAATAAAATTTTTCTATGGGCGTCTGCAAATGGCTTACGTATTAACCCTAATAAGTCAAAGTGTATTATAATTTGTAAGAATTCCGTCAAAATTGAAACTGGAATTGATTATTGCCTGGGTGGTAGCAAAATTGACATTGTCAATTCTGCCAGAAATCTTGGCGTGCTTTTCAACAGTACACTTACGTGGTCAGACCATATCAACCAAGCATGTGGTAGAGTGTATAGTATGCTACGGTGTTTATGGACTACATAGTATTGCACACCACCAAAAGTAAGACTACTCTTAACTAAAACCTATTTACTCTCAACTCTTCTCTGGCTGTAACTCAAGAGACTCTTTGAAACTCAATACAACTTTTACGTTACATATTCTGCTTGAGTAGATTTGATCATGTTTCACAGTACTCTAGTCGTGTTTTTAATATTACCTTTAAGAACTACTTAAAGCTAAAAAACTTAGTTTTTCTGCACAAAATTATCACTTCTCAGCACCAAAATATCTTTATGACCGCTTAAGATTTATGAGTTCTTCAAGAGGAAATGGCATCAAGCAACTTCGACATCGGGATACAGCTTCTGAGAGACAATTCTTCATATTGACTATCCGTATCTGGAACCAACTTCCACCAAACTTGCAAACTATTAGCAACGAAAATAAATTTAAACATTTACTAAACCAATTCTACCGAACGTAATTTGCTGTAAATGTCATAACTTTGTTATTTTATTTATTTTTTATTTGTCTTATATTATTTTTAATATTTTATTAATGTTTCTACATAGTGTAATTTTTAAATTTTATATATCTTTAACTTCTCTGATTCTGTTACTATAAATTATAAGATATTATGTCTTGTTGTATCAGAAAACCAAAATTTAATTTAATAAATACAAATAATCACCCAATTTAAACAAGACCCTGTTATCATGTTATAGGGTTTATCGTCAACTTATTTTACAATAGTTTATGTGTTATGTTGTTAGTAATTTGCTTTTAAAAATTTGTTATAAATATACCTTTTCATTTCATATGTTTTGAAAATATTGTATCGAGACCATACCTGGGACTAATTTTTTTTTTTAATAAATTATGAAACTCTTCGTAATATGTTATCATCGGCGTCTTTACTTTATATTTAATGTTATATATTTATAGTGCTTTTACACCGCATATTTATTCAATCTATATTAAAATACAAATTATGTAAAAATTATTTTGTACTATATTTGTAATTACTACTTTCCATGCATGATTCAATTTCATTTCATTATTCTGAACAACGTTGCCATTGCTAAGTTTTTATTCTACCATTTTTTTAATCTACTATAATCCTTTACAACAAATTTTACAACAAAGGTTACAAAATATTTAAACTAGGAACAATACAGTCAAACTTTCTGTAGAAAATACTAATTATTTGTAAAAGTTTGCCATCTTCACACATAAAATCGAATTTAGATTAATTTTCGTTAGTAATGCAATACAAGGTTTAATATTTTTATCATTGCATATTTAGGATTTCAAGCCAAAATACATCTATGTGGCAATTTTAAATTTTTCAATCAATTTCAGTATTGTTACTAATGACCAAATTATTTTTTATAAAATTACTCAAATTGGTTAAAATATACATACATATATCTCCTCCGTTTTTCTTTGCTATTCTACTTTTTTTATGTTGTATAAATAGTAGTTTTTACAAAAAAAACTATTTCAAAAGTAATATATTCTCTCAATCTTACCAAAATTAGCTTAGTTGGTTCTGAAAATATTTATTATATTTTGAGTATTATTATTTTTTGATTTATAATTCTACTTATATAAACTATAATTAAGTCTACATACATATATCTACTTATTCTATATTGTCTTTTTATATATAAATAATTAACAAAAACAAAACATTTGAAAATAAACAAACAAATATACATATGAACAATTTAGAATTAGTATTTACATACATAAAAATGTAAAATTTTCAATTGGAAATATATACACATACATACGTTTTAGTTCGTGCGTTGATAAGTGTGGACGCGATTTTTTTTAGCTCGAAATTGACAAAAAAACAAAAACAAATAGTGTGAATAAATTCAAACAAAAGCAAAAAAACAAACTAATTTTTGTCTCTTTTCTCTTTCTTTTTTTACAACGGCATTATTGCTTTGCTACTTTAAAAATAAAACAAAAACAAAAGGGGCCAATGAGCCTCTTTAATTTAAGTCAAAAAAATGTGGACAATATAAATAATAATTTGTGTATAAATTCTACGCCAGTTTTACGTGCTCAATCTAGTTCATCGCTCTTGTTTAGTGATGACAATAAAATAACTACAAACAAGTCGCCTTCTGAACACAGTATTACCAAAACTAATATGGATAGTATATAAAAACCCAAGACGCAAGTGGGAATGGAGAGATACATAACTGTATTAAAAAGAGGTCGAAACCCTAAATCTTCGCAGCTTGCACCAATGTCTAAAGTACATAAAAACAACGACTCTAACGGAATAAATTCCCATAATCGTTTTGCTATCTTAGATAGCGAAACAAGTGAACCTAAAACGGCACTTAAGTCGTTAAAACCACCTCCAATTTATTTGAGGGAGAAAATTCGAACGACCTAATAAAAAAGTTATTTTCAGTTATTGGCGAGAAGTCATTTTATGTAATTCCCATCAAGCGTGGTAACATTGATAAGACAAAAATACAATTTATTAATGAAAGCAGTTATCGTAAAGCAGTAAAAGAGTTTGAAAGCTGCAAAAAGATGAAGAGTAGCAAAGGTCTACAGGTAGTCATTAAAGGCGTAGATTCATAAATAAGACCTGGATTTCAAAAAGCTGGTTTTAAAATAAAAAGTTTAGATAATCTCCGAAGTCGAGAACGTGTCCCCCAACCACTTTTTCGCGTTGAACTGGAACCTGGAGATATAAGATTGAAGAAGAACGAAACGCACTCCATTTATAATCTGAAATATCTGTTACACCGTAAAGTAACCGTAGAGGCGCCGCATAAGCGATTAGGACCTGCCCAGTGTCTAAATTGCCAATATGGTAATACTAGCTCTTACTGTAAGTTGCCTCCATTGTTCCGCCTAATGCGACAAAGCAAGGGATGAATCGAAAGTTAAAAAATGTAGCAAATGCGGTAGTAATCACACTACTAACTACAGAGGCTGTCCAGTTTTTTCCATGGTAAGAAAAACCACGCAAAAATTAAATATTCTTTGTGATTCCCTCGACAGTAAGCGAACGTTTAAAAGCATAAGCAAGAACCTCTGCTTGCTTCGCAAAGTCTGCATTATTATTATCCTTAACAGTAAGTGCTGAAATTTAACCCGCGCCAACTTTCAAATTGTCGCGCTTAATATTTGTTTTTAAAGCAATTTAAATTTCATTTATTGTACTAACGTTATCTGGCAATGCCTCACGTGCCTTTGCTTCAAGTTTTGATTTCATGAAATTTACAAAACTTGTTGCTAGATTTGGTTCAGTCAGTTCTTCTACTAAGTCCATTTTGTCAAGGAACAAGTCTAACGACAATGGATTTCCATCATAATTGTCTCTTATAATGGACGCACACATGACAATGTATTATTTTTTCTGCTCTATTGTAGCCAATTTCTAAAAAATTTCAAAATTTTCAAAGCTATTGCTATCACTGCCACTTCCTAAAACAATTTCTTTGCTAACCAATAAAAGTAAGTTTTTTCCTTCTGGCACTTTTATTTTACTTTCCAATTTTATAAACACTTTATTAAAAGTTGACGACAATTTTTGATTTTCTTTAGTATTAATTTTCCACGATTGGGCGATATTTGTTTATATCTCTCTTCTGTGTATTATAATAATGCATTATAAGTTTCAGTTAACAGCAAATCATTTAGTTTATCAACGTTTTTTGTTAACGGTTAATTTTGTAAAACCCTTTTTTATTTTATAAAATTCAAATACAAGCTCACGAAATGGCGGTTGAACAAACGGTTGCAATGTGTAAACTAAATGCCTAATCAGATTTAGTTAAGTCAATTTTGGCATCTACGTCTTTTTCAGACCCGAGTGATGTAATTGCTAAATTAGTAGTAGAACAAACTGCCGAAACGAAAGAACGTCAAGTTTTGACAAGGCGAAATCACAGCAGTAATAGAAACAACAGTTCCTATCGAAACAATAATATTTCCATAGACAATTCAATAATAATTACAACAACAATTTTACAAACTCTCAATTACACAATAATTATCGGGGCAACGGTAGAAATAGAAATTCACCAAGCACAAGTGATCAAAGGGCATATGGTGTTGAGGGAGGAGGAAGAAACAGAATATCAGAACTGAAAGATCAAAATATTCAAAATTCAATTTACAGTCTTAACCTTAAATATGCTTATTTTATAAAAATTATTTGTATCGACACCAATTTCATGCTTAAATCCAAATATTTTTCTCAACGAAAATTAAGTAATCAATATTACGGATTAGCTGTTGAAAGAAAAAAATCTACTTTAAGTGTATGTATACTTTTGTCGCGCACTGTTTGGAGCATTGATTTGTATGAAAAACCTGACCCCGAAACCCCATAAACATACTACTGTGTATTTATTGGTAAAGGCATTATAGACTCAGCAATCTAGTCGTTCGCATAGTAAACACAACTGATGTATTTATTTGCATACAAAATTACAAAGTCACAGAAGAACGGTTACAAAATTTTTACTTATAATCAATCAATAAAAATAAAACAAATAGTGAAGTATCATCACTCTAGAAAACATACTTCAGAATCAAATGCCTGATTATGTAAAAAATAGTCTCATACCACTCGGTGCGAAATATGCAGACATTTTCGTGTTGAAGGATGACAAAATGTAGAAAAATAATTTCTACAAAAAAAAAAAAAAATTCAGATTAGTCGATCAGTCCCCAATATACATAAAAAATTATAGGCTTGCTTATTCACAAAAAGATGAAGCTATAAGACAAGTGAACAATTTTGTTCAAGTTTGAATTTGAATGGGCACAGGCTTTCCTATCCTTGTTTTTGAATTTGGTGACGGTTTTATCATCGGGATGATGTAATATCACATCTTGGGGGGCACTGCAATTTTTGAGTGGTGTAATTTAAGTTAGTTTTTAGTTGCCAATTTTTTATCTAATGTAATTTTTTTTTGTTAGTGATAGTAAGGCGAATCGTTGTCTGATCGTCAAAGATAAAAGTCAATTTTTTCATTAATCTGTTATTCAAATTATTATATTAATATTAATAATTTCATTTAATTATTATATTAATAATTTAAGTTAAGTATTTTAACAGAATTGTGAAATAAATCGCCACTGGAATTTACGAGGAGAGTATTTTCTTTTTATTAAAATTAAACATTGTTTCACCCCGTGTACCTTCATTGCTTTTTCCTTCCTCCATCATCAGAGCTAATTTGCAGTCAATTCCACAATCCCCAGAGGCAAAACCACACTTGGTGTGTTACAATTTATTAGCAAATGATTTAAATCAACCTAGTTATTCAAATTTTAGTTTTATGCACTCCAATGCTGCTAAAAGCTTTCGCCGCATTACGCAATAGTTTCTTTCAGGCTTCGAAAGTACTCTGCTGTAGTAGCCTATAACCTTTTCTGTCCCATTTCCTATTCCATATCCGCTCGCATCAGTGTCTAGCACGAATATTTGCCCAGCTACTGGATATGCCAGGATAGGTGCCACACACAACAATTCCTTGAGCTTCTGGATTGCTCCTCGGCTGCTTCACTCCACTGGTAAGGTCGCGACTTTTTGGTAAGCTTATGTAGGCTCGCAGCAACACTAGCAAAATTTTGGCACAAATCGTCTGTAGTATGTGCAGAGTCCCAAGAAACTTCGTAACTGCCCGTATTTTATCTTCATCGGTTGATATGCCCTCTGCTGTTACACGATGCCCCAAGTGTTTGACTTCCTTCTGAAACAATGCACATTTCTTAATACTGAGCTTCAGTCCAGCCGCTGATATACGCCTGAAGACTTCTTCCATATTCCTTAGGTGTTCATCGAAGGTCTTTCCCATGACAATTGTGTCATCCAGATACACCAGGCATGTCTTCCAATTGAGTCCCTTCAACACTCGTTCCATTAAACGCTCGAAGCTGGCTGGAGCGTTGCATAGACCAAAGGGCATAACATTAAACTGCCATAAACCATCGAGAGCAATAAAAGCAGTTTTTTCTTTATCTTTGTCAGCTATCTCGACTTGCCCATAACCGCTCTGTAGATCTAGCGTAGAAAACCACTTAGTTCCTGCTAGCGTGTCCAAGGTGTCATCGATTCTTGGTAGCATCGTTAAGCTTTCTGTAGTCAACGCAGAATCTAGTGCTGCCATCTTTTGTCTTTACTAAAACTACCGGCGAGCTCCAAGGACTCGAAGATGGCTCGATGATTCCGTCTCGCTCTATTTCGTTGACTAGCTGCTTTACTTCGCTCCGCTTGGCTAGAGGAATGCTCCTGGGGGCTTGTTTTATGGGCCTTGCTTCGCCAGTATTTATTTCATGCTTCACTATTGCCGTTCTACCTTGGCTTTTATCTTTTAGGGCGAAAACAGGTGGCTCCAGCTCTGCTACCCATTTCCCCACGTGTTCTGCTAGTATTCGCGCTCCTTTAGTTGCGAGTCTCTCTCGCAATTAATTATGGCCTCTGCCGGTGTACATTGAGCTATCTGAGAGTTTTTACCAATTACTTTTTCACTGTTGGATAGATTTAACACTCTCACAGGAATTTTTCCATTCTTACAGGTTTTCACTAGGGCTTTTCCTGTTATTGTCTCACTCTTAATTCCTCTGATGTTTCTACCACCCACAACCGGTTGTCCTCACAATCTTCCTCCATACGTGCCCATTATAACAGTTTCTGCCTGAGGTGGTAATTTCTCAGATGCTACAGCAACCAACTTCCTTACTGAAGATTTAGTCACATATCCGATATCAAGGGGGTATTTCGACGTTTCGCCGGATCATTATTTGTTGCCCCATTCGCAGATCGACTCATACATGATCATAAAATCTGCGCCAATAATAACTTCATTCACGATTATCGGCAACAATAAACACATGGTCCACACTCATGTTGGCTATAATTAATCTGAATTTGGCCTTACCAAAGACAGTAGCAAATTCTCCGGTAGCGGTGCGCAGACTTACATTATTTATTTGTTCCACTTTTCCCTTTACTAAATCGGGCCTGCGACGCTCACTGTGTCTATTGTCAGAATAGGCTTTCCTCCGTTGATATACCCGCTTGGTTTTGCTGCTGCATCACAGATATGGAGATTGTGGGGCCCTCGGTTTTGGGAGCTAGCTCATGCCCCGTAGTGCTAGCTCTCTTTAGTTTAACGACTCTTGAGATGTTTTGTAAGTCGCACGTTTATCGTTTCTTGGCGGCGAAACAGATCTGGCTCGTTTTCTTGCTGCCTTACAGTTTCTTTGAAAATGGCCGACTTTACCGCAATTAAAGCACTTAGCGTTTGTCTTAGCTTGTCTTTCATCTAAGACTTTCTTTACCGATTCAAGTATTTGCTTTATGTCGTCCATTGTTGTTTTCTCATCTTCAGCAGCTACTTCAACTTTTCGCACTTTGTATGAATGCGGTCTCGAAATGACTTTTGCTGTTTCTTAAGCCAGAGCGTAAGTAATGGTTTCAGCAAAGGATGTTTTTTGCTTAGCGCAAACCGTGTGCTTCTGGGTCACGAATACCATTAACAAATGCCTCCACTTTGAACTGTTCTAGAAGTGGATGGTTTTCCCTAGGGTATATTAGCTGCACCAAGCGCTCTATCTCCATGGCGAAATCCTGAAGCGTCTCATTTGCTCTTTGCACCCTGCCACGTAGCTCCATTTTATACAGCTCCTTTTTATGATCGCCGCCATATTTGCGCTGTAACGCCACCATTATGACCTCATAATTATTTCTGCAGCTAGTTGGTAGGCTTTCGAGGACTTCTGCTGCAGATCCTTTAAGTGCCAGAATCAGCTCAATCGCTTTTTCTTCATTGCTCCATAGATTTTTACTGGCCACTGTCTCGAACTGAAATTTGAAGACGTTGTAGGGTACGGTGCTGTCGAAACTGGGAGCTTTTATCCTATTTGTGTTTTCAGTCACTACCCGTACTGGATCTTCTCTTATTTCCAGACTCATAATTTTGTTTTCAAGCTCCTGCAGCTTTACATCGATACGACATCCTTCACCTGCACTTCGGCGCCACTAGTTTCTGGAAGATTCACTTTTCTGTTTAAACCAGACAGTTACACTTCTACGGCAGAGATTTGTTCGTCGAACTTGCAGACTTTTGTTTCTAAGATGTCAACACGTTTATTGACGGTTTTAGAAATTTCCTGTAGCTTTTCGTTAACTTTTTCTAGTTTCTCACTGTTAGCCCTAGAAGCTTCCTGAACTTCACCTCTTACTTCAGCTAACAGTTTTTCGCTGTTTGCTCTAGAAGCTTCTTGTACTTCAGCTAACAGTTTTTCGCTGTTTGCTCTAGAAGCTTCTTGTACTTCATCTCTTACTTCAACTAACAGTTTTTCGCTGTTTGCTCTAGAAGCTTCCTGAACTTCATCTCTTACTTCGGCTAACAGTTTTTCGCTGTTTGCTCTAGAAGCTTCCTGCACTTCTCCCATTTTCTCCATCATAGCGGCAAACATCGTATTGAAGTCCATGCTACTTGCTGTTGTTGTTTCACGGCTACATACCTCTGCCACCTCTTTTTCATCGAACTCATATGCGCCAATGTCCATGCCACGACGCTTGAATTCATCTATGAGCCTCTTCTGCAGTTCTGTTTTGTTACCTGCTGTAGGCAAATCCAGCTTACTCAACTCCTTTTTCAGCTGCTCCAATTTAAGATCTTCAAATTTCATTGTTGTTTATTATTTTACTTTTTTAGGTTATTTTATTTTACAATTTCACTTCGGTCACCAATTGTTACGTTTTTACTTTACGTTGGGTTCTTTTAATTGCAAAATAAATACACACTGTTATTACATTTACTGTAAGTCGCTTTATTTATTACTACCACTGTTCAAAAATACAGCAAACTGTTAAACACTCTTAAAATTCGACAACTGAACTCTTTGACTTTTAAATTAATACTGCCATACTACTCGCCAGCACGATTCGCTTATATAGGTGATTTTAAAGCACCAGAATGTTCTATTCCAGGCAGATCTGGCAGGTTCGATTGTTATTGCTCTTGATTTCTGTTTGTGTGTTTGAATTAATAAATTAATTATTTAGGCTTAAGTTCTTAATTATAAAGAGATAAAGAAAAATTAGATACCAGTAAAGCAGAATGCATTTTCTAGACAGCTCTCATCAGTACTCTTTGTATCAATCTACCCGTTAGTTTCAATTGTTATTAATTTTCTATTTAAACAAACTTATCAAAGAAATAGAATCTGAGAAATTTTAATTTTACATTATATTTCATAGAAGATAGAGCTTTTTTGAAATTGTTTTACACTTGTAAACTCTATTTCTTTTTTAACCGACTTCAAAAAAAGAAGGAGGTTATCAATTCGTGAATGTTGCTTTTTTTTATGTTTGTGCCCACATAACTCAGTCATTTCTGGACCGATTTTAAAAATTTTTTCTTTATTAGAAAGGAAATGCTTACAGATTGGTCCCATTTTAAAAGAAGTTCAGAATTTTGAAAATTAAAGGGTGTCCCCATACAACATACGTGTTTTTTACGTGTATTATGAACCGTAAAAACTGCTTATTACTCTAGCTGCCAATAACAGAAATTAATAAAAAAATAAACTTAAAAATTAAAGGGTGTCCCCATATGTGACGTCAATTTAAATATATGAAAAATTTGAACCATTGTATACAATCACTTGATAATTGGACACAATGTCCAATATTTATAATCAGAAAATAAATATTTATAATTATAAATTAAAGGGTGTCCCAATAGTTTATGTAATTTGATGTATATTGCAAAACTTTTGAACCGTAACAGAGACACGGTTGTAATTTACAAAGAACCTGTATATCTAAGTCCTTTATAACATCAAGTATATAATTTAAATTTGGAAACTAAAGGGTGTCCCCGAATTTGATATAATTTTACCTATCTAGCCCTATCTTTTGAACCGTTATAGACAAACACTTGAAAATTACACAGAATCTCCACTACTATGTCCCTTATAATAACATTTATCAATATTTAAAATTTTAAAGGGTGTCTCAATAGTTGATGTTAATTGATGCATATGGCCAAACTTTTGAACCGTTTTAGACAGACATTTGAAATTTACAAATAATCTGTCCTTTAAAATAAGTGTTTAATTTAAAATTGCACATTAAAGGGTGTCCCCTAGGTGATATTGTTTAAGCTAATAATAAGTGAAAAAAATAAAGGGTGTCCTCATATCTGACGTAATTTGTCGTATATGGCTTTATTTGCTTAACCGTTACGGATAGACATTCGAATGTACAGAACGTATATTATTTGTCCGTTAGAGCAAAAAGTATAGAAGTATTTGATTTGAGAACTATTTCTAACAGATTACTTCCTTTTAAATTTTTAGTTTAGAATTGATATACATATATTTGTTTTGTAGTCGGTTTTTTTTGCAAGAATTATTTAATTTTAAATTGGTGACCTATAAAGTTCATAATACACGTAAAAAACATGTATGTTGTATGGGGACACTCTGTAATTTTTAATATTTCTAATAGCCATAACCTTTTTAAAATCGGTTCAGAAATGACCGAGTTCTGAAGGCTCAAACATACAAAAAAAAAAAAAAAAAAAAAAAGCAACACACAGACGAATTGATAACCTCCTTCTTTTTTTGAAGTCGGTTAAAAAGGTTGATTTGTTTCGCTTCTTCTTTTGTACGTTGTTTTACCGCATCGAAATTATTTTTGTATTATCTTCAGAGTCTTTTAATTTTGTTTCTTTTATTATCGCACGCATTCTTCAAAATGTAACTGTTTTTGACTAATTTATGAAACTGGCTAGTGATTTTAGTAATGCTTATAGTTTTAATATCATTGACATTTTTACTTTACCATAAGTAGTATAAGGTAAAAATCGAGGTCGGGGTTTCGACGGATTTATACGTTTTGAGGTCCCCTGAATCCATTTTGGCTATTTTCGCGATGATGTCTGTAAGTGGGTGTGTATGCCACTATTTTTGTAGAGTTTGTACAGGTCATATCGTTTGACATATCAAAATGAAATTTTGTATGTGCCTTTGGTATATGGTGATGGAGTTTTTGGGCATAATCGGGAGGGGGCAAGTGGTAGTTTCCTTATCCCCAAATTTTGAAAACGCTCTACAGGTCATACCGTATGACATATTAAAACGAAATTTAGTATGTGCCTTTGGTATACATATGTACATGAAGAGTTGTGTGAATTTTGGGAATTATCGGGAAGGGGAAAGGGGTAGTTTACTTACGCCCTTTGTAAACGCTTTACAGGTTATGACCTTTACAGGTTATGTCATATGGTATGCCGTATGACATATAAAAATAAAATTCAGTATGTGCCTTTAGTTTATGAAGAATTTTGGGCATAATCGGAAAGGGGCAAGGGGTAGCATACTTAACACCACCAACCTAAAAAAAATTTATTTTTCGATTCGAATATACTTTGAACTTATATTCTTTATGTAATATATCCATAAAAATATCTGTTTCCATTGGGTTGAGTGTGGCCACTTCAGTTTTATTTTTATCTTATGTTTTCTATTTGGCAAAAAAAATTGTTTTACATATTCTAGAAAAGTTTTCAGTTTAGTAATTACTAAACTTTTCAATTAACAAGAAATATATTTCCACGTTTTTTAATTGTATTTTTTATTTGTTCACGTTCTTTGATAAATAAACTTTGCACGGCCCTACTTTGGGCGCCAGTTAAACCTCTATGGGTATTATTTATTAGTTTAGGAGGAATTCTTTGCAAAGTTAAACCACAATTTTTGGGGATTTATATTTCAATTAATTTTATTTACTTTAAATTATATGTAATTCATTAAATAACTTCATGTAAGATTAATGTTAGTAACTGGAAGCTTAAGCTTTAGATAACAATAGAATTTAAATTCAATTAGTTTATTTTTTGTCACGTGGTTATTATATTATTTCAATTAATTTTGTATTAAATTACTTTTTTCTTAAGTTAAACCACAATTTTTTTCACGTGGTTATTATATTATTTCAATTAATTTTTTATTAAATTACTTTTTTCTTAAGTTAAACCACAATTTTTGGGGATTTATATTTCAATTAATTTTATTTCCTTTAAATTATATTTAATTCATTAAATAACTTCATGTAAGATTAATGTTAGTAATTGGAAGCTTAGGCTTTAGAAAACAATAGAATTTAAATTCAATTAGTTTTAATTACTTTAATTTTTGTCACGTGGTTATTATATTATTTCAATTACTTTTTTATAACTTTTTAACTTACTTTTTTAAATTACTTTTTTATTAAGTTAAATTACTTTAAATTATAAGATTAATGTTAGTAATTGGAAGCTTAGGCTTAAGTAAAATAGAATTTAAATTCAATTAGTTTTAATTAGTTTATTTTTTGTCACGTGGTTATTATATTATTTCAATTACTTTTTTATAAATAAAAGTATTTATATTATTTTACCTTGCTTTCCTGCTTTAACCGATTGCTCTGACCCAGCAAAAACTTGACTTACTAAGAAGCTATTTAGTAATGAGAAATCGTTGAGTTGAGAAATTTAACTGAAAGAACTACTTATTTTTGTTCGAGATGTCGCTAAAAGAATCCAATACAAATTAAATATCATAACCAAAAAAATAAGTACTTGAAATAGGTAAATTTACGAGATAAATATTTAGAAAAACATTTTTTGTTCGATGGTTCCTGTAATAGCTAAGCTTCAGTAGTTATGGCAACGCAACAGACTTATTTTTAGAATAGTACGTATTATCGGCAAAGGATAGCGCTGCATTATTGTAAAGAGAATTAAGAATTATTATCATCGTTTTTGTAGTCCACGTGCTAACCACTTGAGCTGTAGCTCAAGTGTGCTGTAGCACTCTTCGGTATAACAATATCTACATATTTGCTAACAATATTTCTTCCACAAATATTAAAATTTATATTCTAATATTTAATAAGTACTTCGCTTAAATTATATTTAGCAGTAAAATTGTATCTCAGCAACATTTCTTAGCTACTTTTTACATCAACACACAGTCAGCAACACGATATTGAAAATGAGTAGCAGTAGCAGCCAGTTGATTTATCACCACTATTTCCATGAAGATTTTTTGGAAAATTTAAAAAATTTTTTTTTTCGAATATTTTTCTGTAAAAAATCTTTTTAAAATGCTTTGTAAATTTTTTTGTAAAAATTGTAAAAAAATTTTTCAAACATTTTTTTTAAAAAATTTTATTGAAATTTTTTTGTTAAATTTAGGACCTTTCTGCAATCTATATTAAGTTAGAATGGTCAGACTAAAGCAAAAAGAAATCCTTACAAAAAAAAAATTTCCTCATATTGACACATGGGGGGTCCTTTTAACTGCTCCTATTTATCAGTGGGTACCCTGTGGGTCCATTGGCTACCTCTATGCGTATTGCTTTCTATTAAGGTCTTTAATACAAATCACAGCAGAAAAACCCTACCAATCTAAAAACAAACAAAAATCGCCCCTCGCAGGCGGTTATTGATCCCCCGAGATCTGTATGCACTCCTTGCGATCTACCTGTCGCAGTCTAATATTTATTTGACAAAAAAAGGCAAAACAAATAAATAAGTACTTGAAATGGGTAAATTTACGAGATAAATATTTAAAAAAAACATTTTTTGTACGATTTCAACATTTAATCACTTAATTAGCTTATGCTATTAGAAACGGTAGTACTTCGCTTAAATTATATTTAGCAGTAAAATTTTATCTCAGCAACATTTCTTAGCTACTTTTTACATCAACACACAGTCAGCAACACGATATTGAAAATGAGTAGCAGTAGCAGCCAGTTGATTTATCACCACTATTTCCATGAAGATCTCTTCTCCAAGTTATTTACTATTAAAGTTGAATCACTCTATTTCTTCTTTTTTTTTCTTCGAAAAAAATTTTTGTTTTACTTTCAAGTTTTTGCCGTTAAAATTTCGTAGTAATTAGTTAAAAATGTTGATTTGTTCACTACTTCTTTTTCTTCTTTTGTACGTTGTTTTACCGCAACAAAAATTTTTTGTATTATCTTCACTGTCTTTTAATTATGTTTCTTTTATTATCGCACGCATTCTTGAATGTAACTGCTTTTGATTAATTTTAGTAATGCTTATACCCAGCAAAATTTTTACTCACAACTTCTTTACGGAACAACTTCTTAAATGCAGCTCTATTCGCCACTTGCTGCATTACCTAGAAGCTATTTTATAACTACTTCCTTATAATGAATTATATAACTCATTATTTTCTTTTATAAAATAATACATTTATATTAAAAACCGAAAATTGATGTTTTACGATATACTTTTTTATTAAGTTAAACCACAATTTTTGGGGATTTATATTTCAATTAATTTATTTACTTTAAATTATATTTAATTCATTAAATAACTTCATGTAAGATTAATGTTAGTAATTGGCTTTAGATAACAATAGAATTTAAATTTAATTAGTTTTAATTAGTTTATTTTTTGTCACGTGGTTATTAAATATAATTTCATAATAATTTTAATTACTTTTTTATAAATAAAAGTATTTATATTATTTTACCTTGCTTTCCTGCTTTAACCGATTGCTCTGACCCAGCAAAAACTTCACTAAGAAGCTATTTAGTAATGAGAAACTACTTACAGTTTAACTGAAAGAACTACTTATTTTTGTTCGAGATGTCGCTAAAAGAATCCAATACAAATTAAATATCATAACAAAAAAATAAGTACTTGAAATAGGTCAATTTACGAGATAAATATTTAAAAAATCATTTTTTTACAATTTAACTGATAGAACTACTTATTTTATTCCTCCATTTTTGTGATCACAAATTTATTAAAAGGTCCTCCACCAGTCGCTCTAGCCTCCGAACTATTATGTGCGATTCTTCGTCTCACTAACGCCTTCCAATCCATCCACACCTATAAAATTTTGTCAGTTTCTAAAAAATATTTATTTATTTTTTAATAATGTAATTTGCCTTTTTCTAACCAGACATATCCTTTGTTGGAGGACCATTGCTATTTAATTGAACTGTAAGGTCTTTCCATAATTCTTCCAATATTACGCGGTCCCCTTTTGCGAATCCTTTTGCCATGTCCGGATTGTTTTGCATAAAACGCAACATTATTGCATCCTGTGTAGTATTCTTGTGTTTTCCCCTTCAAATAAGGAAATTTTTTATTCTACCAAAAGGATCTGACCACTTTTATTTATTATACTCACATGTTTATTTGCAAAAATGTCTGTTTCACAATAAAATTTAAAAAAAGTTTCAAAACACTTCTTTTTGCCCAAAAGTAGTTTCTAGAACAATGCAATTCACTACGAATTGATGTTCGAAAACAAAATAGAAATGAAAAGTAAAAAGTAAAATTCAGAACACCCAAGTGCCAAATTGAAGTGATTACAAACTACTTTTACTTCAAAGTGGAATCTGGAACATACCGGTATAAGTTTGTCATTCCGTGTGTAATTTCACAATATTCATTTCCGACTCCATAAAGTATATATATTCTGGATCCTTATACATAGAGAAGTTGATTAAGCGATGTCCGTCTGTCGGTCTGTCCGTGATAGTGTTGTAATGTCATTTGCCAAGGCACCAGAAGAGATACAAAAAATTTAAGCACACCAATCTGTCAGGCATAGTTGCGAAAATTTTGGTATTGCAATTCAGCAACATCGGATCATTCCTTTGGAGGCTGTGGGCCAAAAATCACAATTTTCACAATTTTTTTAAAATTTTTTTTTTCGGCTTTAATGATTCTGTTTTGCCTTTTTTGTCAAATAAATATTAGACTGCGACAGGTAAATCTCAAGGGGTGCATACAAATCTCGGGGGATCAATAACCCCCTGCGAGGGGCGATTTTTGTTTGTTTTTAGATGGGTAGGGTTTTTCTGCTTTGATTTGTATTAGAGACCTTTACAGAAAGCAATACACATAGAGTTAGCCAATGGACACACAGGGTACTGATAAATAGGAGCAGTTAAAGGGACCCGCGTGTGTCAATATGAGGAATTTTTTTTTTAAGGATTTCTTTTTGCTGTAGTCTGACCATTCTAACTCAATATAGATTGCAGAAAGGTCCTAAATTTAACAAAAAACTTCAATAAAATTTAAAACAATTTTACAAAAAAATTTACAAAAAAATTTACAAAACGTTTTCAAAAAGATATTTTACAGAAAAATATTCGATAAAAAATTTTTGAATAAAATTTTACAAAAAATTTTTAAAAAATTATTTTTACAAAAAAATTTTACACACAATTTTTTTCGAAAAATTAAAACAAAAATTTCAATATTTCTTTGAAAATAAAAATCATGACTGTAACATAACATATAATTAATATTTAGAATATACATACATATGTATGTATGTGTGTATATAGAGTAACATATGTTTTTAAATGCGTTTGATTTTTTTAAATGCGTTTGATTTTTAAATAGATGATATCTCTGTTTTAAAACCTAGGTGCACTAATCACATAGACATCATCAGGATACCGACTACAAACTGTCAAAAAGAAAATACACACGTTTATAGGTAAACGATTATTTTGAAGCCAGCAAATCTACATGGCTACACGACCACCGTGTCTGTCGTCAACTTAGGCTAATTTCTATTTTATTCAACAAAAGAAAATGTCACAAAATTGTAAATTACAAATTCATATACAAACAAAAAGTTTTGGAGGAAATATTTGTAAGTTTTTGAAAAAGTTAATTAATTTTATAAAAGCAAAATAAGTATTTCTACAACAATGTCAGAGTTAATGATGTAGCTGTTAGCTTCAATATCATTAAGTAGGTGACAAAACGGCGACAATTGTAGCAAACGGAATTTGTTTTCATTCGTTTTTCTCATACGACTTTATTTAAGAAAAGAGTCAACAATATGGATAATGCTGTACATGTCTGTATAAATAAAATCACCCTGGTGAAGGGTATAGAAGATTCGGCACGGCCGAATATAGCACTTTTACTTGTTTTTAGAACAGTACGTATTATCAAGTGTGCTGTAGCACCCTTCGGTATAACAATATCTACATATTTACTAACAATATTTCTTCCACAAATATTAAAATTTATATACTTATATGTTTTACGATATAGTAGGTATAACTTTTAGATCTAAATTTTTTAAATATGCTAATATTTACAAGACAACGTTGTTTTCCTTACAAATAATATGTTATTAAAAAAATTATTTTTAATACATTTTAATGCAATTTTTTTTCAAATTACCATTAACCCTTCTCTCGTGAGCAAATCAGCTGTATTTATAATACATTTATAAAAATATAGGTATGTGCATGATATAAGTATTTTTTCTGTGTATAAATATTTTACAACAGAATTAATTTTATAAATGACATCGTATTATTTTACCCATTTGTGAATATTAAAATTTTTTGTTAATTAATAAATTTATTTTTAAAATTAAATATAATTTATTATTTATTATAGCTTATTATTATAGCTTATTATTTGGATCCTAAGCAAGTTGATTGGTAACAAGTTGATTCACTTATGTTTTTTTAAGTTTTAAAATATTTATGGGAGAAATATTCTTAGCATATATGTAGACATTGTTATACAAAAGGGTGCTGTAGCTCAAGTTGTTATTTATTGTAATCACAAAAACGATGATCACGAGTTCAATACTCAGCCGTCCTAACATAAAATAAAATAAAGTTTTCTGATAACATTCTATTCTCTTCACAATAATCCAAGCGCCATCCTTTGCCATAATTTTAAATGGGAACTAATTCACCTAAATAAATATCATTAAGAGGGCTCTCAACGTTCTAAAAATAATGTTTGCGTGCCGTAACTACTTTAGTAGTTAATGCAAAGCTTTAGCTTAGTTGTGACACGAACCGTCTGTCACAAAAATGATTTTTTTTATATTTGTTTCTTTTTCTTTTGTACGTTGTTTTACCGCAACAAAACTTTTTTTGGATTATCTTCACAGTTATGTTTTTTTTTATTATCGCACGCATTCTTGAATGTAACTGCTTTTGATTAATTTATGAAACTGGCTAAGCAAAATTTTTAATCCCAACTTCTATACGGAACAACTTCTTAAATGCATTACTTGTAGCTCTATTCGCCACTTGCTGCATTACCTAGAAGCTATTTTATAACTACTTCCTTATAATGAATTATATAACTCATTATTTTCTTTTATAAAATAATACATTTAGTTTAAAAACGAAAATTGATGTTTTACGATATAGTAGGTATAACTTTTAGATCTAATTTTTTTAAATATGCTAATATTTACAAGACAACGTTGTTTTCCTTACAAATAATATGTTATTAAAAAATTATTTATTTATACATTTTAATGCAATTTTTCAAATTACCATTAACCTGTCTCTCGTGAGCAAATTAGCTGTATTTATAATACATTTATATAAATAATGCATTTATGTAAGTATTTTTGTACATGATATAAGTATTTTTTCTGTTTTTGTGAGTAAAAATTTTGCTGGGGACAAGACTGAACTTAAAAGTTTTATTAAATAAAAATGCAAGATAGAGTAACTCCTTTCAAATCGCTTCTAAGAACAAGTCTCAATTCTAATAGAGAAAATGATAAAGAGTATTAGTATTTGCTCTCACTTTCATAGTAACTCACTTCCGTCTGTCTGTCTGCTTTTCAGTGACGTTCTCATCACGTAAAAACTACTGGATGGATTTTAACAATATAGGATATTTTTCCGCAAAAATATCTTAGAAGGCAGTGAAACTACCCAATTGAATTAACCGGATATGAATACTTTACTTTTTATAAAGTAAAAAAATACATAAACTGATACGTAGCGGAACTAATAACGCGGTAGCACCACAAGGCACTAAATCGCCGGTATTACCAAATAGCACTAGCCGGCGAAGTAAAATAAATATTAATTGGCTATGCTAGCTTCAAACTAATTCGCCTAAAGAACACCAGAAGCGCTTGCGAAGCTATTTTATCTACTACTATCCCTTTCCAAAGACAAAGGATTGCTTTCAATCGACCAAATCGACCAAAATATTGAATTATAATAAGTGGAGTAGTAATAATGAAGAGAAATAATAAGATAGGAATACATAAATAAAATTTTTTAAGGAATTTTGTTCACATACAAAAATAAAAATACAAAAATCAAATTGTTTTGTTATGAAACAAAAACTTTTAGTAAGAAGGGAAGGAATACCAATAGCATTGAATTGTTGTATAAACACAAATATTAAATCAAATGTAAAATTATATCATTAGAATGAAATCAAATTTTAAAAACAATCATTCTTTAATTTTGTAAACTTGTAACGTGGTTTTGTCGTAGGCTGAGGTAGCTTAGTCTCGTCCAGGGTCTACTTACGGATCCTTGTGGATCCGGTTTGTACCTTAAGTAATATAAAAGATTATCTTTCCCTTCTTGGGCTTAATTAATCTCTTTTCCTTTATTTACTACAATAATTAATTACAATACGAATACAAAATTACGATAACTGACGCACGCCAACCCGACTGGATTGTTAAATAGCTGGTTCGGGTGTGTTGGATGGATACGTAGGATCGGGAGATAACTAGTTCGCAGGTTCAGATGATAACTAGTTCGCAGGTTCGGATGATACGTTACGCAGTTCGGGATACAACTAGTTAGTAGGTTCTGGTGCTACTCGTTCGGGTTACTGATTCGTTACGTAGATTCGGGATACAACTAGTGCGCAGGTTCGGGTGGTACTAGTTCGGGTTACTGCTTCGTTACGTAGATTCGGGTTACAACTGGTTCGCAGGTTCGGGTGGTACTAGTTCGGGTTATGCTTCGTTACGTAGATTCGGGTTACAACTAGTTCGCAGGTTCGGGTGGTACTAGTTCGGGTTACTGCTTCGATGCGCAGGTTCGGATGATACTAGTTCGGGTTACTTAATCTAGGTTCGTAAATACGTACAATGGTTCTTATTGTTAAATTTCTACAATAATACATAGTTTGCTTACACTAGGGAACAGTCAGCCGAAGCCGCTGTGGGAACAGTCAGTCCGAAGACCGCTGTGGGAACAGTCAGCCGAAGCCGCTGTAGGAACAGTCAGTCCGAAGACCGCTGTGGGAACAGTCAGCTGAAGCCGCTGTGGGAACAGTCAGTCCGAAGACCGCTGTGGGAACAGTCAGCCGAAGCCGCTGTGGGAACAGTCAGCCGAAGCCGCTGTGGGAACAGTCAGCCGAAGCCGCTGTGGGAACAGTCAGTCCGAAGACCGCTGTGGGAACAGTCAGCCGAAGCCGCTGTGGGAACAGTCAGTCCGAAGACCGCTGTGGGAACAGTCAGCCGAAGCCGCTGTGGGAACAGTCAGTCCGAAAACCGCTGTGGGAATAGTCAGCCGAAGCCGCTGTGGGAACAGTCAGTCCGAAGACCGCTGTGGGAACAGTCAACCGAAGTCGCTGTGGGAACAGTCAGTCCGAAGACCGCTGTGTACAAAATGTATCACACCTGACCGAAGTCAGATGTATCTCAAAAATCAACTGGCTTATCTGGATAAACCAGTCGGCTCTTCTTCTATTATACGAGTGTGACGTATAATATCCGAGACTTTTAGATGTTACAAGTGCCCGTCCTGTGGTGGGTTGCAACATGCCGATTGACTGCCACTTATACTTATTTTAAAATTAACTAAATGAGAATTATTACTAAGTAGGTGCTTGTATAGAGTTTTAACTTAAAGTTGTTATTACACTGCAGTTCAGGATGGTTTTACATGGCGTGTTGATTACAAATAAAATAATAGTAATAATGAAATGCAAATATAATAACAGGCAGGTATAAATATAAATATTATATGTACGAGGGGATAATTAGTGTTATTGCCACGTTACATCTTCCCTCTACTTAGTAAAAAAAAAAAAAAAACAATCAATTGGTGACAATTGTTTTTTTTTTGTATGGGGGAGTTTTGGTCCGAAGACCCACACTACCTGTGAGGTAAATTTAACCTTCCAATAGGAAAACACTTTATATAAGGGCTGATATAAAGTGTTTTAAACTAGAGAGACTACAAGTAAAATGCTTAAATTAACTAAGTCTGTTCTACAGCTTTGATTTTTATTCCAAGAAAGAAAAAAAAAACAATGTTTAAATGAACTAAGTCTGTTCTACAGTTTTTTTTTATTTTTATATATTTTTTTTATTTTTATATTTTTTTTTTTGTTTTTATTTTATATTTTTTTGTTTTTTTTATATTTTTTTAATTTTTTTTTTTAATTTAAAATTTTTTTTTTTATTTTTTATTTTTTTTAATTAGTCATTTTTACAACCTTTTTAAAACCCTGGCAGCGTAGCATAGCTACTTCCCGATTGAGGGTCGTTACCTTTACGGGTGGTAAAGAGGATCGTTCTAGCATATATTGTTCGTGCTTCGCATATTTTTTTGGCATGGGAATTATAACGCCTCCGAAAATCTCCTCTTCACTATACCGGATCCTATTTGTGGCCTGCACCGATGACAACTTTGCCGGACTTCGTTTCGGCTTCTCCGTCCCTTACTTTTTCACTTCCCCTGGTTTTCTTGTTGCGCCCTTGCTTCCTGACGGTTGCTCGTTTTTCGCAGACTCCGGCACTTGACACTGTGCGGAAGAAAGATAAGTCAAGGGTGGTGGCATGGTTGCGGCGGGAGCTGGTTTTACCATGATGTTGGAAGTAACCCTGGGTCGTGCTTCGGGTGGAGGTATGTAAGGTTGTACCTTTTTAGGAGGGAAAGTTATTTTCCGTGGATTGGTGCGTTTTCTATCCATCTTCTACGTAACACTTACTGCTGGCTACTGATGAATTTATTTCCTTGAGACTGCTTTTATACTTCCAACTTAAACGGGATTTTTTTTTTTTTTTTTTATGAGATACTTTTTGATTTATTTTTTTTTATTGCATAGAGCACCGCTCTATGAATGGTTTTAGATCCTGAATGTTTACTCGTACTTTCTTGCCATTGTTCTCAACCAATTCATAAATATTGGGTGCAATACAACGATTTATGGCATACGGCCCGCTGTACTTCTCAGCAAGTTTCTGTGTAAACTTGTTGATTGCTGATGAAAGGTGGTGTTCCTTTTTCCAAACCTTTTCTCCCGTCGTGGGTTTCCACTGCCGCCTTCGGAGATTATAATACTTTGCCTGTCGGGCACTACTATTTTGTTTGTTTTTTAGTACCTCTGCGTATAACTTTGTAGCGTCTCTGGAAAGGTTTTCCTCGGTGGGGCAGAGAGTTTTCAATCTCAGTTGATTCGGACTGGTTGGATTTTGGCCATATATTATTTCTGCCGGAGTAAATGTAGAAGTTTCGCAAACGGCGGTGTTGACAGCGAAGGAGATCTCGGGTAAGTACTGATCCCAGTGACGATGGTCGGTACCGGTAAATTGTGCGATCATTGTTTGCACAGTTCGGTTCATCCTTTCTGTGGGATTTTCGTGAGGGGAATACGGAGCGGTGGTGCAGTGCTGAATGCCAGAGTTACTTAAAAGCCCTTGTACGGTACGGCTCATAAATTGGACTCCATTATCCGTCAGAAACACCCTGGGACAACCGAACCGAAAAATAATTCTTTCTCGAAGAGCTTTTACTACATCCTTAGCTGTTGCCTGTCGGGAGGGGACGAGTTCGACCCATTTACTAAAAACATCTATTAGTACGCGTAAAGCGGTGTTACCGGTGGTTGACCGAGGTAGTGGTCCGACGAAGTCTGCTGCTACGATTTCCCATGGTTCTTTACACTGCGTGGTGCTCATTGGTCCCGCAGCTTTTCGTTGTTCGGTTTTGTACCGTGCACACGTGTCACAAGATCTTACATACTGCAACAGTAATACTTTTCTTGTGTCCTCTTCAAGGTTTTAAATATGCCCAAATGGCCTGCAGCCGGTGAATCGTGAGTCTCGTTTAGGATTCGGCACCGTTCCTTCTCCGGTATACACAACTTCCACTCGGGCTTCGTATCTACAGCCGAAATTCGCGGTATGTGCTTGAACAGTCGGTCTTGGATAAGTTGGAAATCTGGATACTTTTTGCCGTTGGTACGAACAAGTCCGGTCACGCGTTCATACCAACCTACCGTGGAGACAGCCATGATGGCCTCATTACTTGCGTCAGAGACTGGTGCGCGGGAGAGTGTAACAGCGACGATGTTTAGTTTGCCTTTTCGGTATTCAATGCTAAAATCGTACTGCTGGAGTTCTAGAGACCATCGCGCAAGACGACCCGAAGGGTTTTGTAACGAATGGAGCCACTTTAATGAATGATGGTCGGTAATGACTGTAAAATGATACCCCTCCAAGTATGGCCTCATCTTTCGAATGCCATATAATATTGCCAAGCATTCTTGTTCGGTGGTGGAGTATTTCCTTTCTAATTCGGTAAGCGTACGACTTGCATAGGCAATTACACACTCCCTCTCGGCATGACGTTGGAAAAGTACCACACCTAATCCTTCACGGCTGGCATCGGTTTGCAGGAAAAAGGGATGTTAAAACTGGGGACAGCCGAGAACCGGGGCACTCGTAAAAGCGTCCTTGAGGTTGTCAAAAGCCTCCTTCTGTGCAGGTCCCCACCTCCATATTTCATTTTTTTTTTAACAATTGGTTTAAAGGCGCGACTAATCGTGAAAAATTCGGCACAAAATGACGATACCACGATGCGACTCCTAGGATACGTCGGAGTTCCTTTAAGGTTGTCGGTGCTGGTAATTCCTGTACAGCCCTGACTTTATCGGGATCCGTGCATATGCCTTCCGAGGTAACCATATGACCGAGGTAGCGTATGCTCGTGCGTACGAATTCGCATTTGTCGAAGTTTACTAGCATCTGGGCTTGCTGCAGACGGTGAAACAATGTGGCCAAAGTTCGCAAATGCTCATCAAATGTTCTCCCCAGTATGATTATATCATCCAGGTAGACGAATACTAGAGGGTGAAGGTCCGTTCCGATGATCGCGTCAAGTGTTCGTTGAAAGGTGGCTGGTGCCGAATGTAATCCGAATAGCATAACTTTCCATTGGAATAAACCTCGGCCAGGAACCGTGAATGCGGTATATGGTTTTGATGTGTATGTAAGGGGTATTTGCCAGTACCCGTTCTTTAGATCTAATGATGAAATGAACTTTACTTCTCGTAGCTGGTCTAATATTGCGTTAATTTGGGGTAGGGGATATGCGTCGGCTTCGGTGATTGCATTCAGCTGCCTGTAGTCGATGCACATCCTCCAACCCCCTTGTTTTTTTCTCACAAGTACAATAGGTGAACTGTAGGGACTTTTTGACGGCTCGATGCGACCTTTGTCTACCTCTTTGTTAATGATCGCCATCATAGCTGGGTTTCTCGGTATATACCTTTGCTTAACTGGTTTTGTATGTCGAAGCCGAATTTCATGGCTGGCAACCGTGCATAGTCCCCTCACCTTTTCGAACTTGGCTTTGTGAGTTGATAATAAGGATGATAATTTTTGGTTTTCCAGGTCTGTTAAAAATTCCCGACTGGTGATTGTATGAAGGCCTTCGGGTTTGGTCTGTTTCTGAGATCTTTTCAGAACTACATTGTTTAATCGTAATTCGAAATTTAACGCACTCAAAAAATCTATACCGAGTATCATCGGTTCGGTGACTGTGGGAATCACCGAGGCCTGCAGCTGTACGCTATCAGATTTGAACCGTATTTTAATCGGAAAGACCTGGAGGTAAGTGGTGATCGACTGGTCGGCCATCTGTACTGTACCTTGGGTGTTGCTCGGACGAATGCCTTCATCCAAAAGATGTCGTTGAAGAGTTTCGTCGATGTATGTGCGCGACGCTCCCGTATCAATGAGAGCTTCGGTTTTCCTCCCGAAAACTTCCACTTGTATATAGTAGCGATCATTGGTTGTTGTAATGACATAGTCGGTACTCCTCGGAAGATTACACTGACATAACCGCGAAAGGATCCCATCGCGTCCGCATCGTGAGCAAAATACTCTATACGGGAACGTACAACTCCGTCGTTTGTGCCAGCCCTTTTACATCTCCAGCACCGAGTGGCACGGGAATAATTTGACTCGGTTAACATATGAGAGGTTTGCGGCCGTTCCTCACGTCTCAGCGCCTCGTACTCGTCGGCGAGTGCAACTAGCTCGTCCAAATTAGCAAAATCACTTCTGCGGACATAATGCCTATACTCGGTTCGTAAGCCATCGTATATACGATCCAAATGGTTTTGATTCCGAAGCTGGGGATGCTGTCGAGCGAGGGTAAGCATAGTGAGAACATAATCTTTTGCTTTTTCACGATTATTTTGCTTCCGGTTATAAAAGGTTTGTTCTAAATGAGAAAGATAACGAGTTGGGAGGAAAAACTTCTCAATCTCCAGCCGAAAAGTTTCCCAAGTTTTTATACTTTCTCGTTTTACTCTGTACCATTTAAGAGCATTACCACGAAGTATGCTAAGCATTGACGGGAGGAGGTGGTCGCAAGATACACAATGGCTTTCGGCTAGTTCTTCCATTCGTGTGAGGAATTCCGTGAGGTCGGTTTTTCCTGAATAGGACAGATTCCATTTCTGAATAGTTGCCATGACATCGGGTCCGCAAACTTCTTTTGAGGGTATCGGTACCGAGATCTCATTCTCAGTTACCACGTATTTTTCAGCAGTTTCTATTTCTTTCCCTAGCTCTCGGAGCAAGTTTTCGGTTGAAGCTCGTAGGCGTTTTGATCGTAAATTATCTGATAGTTGCTTGCGAAGGTACTCCACAGTGTATCCGGTAGTGGCGATGCCTGCGTTTTGGCATTGTTCGATTTGTATTTTGTATTTGTATTAATTGTTCCTTTCGTAACAAGTAAATCCATCCGACTGAATCCTTAGTTAAAGTCTGTTGGGTGTTATCGTGTTGAGTATCGTATTTTTTACCCGATTCTCCCTCGTTGGCGGTGGTGTCGTTTTTTCCGCATTGCGACTTGGAATCGGGTCCCTGCTCGGGCGCCATTTTGTAACGTGGTTTTGTCGTAGGCTGAGGTAGCTTAGTCTCGTCCAGGGTCTACTTACGGATCCTTGTGGATCCGGTTTGTACCTTAAGTAATATAAAAGATTATCTTTCCCTTCTTGGGCTTAATTAATCTGTTTTTCTTTATTTACTACAATAATTAATTACAATACGAATACAAAATTACGATAACTGACGCACGCCAACCCGACTGGTTCGTTAAATAGCTGGTTCGGGTGTGTTGGATGGATACGTAGGATCGGGAGATAACTAGTTCGCAGGTTCGGATGATAACTAGTTCGCAGGTTCGGATGATAACTAGTTCGCAGGTTCGGATGATACGTTACGCAGTTCGGGATACAACTAGTTAGTAGGTTCGGGTGCTACTAGTTCGGGTTACTGCTTCGTTACGTAGATTCGGGATACAACTAGTTCGCAGGTTCGGGTGGTAATAGTTCGGGTTACTGCTTCGTTACGTAGATTCGGGTTACAACTAGTTCGCAGGTTCGGGTGGTACTAGTTCGGGTTACTGCTTCGTTACGTAGATTCGGGTTACAACTAGTTCGCAGGTTCGGGTGGTACTAGTTCGGGTTACTACTTCGATGCGCAGGTTCGGATGATACTAGTTCGGGTTACTTAATCTAGGTTCGTAAATACGTACAATGGTTCTTATTGTTAAATTTCTACAATAATACATAGTTTGCTTACACTAGGGAACAGTCAGCCGACGCCGCTGTGGGAACAGTCAGTCCGAAGACCGCTGTGGGAACAGTCAGTCCGAAGACCGCTGTGGGAACAGTCAGCCGAAGCCGCTGTAGGAACAGTCAGTCCGAAGACCGTTGTGGGAACAGTCAGCCGAAGCCGCTGTGGGAACAGTCAGTCCAAAGACCGCTGTGGGAACAGTCAGCCGAAGCCGCTGTGGGAACAGTCAGTCCGAAGATTGCTGTGGGAACAGTCAGCCTAAGCCGCTGTGGGAACAGTCAGCCCGAAGACCGCTGTGGGAACAGTCAGCCGAAGCCGCTGTGGGAACAGTTAGTCCGACGACCGCTGAGGGAACAGTCAGCCGAAGCCGCTGTGGGAACAGTCAGTCCGAAAACCGCTGTGGGAACAGTCAGCCGAAGCCGCTGTGGGAACAGTCAGTCCGAAGACCTCTGTGGGAACAGTAAACCGAAGTCGCTGTGGGAACAGTCAGTCCGAAGACCGCTGTGGGAACAGTCAGTCCGAAGACCGCTGTGGGAACAGTCAGCCGAAGACGCTGTGGGAACAGTCAGTCCGAAGACCGCTGTGGGAACAGTCAACCGAAGTCGCTGTGGGAACAGTCAGTCCGAAGACCGCTGTGGGAACAGTCAACCGAAGTCGCTGTGGGAACAGTCAGTCCGAAGACCGCTGTGTACAAAATGTATCACACCTGACCGAAGTCAGATGTATCTCAAAAATCAACTGGCTTATCTGGATAAACCAGTCGGCTCTTCTTCTATTATACGAGTGTGACGTATAATATCCGAGACTTTTAGATGTTACAAGTGCCCGTCCTGTGGGGGGTTGCAACATGCCGATTGACTGCCAACCTTTAACACTTATACTTATTTTAAAATTAACTAAATGAGAATTATTACTAAGTAGCTATTTGTATAGAGTTTTAACTTAAAGTTGTTATTACACTGCAGTTCAGGATGGTTTTACATGGCGTGTTGGTTACAAATAAAATAATAGTAATAATGAAATGCAAATATAATAACAGGCAGGTATAAATATAAATATTATATGTACGAGGGGATAATTAGTGTTATTGCCACGTTACAAACTCCAAACGAAAGTTTAATGAGTTTCCATCTGTAATAAAATATGAAAATTGTGAATCTGATGATGACGCTCTTATCGTCGATATGTTTGCAGATTTTTTTGCGAGAACGTACTCTGGTACTATATATGATGATACCAGTACTTATCCTTTTGAAATTTCTTCAAACCTATCAATAGACTGAAATAGAGTTCGAATTTAAAATGTCTTTTAAATTTTAAATTTTAATTTAAAATGTCTTTTAAATTCGAACTCTATTTCAGCAGAATAAATTTCTGGAAAGTCTAGCTCGTTTAACCATAGACCGAATGGTATACCCAACTGTTTACTGCAGCTAGTTTGTCCAAACCTTTATCCTTAATCTTCAACTCATCTATCAGATGTGGCTATATTCCTAGCCAATGGAAAAGCTCAAATATCTTTCCTTTATTCAAATCTGGCCTTACTGCCGGATTTGCAAAAAACTATAGCGGTATTGCAAAACTAAGTTCGATACCTAAGCTTTTTGAAAAATTCATCTCCAACTTTCTTTTCAACATGGATTTAGAAAAGCATGCTCAACCATTACCAACCTTTTACAGCTAAGGACGTTAGTCAATAAAGGATTCGTAAAAAAATCAACAAACTGATGCTATATCCGTATAAATAGCACAATCACAAACTTCTCCTTAATATGCTGGGCTTTTCTGCAAATAGTCTTAATTGGATAAAATCTTATATAAATAATAGAAAACAAAATGTACTTTTTAAAAAACATATGTTTAAACCTAAAAATATTCTGGAGTACCGCATGGCAGCTATCTAGGTCCAATGCTGCTCTCTTTATTTACATATGATCTGCCCAATGTTACAAAATATTGCAACATACTTATGTTTGCAGATGATGTAAAAATTTGTCTTACATACAATAAAAATTCGGATCATTTTAACCTACAACGTGATATTGATAACTTTTATACTTGGTGTAAACCAAATGGAACTAAACCTTAACAAATGCAAGCATATGAGATTTAACAGGGGCAACTTCGCCAGTGTCAACTTTTGTCTTTGCAAATTATTGTTACATTTTTACTGAAGTCTGTATGAAATTATTTGTTGTTTTTATAATTGAAAATATAAATCTTTATTCTTTAAACTTAAACACAACTTAACAATTCAGAGTTTCTTAAGGGAATGAAAAATAGAAATTAAATAATATACATTTACACTCAGAAGGAATGTATGAAAATAGGAACATTCACGTTGAAAGGTTGCCATATAATTTCAACACGCCCCCACAACGTGGATGTATCTTTACAAATAATTTTAATTGATGTTCATTAAACTAACACAATTATTATGCTTTATCTTCGACAAATTTTTAATCAGTATATCTGCTACCATAGCATTTGTTGGACAATACTGCAATAATATTTCATTGGCTCGAACTACTTCTCTTATATGGTGATACCTAATATCTATGTGCTTGCTGCGTCTGTGGTACACCGGGTTGGTAGCCAGTTTTTGAGCTCCTTGATTGTCGATATGTAGTATTACTGGATCGCCTTTGGAATATCGTAAATAGACTGCTTCTTTTGCTGCTTCTGATGCTGCCATATATTCAGCCTCGGTACTGCTAAGCGCTATAGATTTTAGTTTCTTTGACTCCAATGACACTAAGCAATTACACACAAAAAACGAAAAACCTGTATATGATTTACGGTCTGAAATATCGCCACCCCAGTCAGCACCAACGTAGCCGCATATTGATGCTTTATTCCCCATCGTATAATTTATTTTGTATTCAGCTGTACCTGCCAAGTATCTTAATACATGCTTCACTGCCTGCAGATGCTCATGATGGGGATCAGAATTACTTTGAGCCAATTTTGAATCGGGTCGGGTTGTGATGGCCAAATACATTAAAGTACCTATCATCGACTGATATTGTTGCTGATCAACTTTTCTGCAATTATTTGTACACTGCGACTGATAACCTGCATCAAGCGGTACTGCAACTGGTTTACAACTGTCCATATGGAATTTCTTTAACATATCTTTAATGTACTGTGTTTGACCAAATTTAATAGCTCCTGTTTCACCACATCTATCTATTTCAATGCCCAAAAAGTGCTGTAAAGCTCCTTTGTCTGACACATCAAATAATCCACAAATTTGCTTTTTAACATTCAGGACAACTTCTTCATTTTTACATCCAATAATCAGATCATCAACATAGACTGCAACTAATACAATATCTCCGTTTACTTCCTTTTTGTAAAGACATGGATCAGCTTCAGTTGACTGGAAACCAAAATCTTTTAACACATTGTCCAGTTTGTAGTTCCACTCTCTTCCTGACTGCTTTAAGCCATATATTGCCTTATTTAGACGTAAAACTTTTTTGGGAGAATTGTTGATTTCAAGCCCCTTTGGCTGCCTTAAATAAATTTCGTCATGCAATTCGCTGTTAAGATAAGCTGTACTTACATCGATTTGGTGCAAGTGCATTTTCCACTCCACTGCCAAAGCGAACAAAGTTCGTAAAGTAGAATATCTTAGTACTGGAGAAAAAGTTTCCACATAATTGATTCCGTACCTCTGGCTGCACCCTTTTGCTACCAACCTTGCTTTATGTCGTTCAACGTTGCCTTGTTTGTCTCTTTTCAGCGCAAATACCCATTTAGTAGCTAATGCCTTTTGTCCATCAGGGAGATCTGTTAATGTCCAGGTTTTATTTCGCTCAAGTGAAGTAATTTCGGTTCTCATAGCATCCAACCATGCATCTTTTTCATCACAAGAAATTGCCTCTTCTACTGTCTGCGGTATTTTAATAGATACTAGTTTGTTCAATTCGTTGAATTGTTTTCTTGGCCTGCCGGGTTTATTATTTCTTATTATTCTAGGCCTACCTTTACCAATTAATTTGGGTTTTTCTCCACATTCTGCTTGAGCCTCAATATCTTCATCGGCTGTATTAAATTCTTCCTCGTCGTTATTTGCAATACAATTTTCAACATTTGTATTTTGCTGTTGCTTACTCACATCTGTGACGTCATTACCAGTTTGACAAATATCCACACACAATGTTAAATAATCCTCTGGCTTTTGTTGATCGTCAGCATTGTTGTTGTTTTTCACATCAAAAACTTTTCATCAATCAAAACGTTTCTATGTTCGATGATTCGTTGTGTTTTCTTATCAAACAATCTGTATGCCTTTGATACTGCAGAATAACCAATCATTACAAATTGTTCACCCTTCGACTCAAACTTCGATCTTTTTGTTTTGTTTAACGCAACCGCAAGCGAACCTAATGTGCGTAGATGTTTAACTGTAGGTTGGCGACCATACCATACTTCAAAGGGTGTTTTACTGCCTAATATTTTTGTTGGATATCTGTTGCGTATATACGCTGCAGTATTTACAGCCTCCGCCCATAAACTTTGTTGCATACCGGAATGAAACAACATAGAGCGACTCATTTCTACAAGTGTTCTATTACAGCGTTCAGCCCCGCCATTCTGCTGTGGTGTATACGGAACTGTTAGCTGACGTTGTATGCCCTGCTGCTGTAAAAATGTATCAAACTCATTGTTCACATACTCTTTGCCGTTGTCTGTTCGCAATCTCACAATTTTGCAGCCTGTTTCATTTTCAACTTGTAGTTTAAATTCTTTGAACTTTTCGAAAGCCTCATTTTTTGATTTCATAAAATAAACAAAAATTTTACGTGACTTATCGTCAATAAACGTGATCAAATATTTAGCGCCCCCAATTGATTGCGTTCTAAATGGTCCACACACATCCGATTGAACCAACTGCAATAACTTTGACGATGTGTGATAACTTTCATCAGGAAAGGTAAAACATGAATTTTGCACATCATACATGTTCTATAGGAGATGTTGTTGTTTGTTTGCACTTCTGACAGCACTCCAGTCTTACGCAACTCACCCAAACTTTTGTAATTCAGATGACCAAAACGGTTGTGCCACATTATATTTGCATCACACATAGCAAACGCTGCTTCAGTTTTGTTGTGTACAGCAAAAAGGTTGTCACTTCTTTTTGCTCGAAGTACAACTGAACCATCTGATCTTCAGACTGTCGCAACATTAGCTTCAAACTTAACTGTAAGACCTATCAACAATTCTAGTAACAGAAATGAAGTTACTCTGCAATTCAGGAGAATACAGTACATTTTTTAAAGTAATATGCATGCCGGTATATTTAATATATACATCACCTTTTCCAGTTGCTGTTATAAATTTATTCCCAGCTAATGCAATTTGTTCCTTATGTTCCTCGAACCGCACAAAAATGTTTTTGTCGTTACTCATATGAGCTGTGGCGCCGCTGTCGATGTACCAAACATTTTTTCTTTCTTTTGCTTATGTTGCTGTAAGCATAGACAAAACTTGTTGTTGTTTTTTCTTTTTGTCGCATTGGCTGGCATAATGTCCCGTTAGGTTACAGTTAAAGCATTTGCCCTTAAAGTGTTTTTTGTATGCATTTGGTTTCTTTTGTTTTTGCGTATTACGCACATTAAATGCTTGTTGTTGAGAGTTTTCTTCGTCTTCTACTTTTTCTTTGCGTCGGTCTGCTTCTTCTAAAATTTTTTGTTTGAGAAAATTTAATGTTGGAAGAGTGTCACGCGTTTCCATTGCAATAACAAAATTCTCATAATCTTTGGGTAGACTGCACAATAATATTATGCTAAGAAGCTCCTCCTGCATTTCTATGCCGCTCTCAGCCAGTTTTTGAATAACCTCACCAAATGTTTTAAGATGAAGCAATACATTGGTACCTTCCTTCATTTGGAGACTTATCAAGCATTTATAGAGTAATACCTTTTGTATCGGACCTTTTGGTTGATATGTCTCTTGCAGTTTTGTCCACGCTTCGGCAGACGACTTGGCATTTTTGATGTAACCTAGCTGAGTAGGTTTTACACTCAATATAATTGATGCCAACGCCTTTTCGTCATCAGCATCCCATTTGTCTCGCTCATTGTCATCTTTTGCTGATTCCCTCTTAATTTTGCCGGATACCATGAGCCAAAATCCACCATGGACAAGAACACTTTTCATTTGCACCGACCAGCTTTCATAGTTGGAATCGTCCAACTTTTCAATTTGCAGAATATTCATAATCTGGAATATTTTCACTTTTTACTAAGATTTATAATTTTCTTTTACCGTTATGACGCCTGGGCCCATAACCTGTTGTTTTTATAATTGAAAATATAAATCTTTATTCTTTAAACTTAAACACAACTTAACAATTCAGAGTTTCTTAAGGGAATGAAAAATAGAAATTAAATAATATACATTTACACTCAGAAGGAATGTATGAAAATAGGAACATTCACGTTGAAAGGTTGCCATATAATTTCAACATTATTATGTAGACTTTTATATATTTAAATAAATATAAAATTTCCAGGGTCAATAAAAATTAGTTCTCACACAAATTACGCAGCAAACGATGTTTAATTCGAGCCTTTATTAGTATTTCTGAACCATCACATGCTCTGTCACGGGGCTCTTTAGTGCCATATAATATATAGCCATTGATTTTAAAAAAGCTATTTGTTGTTGAGTCTCTTAAACCAGCAATTTGCTGGTTCTTAAGGAAGTACTCGAGTTATTTTTTGTGTTAACGCAAGCCTTTTGCTTTCTAGAAACATACATATGTTTAAACAGTTCGTGGTTTGTTAAGTACCGCCTGCAATATCATAGATTGCATGGGTACCATTTCTTTCATCAAGCTGCTCATAGAGCTCGCAAAATTGTTTAACGAATGCCGGTGGTAGACCTGAAAAAGCAATAGACACATGCGTGAAAATGAGTTGGATTTTAGCACGGCCTAAGTTATCGAGAATATTATCAATGCGTAGTAAAGGAAATTTCTCTGCGATTATATTTTTATTAACTACAAGATAGTCAACACACATTCTGTATTTTGCTATCGGAACTCTTTTTCGGTACTAGGATTAATATGCTATTGTTATTTAAACTACTAGGTTCTATCAAATTGTTTTATAATAATATCTGAACTTGTGTGTTAATTTAATGTTAGTGTTAATTGTTTGAATTTACAGTATAAATTAAATGCATTTGAAAAAATTAATTATTTCCAAAAACAAAAATCTCAGTGCTACATTGTTAAATATAAAAACAAATAATAAAGAACAAAATGTTAAAGTGGATTTCCAACACGCCTCCTCAACTTTAATCATTTTTTGATATCAGCTCCATTCCTTTAATACAGAAATGATGTTTGATTTTTGGAACTGGTTTCGTCAAAACGTCAGCAATCATTTTGTCCGCACCATTTTCAATAGCATCTCGTATAAAATGATAACGATAGTGAATATGCTTAGTTCTAGAATGATGACTTAAGTAATTGGCCATATGTTGAGCACTTTGGGAATCGCTCATAATTGTAGTTGGATCATCGACAGCATAACCGAGTTCTTTTAATAAATATCTCAGATACATTGCTTCTTTTGCACACTCCGTTAATGCAATATATTCAGCTTCAGCGCTAGACGTTGCAATGACTCATTGCTTACGTGATTCCCAGGATATAACCGCACTTTCCAAAATAAAACAAAAACCTGATTGAGATTTGCGATCATTAATTACAATCTTGGGCCCAATTTGCATCTACAAAACTAACTAAAGGCAAACTTGTTTTCTTATACACGAGTACATAATCTTTTGTTTCAAATGCCAGATCTGCATTCCAATGTTGTTTTCTTGGATCTTGAGAAAATTGTGAAGGCCTGTTTACACTACAGGAAATATCTGGTCTTCTGAATACTGTAATATTTTGAAATTTTGTCTAATCTATTTTTCCCCCTTCTCCAGGAATTGTTGGTTCTTTTTCAATATTTATTTTTGTATGCATTGGAATTTTATTATATCTTGCATTTTTAAGACCATACTTTTCAATTAAATTTTCAATATAGGCTGGCTGACAAATAGTCAAATAACCGGGCTTTTTTTAATTTCAAGCCCTATACAGTGTTTATCTATCGACTTTTTTAGTAAACAAATTTTGTTTTTATTCACTTCGTTGATAAAGCCTTCGGGTTGTGCCATAAAAATTTGTTCATCTAAACTTCTATTCAAAACTGCAGTAGATACGTCGAAATTCTAGGTCTTTTTCAACAGAAATTGCATATATCAAACGTAATGAAGTTTGTAACACAATGAAGGAAGTAACACAGTTAATGTAGGCATTAATTGCCAGAGTGTTACTCTTAAAAAAAAATTAAAATCGTAAGGATCTTTGTGGTGTATTGCTTTCAAAGCAAAATCGACCAAAATATTGAATTATAATAAGAGGAGTAGTAATAATGATGAGAAATAATATGATAGGAATACATAAATAAAATTTTTTAAGGAATTTTGTTCACATACAAAAATAAAAATACAAAAATCAAATTGTTTTGTTTTGAAACAAAAGCTTTTAGCAAGAAGGGAAGGAATACCAATAGCATTGAATTGTTGTATAAACACAAATATAAAATCAAATGTAAAATTATATCATTAGAATGAAATCAAATTTTAAAAACAATCATTCTTTAATTTTGTAAACTCCAAAGGAAAGTCTAATGAGTTTCCACCTGTAATAAAATGTGAAAATTGTGAATCTAATGAGAACGCTCTTATCGCCAATATGTTTGCGGATTTTTTTGCGAGAACGTACTCTGGTACTATATATGATGACACCAGTACTTATCCTTTTGAAATTTCTTCAAACCTATCAATAGACTTTCCAGAAATTTATTCTGCTGAAATAGAGTTCGAATTTAAAAGACATTTTAAATTCGAACTATTTCTGGAAAGTCTAGCTCGTTTAACCATAGACCGAATGGTATACCCAACTGTTTACTGAGGTACTGTGCAGCTAGTTTGTCCAAACCTTTATCCTTAATCTTCAACTCATCTATCAGATGTGGCTATATTCCTAGTCAATGGAAAAGCTCAAAAATCATTCCTTTATTCAAATCTGGCAGTAGCAAAACTAAGTTCGATACCTAAGCTTCTTGAAAAATTCATCTGCAACTTTCTTTTCAACATGGATTTAGAAAAGCATGTTCAACCATTACCAACCATTTACAGCTAAGGACGTTAGTCAATAAAGGATTCGTAAAAAAATCAACAAACTAATGCTATATCCGTATAAATAGCACAATCACAAACTTCTCCTTAATATGCTGGGCTTTTCTGCAAATAGTCTGGACAAAATCTTATATAAATAATAGAAAACAAAATGTACATTTTAAAAACATATATTTAAACCTATAAATGTTCTGGAGTACCGCATGGCAGCCATCTTGGTCCAATGCTGTTCTCTTTATTTAAATATGATCTGCCCAATGTTACAAAATATTGCAACATACTTATGTTTGCTGATGATGTAAAAATTTGTCTTACATACAATAAAAATTCGGATCATTTTAACCTACAACGTGATATTGATAACTTTTATATTTGGTGTAAACCAAATGGAACTAAACCTTAACAAATGCAAGCATATGAGATTTAACAGGGGCAACTTCGCCAGTGTCAACTTTTTGTTGGGCAAACAACCTGTGGAATTAGTTTGCTCCATCATATTTCGACGTTAAGCTTAACTATTTAATAAAGCATTTATATGTGTACATCTTTAGTTAGACCGATTCTTGAATATGGCTCAGTTGTTTGGGTTCCGTTGTATAATATTCATATTGAGTCTATTCAAAAAGAGTTTTTGCTGGTTAGCCTACGAAGCTTAACCCATTAGTGCATAAGATCCCTTTTAAGGGATCTCTTTTTTTTTCCACTTTCCAGCGAAACGAGAAATTTAAAATTTAACTTTTATTAAGAATCTCATTCTCATAAGTGTCTCCGTCATAACAAGTGTTATTTTTCAAACAAATTCTGTTGAGTGCGTAATATTGTGCAAAAAATATATAACGGGAATAATAAAATTCGCAGCACACGTGGAGGGTATGTAATAATGAAAAAAATTTAGCAATTAGTTGTTATATTCATATTTTTTTAATGTGTGTTTATTAAAATGTGATTAAGTAATTGATCTGCTCAAGTTTAAAAAAAAGTGTGTTTAAAAATATTTGTAATTGTCGTTGTTTGTTCATGTCCTTTTTAAGGGACATTATGCTCTGTGGTAATTTTTATGGTTATTTGGAACAGTTGGAAGAATTAGATGACAATATTCAAAATATTAATATATTTGCAATACCTCCTTTGGATGGAAATGATACAGACCACGATTCGGATGCGAGTGATGATGAACATGAAGGAAATTTAAATCACCTGGGTCCGAAATTGCTAAAAGCAGAGTGCGAAGTACAACGTATTGATAGTGAGGATGATTGGAGTGAAGGTGATGAGGAGCCACTTGCAAAATATATAAAGCTGCAACGTGGATCAAAAATCCATTGGAAGAAAGCAAATCCAACTTATGAAATTGAAACCGAGTGCGAAATTATATCTCCTAGCATCGAAGCTAAAACGGCAAAAACTCCAACTGACTTTTTTCAACTATTTTTTTCTGAGAATTTACTAAACCATTGCATTGAACAAACCAATTTATATGCGCTACAGAAAAATATAGTCCTAAAGGTGACATTGGAGGAAATAATAATTTTTATTGGAGAACTTTTGATGTCAGGATATGCAAAGTATCCAAACAAACGTCTATACTGGTCTGAAAAAAGTGATACTCCAAAACTACTATCTAATAGTATGAGGCTCAACAGATTTGAAAAAATACTGAACAATTTTCACATAAATGATAACACCAAACCTCAAAATAATGACCGTCTCTTTAAGATACGTCCACTAATTGAACATTTGAATGCATCCTTTTTGAAACATGGTGGAGTAGATGAATTTCTTTCTATTGATGAAAGCATGATTCGCTATTATGGTAAACACTACGCAAAACAATATATTCGTGTTAAGCCTATAAGATTTGGATTTAAAAATTGGGCGTTGAACACAAGTAATGGATACATGTTTCAATTTGATATTTATATAGGCAAAAATGAAGATGCAGTGCCCCTTGGCTTTGGAGTGGGAGGTGACAAAGTCGTGGATTTTATCACTAGAGCGAAAATACCGAGCAACAAAGGTTTTAAAGTAAGATATTCTTATTACGTATATATTTTTTTAAGTACTGTGAAAATTTTCATTTTTCTTACATAAAGATTTTTATTTATAATTTTTTCACATCCGTGAAGCTTCTTCGTCATCTATCAGCTTCTGGAATATGCTTATCTGGTACAATAAGAAATGATCGAACCGAAAAATGCCCACTTCGTTCCGTTTCAGAAATGAAAAAAGATCAAAGAGGATCTACGGATTATCGTTTTACTAGTAACGGAAATATATTAGTTGTCCGATGGAAGGATAACAATGTAGTCACTTTAGGAACTAATTTTGATAACATCGAGATGGGAACATGTAAGCGTTACGCAAGAGGACAAGGCGCTATGCAGATAGCCCAACCAAAATTATTTCAACGTTATAATCAAGGAATGGGTGGAGTTGACAAAATGGACCAGTTAATTACTGTTTATCGATCGCGAATAAGACAACATAAGTGGTGGTGGTCAATTTTCGTATATCTGTTGGATGCTTCGGTTGTAAATGGTTGGCTACTTATGAAAAAGCTGCATCCAAATGCTCCCGATTGTTCAAATTTGTTACAATTTCGTCGATATATAGCTACTTACTATCTAGAAACGTACGGTGTGCCCTCTGCAAGAGGCTCCAGATCATCAATTTCTAATAATGACATACGGTATGACGGTAGAAATCACATAATAGACTATTCTAAAACTGATAAGAGATGTGCAAGCTGCGGTAAGAATTCTAATTTTATATGCAGCAAATGTAACAAAGGCCTTCACCCAAAAGAATGTTTTAAAAAATTTCACACTGAAAGTGATTACACTACATAATGTCCCTTAAAAGGGACGCCTTCTAAAATCTTAAACAAATATTTTTTTTTAAATAAATCTTATGAAAATTATTTTAATGGTAGTTTTAATTACATCTATAAAAAGAAATTTGTTTAAAAGTTCCTGGGGAACTTCATGCACTAATGGGTTAAGATGGAATTCAACAGTAAATTTTCCTCCTTATCATCAAAGATTATCGCTAATTAAGTTGCGTTCTCTTAAAAACCGAAGGACTATCCTAAACGTTATGTTTTTGTTAAGTATTCTTAATGGCGATATACACTCTGAATTCATTCTAAGTAGAATATCATTTAAAGTTCCACACCGCCCACACGTTGCTTTCATCCTCTGGCAATTAAATTTTTTCGTATGATCCACTGAGAAAAATATGTGCCAATTTTAATAAACTGTATCAATTTATTGATTACTCTTTAAGCTTAAACGTTATTAAACGAAATATTATAATTTTCCTTAATTGTTAAATTTCTTTTTCTTTTGTCTTTGCAAATTATTGTTACATTTTTTACTAAAGTCTGTATGAAATTATTATGTAGACTTTTATAAATTTAAATAAATATAAAATTTCCAGGGTCAATAAAAATTAGTTCTCACACAAATTACGCAGCAAACGATGTTTAATTCGAGCCTTTATTAGTATTTCTGAACCACCACATGCTCTGCCACGGGGCTCTTTAGTGCCATATAATATATAGCCATTGATTTTAAAAAAGCTATTTGTTGTTGAGTCTCTTAAACCAGCATGTCATCAATTTGCAATTAGTATTTCTGAGCCACCACATGCTCTGCCACGGGGCTCTTTAGTGCCATATAATATATAGCCATTGATTTTAAAAAAGCTATTTGTTGTTGAGTCTCTTAAACCAGCAATTTGCTGGTTCTTAAGGAAGTACTCGAGTTAATTTTTGTGTTAACGCAAGCCTTTTTGTTACAAAAGAAGAATTTATTCATTATAGGCTCTGAACAACAATACCCTCGAACAACAACAACATTAATGGTTTGTTTTCTTACAATAAAGAGTAACGACTTAAACAACACATATTAAATAAACACTCATCAGTTAAATACACAGCCACATACATAAATATAAGCATAACAAACAAATAAACAGCCACACATACAGGTATAAAGAAATAAACAGCCACACATACAAGTATAAACAAATAAAGAGCCACACAAACAGGTATAAAGAAATAAACAAACACAGAAATAGAAAACAAGAGCAATAACAATCGAACCTGCCAGATCTGTCTGGAATAGAACATTCCGGTGCTTCTAAATCACCTATATAAGCGAATCGTGCTTGCTATGGCAGTATTAATTTAAAAATCAAGGAGTTCAGTTGTCGAATTTTAAGAGTGTTTAACAGTTTGCTGTATTTTTGAACAGTGGTATTAATAAATAAAGAGACTTACAGTAAAAGTAATAACAGTGTGTATTTATTTTGCAATTAAAAGAACCCAACATAAAGTAAAAACGTAACAATTGGTGACAGAAGTGAAATTGTAAAATAAAATAACTTAAAAAAATAAAATAATAAACAACAATGAAATTTGAAGATCTTAAAGTGGAGCAGCTGAAAAAGGAGTTGAGTAAGCTGGATTTGTCTACAGCAGGTAACAAAACAGAACTGCAGAAGAGGCTCATAGATGAATTCAAGCGTCGTGGCATGGACATTGGCGCATATGAGTTCGATGAAAAAGAGATGGCAGAGGTATGTAGCCGTGAAACAACAACAGCAAGTAGCATGGACTTCAATACGATGTTTGCCGCTATGACGGAGAAAATGGGAGAAGTTCAGGAAGCTTCTAGAGCAAACAGCGAAAAACTGTTCGCTGAAGTAAGAGATGAAGTACAAGAAGCTTCTAGAGCAAACAGCGAAAAACTGTTAGCTGAAGTACAAGAAGCTTCTAGAGCAAACAGCGAAAAACTGTTAGCTGAAGTACAAGAAGCTTCTAGAACAATCAGCGAGAAACTACTGGAAACAGTAAATGAGAAACTGGAGAAAAATCAATAACTTCTAGCTGAGATTCAAAAAGTTTCTAGAGCTAATAATGAGAAACTTTTGGGACAAGTCAACGAAAACCTTATACAAATTTCTGAAACCATTAATAAGCGAGTAGACTAGGTAGAAGTCAAGTTCGACGAAAAAATCTCTGCCGTAGAAGTGCAACTGTCCGGTTTAAACAGAAAAGTGAATCTTCTAGAAACTAGTGGCGTCGAAGTATAGGTAAAGGATGTCGATGTAAAGCTGCAGGAGCTTGAAAACAAAATTATGAGCCTGGAAATAAGAAAAGGTCCAGTACGAGTAGTGACTGAAAACACAAATAGGATAAAAGCTCCCAGTTTCGACGGCAACATACCCTTCAACGTCTTCAAATTTCAGTTTGAGACAGTGGCCAGTGAAAATCTATGGAGCAATGAAGAAAAAGCGATTGAGCTGATTCTGGCACTTAAAGGATCTGCAGCAGAAGTCCTCGAAAGCCTACCAACTAGCTGCAGAAATAATTATGAGGATATAATGGTGGCGTTACAGCGCAAATATGGCGGCGATCATAAAAAGGAGCTGTATTGAATGGAGCTACGTGGCAGGGTGCAGAGAGCAAATGATACGCTTCAGGATTTCGCCATGGAGATAGAGCGCTTGGTGCAGCTCATATACCCTGGGGAAAACCATCCACTTCTAGAACAGTTCAAAGTGGAGGCATTTGTTAATGGTATTCGTGACCCAGATATTAAGCACGCGGTTTGCGCTAAGCAAAACACATCCTTTGCTGAAACCATTACTTACGCTCTGGCTCAAGAAACAGCAAAAGTCATTTCGAGACCCCAGTCATACAAAGTGCGAATAGTTGAAGTAGCTGCTAAAACAACAATGGACGACATAAAGCAAATACTTGAATCGGTAAAGAAAGTCTTAGATGAAAGACAAGGTAAGACAAACGCTAAGTGCTTTAATTGCGGTAAAGTCGGCCATTTTCAAAGAAACTGTAAGGCAGCAAGAAAACGAGCCAGATCTGTTTCGCCGCCAAGAAACAATAAACGTGCGACTCACAAAACATATCAAGAGTCGTTAAACTAAAGAGAGCTAGCACTACGGGGCATGAGTTATCTCCCACAACCGAGGGCCCCACAATCTCCATATCTGTGATGCAGCAGCAAAACAGCAATCTTACTGCAAGTGGGTATATCAACGGAGGAAAGTTTATTCTGACAATAGACACAGGAGCGTCGCAGTCTATAATAAGGCCCGATTTAGTAAAGGGAAAAGTGGAACAATTGAATAATGTAAGTCTGCGCACCGCTACAGGAGAATTTGCTACTGTCTATGGTAAGGCCAAAGTCAGATTAACTATAGCCAACGTGAGTGTGGACCATGTGTTTATTGTTGCCGATATCGTGGACGAAGTTATTATTGGCGCAGATTTTATGATCATGCATGGAGTCGATCTGCGCATGGGGCAACAAATAATGATCTGGCGAAACGTCGAAATACCCCTTGATATTGGATATGTGAGTAAATCTGCAGTAAGGAAGTTGGCTGCTGTAGCATCCCAGAAATTACCACCTCAGGCAGAAACTGTGATATGGGCACGTATGGAGGAAGATTGTGAGGACAACCGGTTGTGGGTGGTAGAACCATCAGGAATTAAGATTGAGACAATTACAGCAAAAGCCCTCGTGAAAACCTGTAAGAATGGAAAAATTCCTGTGAGAGTGTTAAATCTATCCAACAGTGAAAAGGTAATTGGTAAAAACGAGAGAAACTCGGAGCCTGAAAAACTGTCAATTAAAGAGCGCGAAATACTAGCAGAACAGGTGGGAAATGGGTAGCAGAACTGGAGCCACCTGACAGAAACAAAACCAAGCAGCTGCTACGAAAGTACGCCTCTGTCTTCGCCAAGGTAGAACGGCAATAGTGAAGCATGAAATAAATACTGGCGAAGCGAGGCCCATAAAACAAGCCCCCAGGAGCATTCCCCTAGCCAAGCGGAGCGAAGTAAAGCAGCTAGTCAACGAAATGGAGCGAGACGGAATTATCGAACCATCTTCGAGTCCTTGGAGCTCGCCGGTAGTTTTAGTAAAGAAGAAAGATGGCAGCACTAGATTCTGCGTTGACTACAGAAAGCTCAACGATGTTACCAAAAAAGACAGTTATCCGCTACCAAGAATCGATGACACCTTGTCACGCTAGCAGGAACCAAGTGGTTTTCTACGCTAGATTTACAGAGCGGTTACTGGCAAGTCGAGATAGCTGACAAAGATAAAGAAAAAACTGCTTTTAGTACTCTCGATGGTTTATGGCAGTTTAATGTTATGCCATTTGGTCTCTGCAACGCTCCAGCCACCTTCGAGCGTTTAATGGAACGAGTGTTAAAGGGACTCAATTGGAAGACATGCCTGGTGTATCTGGATGACATAATTGTCATGGAAAAGACCTTCGATGAACACCTAAGGAATATGGAGGAAGTCTTCAGGCGTATATCAGCGGCTGGACTGAAGCTCAGTGTTAAGAAATGTGCATTGTTTCAGAAGGAAGTCAAATACTTGGGGCATCGTGTAACAGCAGAGGGCATATCAACCGATGAAGATAAAATACGGGCAGTAAAGGACTGGCCTCGTCCACAAAATATTCACGAGTTACGAAGTTTCTTGGGACTCTGCACATACTACAGACGATTTGTGCCAAATTTTGCTAGTGTTGCTGCGAGCCTACATGAGCTAACCAAAAAGTCGCGACCTTACCAGTGGAGTGAAGCAGCCGAGGAAGCATTCCAGAAGCTCTAGGAATTGTTGTGTGTTGCACCTATCCTGACATATCCAGTAGCTGGGCAAAAATTCATGCTAGACACTGATGCGAACGGATATGGAATAGGAGGCGTGCTGTCGCAAGTGGTAGATGGGACAGAAAAGGTTATAGGCTACTACAGCAGAGTACTTTCGAAGCCTGAAAGAAACTATTGCGTAACGCGACGAGAGTTTCTAGCAGCATTGGAGTGCATTAAACACTACCACAAGTATTTGTATGGCCAACATTTTACGCTGAGGAGAGATCATGTCGCACTCAGGTGGTTGCTGCAATTCAAGAGCCCTGAAGGACAGCTTGCACGCTGGATAGAGCGACTTCAGAGCTATGACTTTAGTATTGAGCACAGAAAAGGAGGCAAGCATAACAACGCAGACGCCCTTTCTAGGCGGCCATGTGATCTGGGGTGTACGCATTGCACAAAGGCAGAGAGAAAAGAATTCGTAATTGATGTTGAAGGATGCTGCTTATGTCGCACCTGGGAAAGCACAGACGGCAAAACTGTGCTAGATTTAATCGTCGTGCCATCCTCCAAGATCAAAGAGGTCATGAAACAATTCCACAATGGTCCTAGCGGAGGTCACCTTGGTGTAACGAAGACGTTGGAAAAGATAAAACAACGTTTCTATTGGGTCGGCTGTCAACAAGCCGTAGCCGAGTGGATAGCCAATTGCCAGGAGTGCAAAGGAGCAAAGGCTCCAGTACAAAGGAGGCGGGGGCAGTATCAGCAGTACAATTCAGGCGCTCCCTTTGAACGTATAGCGATGGACGTAGCAGGTCCCTTCCCTGCTAGCAATGCTGGAAACCGATACGTTTTAGTGGTCATGGACTATTTTAGCAAATGGCCGGAAGTATATGCCATTCCCAATCAGGAAGCCAGAACGATTGTAGACGCTTTTATAAGCAACTGGGTGTGTCGCTATGGTGTTCCCTTAGAACTACACTCCGACCAAGGCCGAAATTTTGAATCCGCTATATTCAAAGAGATGTGCGAAGTATACGGAATCAGAAAGACCAGAACGACACCGTTACATCCGCAATCTGATGGCATGGTCGAAAGATTCAATCGAACTCTGGAGGAATACCTGAGAAAAGTGCTCAGCGCACACCAGAGGGACTGGGATAAGCATATACCCAAATTTTTGTTGGCATATAGGTCAGCTGTTCACGATTCCACCTCACGAACACCAGCGAAAATAGTCTTTGGATCTGAGCTAAATTTGCCTGCAGATTTAGAGTTTGGTGTTAAGCCAACATCGGTAGAAGGAGACGGCGAAAACTCTAGTCAGGCACAAAGGAACCTACAGGAGATTCCTGAATTCGTGCGGAGTCGTATAAAATTAACCAGTGATAAAATGAAAGCCAGATATGATCGAGCTGCCAACTCTGAGGGATTTAACGAGGGACAACTGGTTCTACTTTTTAACCCACAAAGGAAGAAAGGATTATCACCCAAACTACAAACTCATTGGGATGGACCTTATAAAGTAATAAAACGGCTAAATGACGTAGTTTACAGAATACAGAAGTTTCAGAGCCCAAGGTCATAAATGAAAATTGTGCACTTGGAGCGGCTAGCCAACTATGGAAAAGGTACATCTGTGCCTGTTCGGGACGAACAGGTTTGAGAAGGGGGTAGTGTTACGAAAGAAGAATTTATTCATTATAGGCTCTGAACAACAATACGCTCGAACACAACAACATTAATGGTTTGTTTTCTTACAATGATGAAAGAAAGAAACAAACAATAAAGAGTAACGCCTTAAACAACACACATTAAATAAACACTCATCAGTTAAATACACAGCCACATACATAAATACAAGCATAAACAAATAAACAGCCACACATACAGGTATAAAGAAATAAACAGCCAAACATGCAAGCATAAACAAATAAACAGCCACACAAACAGGTATAAAGAAATAAACAAACAGAAAACAAGAGCAATAACAATCGAACCTGCCAGATCTGTCTGGAATAGAACATTCCGCTGCTTCTAAATCACCTATTCGCCAGCGAATCGTGCTGGCGAGTAGTATGGCAGTATTAATTTAAAAGTCAAAGAGTTCAGTTGTCGAATTTTAAGAGTGTTTAACAGTTTGCTGTATTTTTGAACAGTAGTATTAATAAATAAAGCGACTTACAGTAAAAGTAATAACAGTGTGTATTTATATTGCAATTAAAACAAACCAACATAAAGTAAAAACGTAACAATATGTTTTAACAGTTCGTGGTTTGTTAAGTACCGCCTGCAATATCATATATTGCATGGGTACCATTTCTTTCATCAAGCTGCTCATAGAGCTCGCAAAATTGTTTAACGAATGCCGGTGGTAGACCTGAAAAAGCAATAGACACATGCGTGAAAATGAGTTGGATTTTAGCACGGCCTAAGTTATCGAGAATATTATCAATGCGTAGTAAAGGAAATTTGTCTGCGATTAGATTTTTATTAACTACAAGATAGTCAACACACATTCTGTATTTTGCTATCGGAACTCATTTTCGGTACTAGGATTAATATGCTATTGTAATTTAAACTACTAGGTTCTATCAAATTGTTTTCTAATAAAATCTGAACTTGTGTGTTAATTTAATGTTAGTGTTAATTGTTTGAATTTACAGTATAAATTAAATGCATTTGAAAAAATTAATTATTTCCAAAAACAAAAATCTCAGTGCTACATTGTTAAATATAAAAACAAATAATAAAGAACAAAATGTTAAAGTGGATTTCCAACACGCCTCCTCAACTTTAATCATTTTTTGATATCAGCCCCATTCCTTTAATACAGAAATGATGTTTGATTTTTGGAACTGGTTTCGTCAAAACGTCAGCAATCATTTTGTCCGCACCATTTTCAATAGCATCTCGTATAAAATGATAACGATAGTGAATATGCTTAGTTCTAGAATGATGACTTAAGAAATTGGCCATATGTTGAGCACTTTGGGAATCGCTCATAATTGTAGTTGGATCATCGACAGCATAACCGAGTTCAGTTAATGTAGGCATTAATTGCCAGAGTGTTACTCTTAAAAAAAATTAAAATCGTAAGGATCTTTGGTGTGGATTGCTTTCAAAGCAAAATCGACCAAAATATTGAATTATAATAAGAGGAGTAGTAATAACGATGAGAAATAATATGATAGGAATACATAAATAAATTTTTTTAAGGAATTTTGTTCACATACAAAAATAAAAATACAAAAATCAAATTGTTTTGTTTTGAAACAAAAGCTTTTAGTAAGAAGGGAAGGAATACCAATAGCATTGAATTGTTGTATAAACACAAATATAAAATCAAATGTAAAATTATATCATTAGAATGAAATCAAATTTTAAAAACAATCATTCTTTAATTTTGTAAACTCCAAAGGAAAGTCTAATGAGTTTCCACCTGTAATAAAATATGAAAATTGTGAATCTAATGAGAACGCTCTTATCGCCAATATGTTTGCGGATTTTTTTGCGAGAACGTACTCTGGTACTATATATGATGACACCAGTACTTATCCTTTTGAAATTTTTTCAAACCTATCAATAGACTTTCCAGAAATTTATTCTGCTGAAATAGAGTTCGAATTTAAAAGACATTTTAAATTCGAACTATTTCTGGAAAGTCTAGCTCGTTTAACCATAGACCGAATGGTATACCCAACTGTTTACTGAGGTACTGTGCAGCTAGTTTGTCCAAACCTTTATCCTTAATCTTCAACTCATCTATCAGATGTGGCTATATTCCTAGTCAATGGAAAAGCTCAAATATCATTCCTTTATTCAAATCTGGCAGTAAGTCAAATGCAAAAAACTATAGCGGTATTGCAAAACTAAGTTCGATACCTAAGCTTCTTGAAAAATTCATCTGCAACTTTCTTTTCAACATGGATTTAGAAAAGCATGTTCAACCATTACCAACCTTTTACAGCTAAGGACGTTAGTCAATAAAGGATTCGTAAAAAAATCAACAAACTCATGCTATATCCGTATAAATAGCACAATCACAAACTTCTCCTTAATATGCTGGGCTTTTCTGCAAATAGTCTGGATAAAATCCTATATAAATAATAGAAAACAAAATGTACATTTTAAAAACATATATTAAAACCTATAAATGTTCTGGAGTACCGCATGGCAGCCATCTTGGTCCAATGCTGTTCTCTTTATTTAAATATGATCTGCCCAATGTTACAAAATATTGCAACATACTTATGTTTGCTGATGATGTAAAAATTTGTCTTACATACAATAAAAATTCGGATCATTTTAACCTACAACGTGATATTGATAACTTTTATACTTGGTGTAAACCAAATGGAACTAAACCTTAACAAATGCAAGCATATGAGATTTAACAGGGGCAACTTCGCCAGTGTCAACTTTTTGTTGGGCAAACAACCTTTGGAATTAGTTTGCTCCATCATATTTCGACGTTAAGCTTAACTATTTAATAAAGCATTTATATGTGTACATCTTTAGTTAGACCGATTCTTGAATATGGCTCAGTTGTTTGGGTTCCGTTGTATAATATTCATATTGAGTCTATTCAAAAAGAGTTTTTGCTGGTTAGCCTACGAAGCTTAAGATGGAATTCAACAGTAAATTTTCCTCCTTATCATCAAAGATTATCGCTAATTAAGTTGCTTTCTCTTAAAAACCGAAGGACTATCCTAAACGTTATGTTTTTGTTAAGTATTCTTAATGGCGATATACACTCTGAATTCATTCTAAGTAGAATATCATTTAAAGTTCCACACCGGCCACACGTTGCTTTCATCCTCTGGCAATTAAATTTTTTCGTATGATCCACTGAGAAAAATATGTGCCAATTTTAATAAACTGTATCAATTTATTGATTACTCTTTAAGCTTAAACGTTATTAAACGAAATATTATAATTTTCCTTAATTGTTAAATTTTTTTTTATTTGTCTTTGCAAATTATTGTTACATTTTTTACTAAAGTCTGTATGAAATTATTATGTAGACTTTTATATATTTAAATAAATATAAAATTTCCAGGGTCAATAAAAATTAGTTCTCACACAAATTACGCAGCAAACGATGTTTAATTCGAGCCTTTATTAGTATTTCTGAACCACCACATGCTCTGCCACGGGGCTCTTTAGTGCCATATAATATATAGCCATTGATTTTAAAAAAGCTATTTGTTGTTGAGTCTCTTAAACAGCATGTCATCAATTTGCAATTAGTATTTCTGAGCCACCACATGCTCTGCCACGGGGCTCTTTAGTGCCATATAATATATAGCCATTGATTTTAAAAAAGCTATTTGTTGTTGAGTCTCTTAAACCAGCAATTTGCTGGTTCTTAAGGAAGTACTCGAGTTAATTTTTGTGTTAACGCAAGCCTTTTGCTTTCTAGAAACATATTGTTACGAAAGAAGAATTTATTCATTATAGGCTCTGAACAACAATACCCTCGAACAACAACAACATTAATGGTTTGTTTTCTTACAATAAAGAGTAACGACTTAAACAACACATATTAAATAAACACTCATCAGTTAAATACACAGCCACATACATAAATATAAGCATAAACAAATAAACAGCCACACATACAGGTATAAAGAAATAAACAGCCACACATACAAGTATAAACAAATAAACAGCCACACAAACAGGTATAAAGAAATAAACAAACACAGAAATAGAAAACAAGAGCAATAACAATCGAACCTGCCAGATCTGTCTGGAATAGAACATTCCGGTGCTTCTAAATCACCTATATAAGCGAATCGTGCTGGCCAGTAGTATGGCAGTATTAATTTAAAAATCAAGGAGTTCAGTTGTCGAATTTTAAGAGTGTTTAACAGTTTGCTGTATTTTTGAACAGTGGTATTAATAAATAAAGAGACTTACAGTAAAAGTAATAACAGTGTGTATTTATTTTGCAATTAAAAGAACCCAACATAAAGTAAAAACGTAACAATTGGTGACAGAAGTGAAATTGTAAAATAAAATAACTTAAAAAAATAAAATAATAAACAACAATGAAATTTGAAGATCTTAAAGTGGAGCAGCTGAAAAAGGAGTTGAGTAAGCTGGATTTGTCTACAGCAGGTAACAAAACAGAACTGCAGAAGAGGCTCATAGATGAATTCAAGCGTCGTGGCATGGACATTGGCGCATATGAGTTCGATGAAAAAGAGATGGCAGAGGTATGTAGCCGTGAAACAACAACAGCAAGTAGCATGGACTTCAATACGATGTTTGCCGCTATGATGGAGAAAATGGGAGAAGTTCAGGAAGCTTCTAGAGCAAACAGCGAAAAACTGTTCGCTGAAGTAAGAGATGAAGTACAAGAAGCTTCTAGAGCAAACAGCGAAAAACTGTTAGCTGAAGTACAAGAAGCTTCTAGAGCAAACAGCGAAAAACTGTTAGCTGAAGTACAAGAAGCTTCTAGAACAATCAGCGAGAAACTACTGGAAACAGTAAATGAGAAACTGGAGAAAAATCAATAACTTCTAGCTGAGATTCAAGAAGTTTCTAGAGCTAATAATGAGAAACTTTTGGGACAAGTCAACGAAAACCTTATACAAATTTCTGAAACCATTAATAAGCGAGTAGACTACGTAGAAGTCAAGTTCGACGAAAAAATCTCTGCCGTAGAAGTGCAACTGTCCGGTTTAAACAGAAAAGTGAATTTTCTAGAAACTAGTGGCGTCGAAGTATAGGTAAAGGATGTCGATGTAAAGCTGCAGGAGCTTGAAAACAAAATTATGAGCCTGGAAATAAGAAAAGGTCCAGTACGAGTAGTGACTGAAAACACAAATAGGATAAAAGCTCCCAGTTTCGACGGCAACATACCCTTCAACGTCTTCAAATTTCAGTTTGAGACAGTGGCCAGTAAAAATCTATGGAGCAATGAAGAAAAAGCGATTGAGCTGATTCTGGCACTTAAAGGATCTGCAGCAGAAGTCCTCGAAAGCCTACCAACTAGCTGCAGAAATAATTATGAGGATATAATGGTGGCGTTACAGCGCAAATATGGCGGCGATCATAAAAAGGAGCTGTATTGAATGGAGCTACGTGGCAAGGTGCAGAGAGCAAATGATACGCTTCAGGATTTCGCCATGGAGATAGAGCGCTTGGTGAAGCTAATATACCCTGGGGAAAACCATCCACTTCTAGAACAGTTCAAAGTGGAGGCATTTGTTAATGGTATTCGTGACCCAGATATTAAGCACGCGGTTTGCGCTAAGCAAAACACATCCTTTGCTGAAACCATTACTTACGCTCTGGCTCAAGAAACAGCAAAAGTCATTTCGAGACCCCAGTCATACAAAGTGCGAATAGTTGAAGTAGCTGCTGAAGATGAGAAAACAACAATGGACGACATAAAGCAAATACTTGAATCGGTAAAGAAAGTCTTAGATGAAAGACAAGGTAAGACAAACGCTAAGTACTTTAATTGCGGTAAAGTCGGCCATTTTCAAAGAAACTGTAAGGCAGCAAGAAAACGAGCCAGATCTGTTTCGCCGCCAAGAAACAATAAACGTGCGACTCACAAAACATATCAAGAGTCGTTAAACTAAAGAGAGCTAGTACTACGGGGCATGAGTTATCTCCCACAACCGAGGGCCCCACAATCTCCATATCTGTGATGCAGCAGCAAAACAGCAATCTTACTGCAAGTGGGTATATCAACGGAGGAAAGTTTATTCTGACAATAGACACAGGAGCGTCGCAGTCTATAATAAGGCCCGATTTAGTAAAGGGAAAAGTGGAACAATTGAATAATGTAAGTCTGCGCACCGCTACAGGAGAATTTTCTACTGTCTATGGTAAGGCCAAAGTCAGATTAACTATAGCCAACGTGAGTGTGGACCATGTGTTTATTGTTGCCGATATCGTGGACGAAGTTATTATTGGCGCAGATTTTATGATCATGCATGGAGTCGATCTGCGCATGGGGCAACAAATAATGATCTGGCGAAACGTCGAAATACCCCTTGATATTGGATATGTGAGTAAATCTGCAGTAAGGAAGTTGGCTGCTGTAGCATCCCAGAAATTACCACCTCAGGCAGAAACTGTGATATGGGCACGTATGGAGGAAGATTGTGAGGACAACCGGTTGTGGGTGGTAGAACCATCAGGAATTAAGATTGAGACAATTACAGCAAAAGCCCTCGTGAAAACCTGTAAGAATGGAAAAATTCCTGTGAGAGTGTTAAATCTATCCAACAGTGAAAAGGTAATTGGTAAAAACTCTCAGATAGCCCAATGTACACCAGCAGAGGCCATAATTAATTGCGAGAGAAACTCGGAGCCTGAAAAACTGTCAATTAAAGAGCGCGAAATACTAGCAGAACACGTAGGGAAATGGGTAGCAGAACTGGAGCCACCTGACAGAAACAAAGCCAAGCAGCTGCTACGAAAGTACGCCTCTGTCTTCGCCCTAAAAGATAAAAGCCAAGGTAGAACGGCAATAGTGAAGCATGAAATAAATACTGGCGAAGCGAGGCCCATAAAACAAGCCCCCAGGAGCATTCCCCTAGCCAAGCGGAGCGAAGTAAAGCAGCTAGTCAACGAAATGGAGCGAGACGGAATTATCGAACCATCTTCGAGTCCTTGGAGCTCGCCGGTAGTTTTAGTAAAGAAGAAATATGGCAGCACTAGATTCTGCGTTGACTACAGAAAGCTCAACGATGTTACCAAAAAAGACAGTTATCCGCTACCAAGAATCGATGACACCTTGTCACGCTAGCAGGAACCAAGTGGTTTTCTACGCTAGATTTACAGAGCGGTTACTGGCAAGTCGAGATAGCTGACAAAGATAAAGAAAAAACTGCTTTTAGTACTCTCGATGGTTTATGGCAGTTTAATGTTATGCCATTTGGTCTCTGCAACGCTCCAGCCACCTTCGAGCGTTTAATGGAACGAGTGTTAAAGGGACTCAATTGGAAGACATGCCTGGTGTATCTGGATGACATAATTGTCATGGAAAAGACCTTCGATGAACACCTAAGGAATATGGAGGAAGTCTACAGGCGTATATCAGCGGCTGGACTGAAGCTCAGTGTTAAGAAATGTGCATTGTTTCAGAAGGAAGTCAAATACTTGGGGCATCGTGTAACAGCAGAGGGCATATCAACCGATGAAGATAAAATACGGGCAGTAAAGGACTGGCCTCGTCCACAAAATATTCACGAGTTACGAAGTTTCTTGGGACTCTGCACATACTACAGACGATTTGTGCCAAATTTTGCTAGTGTTGCTGCGAGCCTACATGAGCTAACCAAAAAGTCGCGACCTTACCAGTGGAGTGAAGCAGCCGAGGAAGCATTCCAGAAGCTCTAGGAATTGTTGTGTGTTGCACCTATCCTGACATATCCAGTAGCTGGGCAAAAATTCATGCTAGACACTGATGCGAACGGATATGGAATAGGAGGCGTGCTGTCGCAAGTGGTAGATGGGACAGAAAAGGTTATAGGCTACTACAGCAGAGTACTTTCGAAGCCTGAAAGAAACTATTGCGTAACGCGACGAGAGCTTCTAGCAGCATTGGAGTGCATTAAACACTACCACAAGTATTTGTATGGCCAACATTTTACGCTGAGGAGAGATCATGTCGCACTCAGGTGGTTGCTGCAATTCAAGAGCCCTGAAGGACAGCTTGCACGCTGGATAGAGCGACTTCAGAGCTATGACTTTAGTATTGAGCACAGAAAAGGAGGCAAGCATAACAACGCAGACGCCCTTTCTAGGCGGCCATGTGATCTGGGGTGTACGCATTGCACAAAGGCAGAGAGAAAAGAATTCGTAATTGATGTTGAAGGATGGCTGCTTATGTCGCACCTGGGAAAGCACAGACGGCAAAACTGTGCTAGATTTAATCGTCGTGCCATCCTCCAAGATCAAAGAGGTCATGAAACAATTCCACAATGGTCCTAGCGGAGGTCACCTTGGTGTAACGAAGACGTTGGAAAAGATAAAACAACGTTTCTATTGGGTCGGCTGTCAACAAGCCGTAGCCGAGTGGATAGCCAATTGCCAGGAGTGCAAAGGAGCAAAGGCTCCAGTACAAAGGAGGCGGGGGCAGTATCAGCAGTACAATTCAGGCGCTCCCTTTGAACGTATAGCGATGGACGTAGCAGGTCCCTTCCCTGCTAGCAATGCTGGAAACCGATACGTTTTAGTGGTCATGGACTATTTTAGCAAATGGCCGGAAGTATATGCCATTCCCAATCAGGAAGCCAGAACGATTGTAGACGCTTTTATAAGCAACTGGGTGTGTCGCTATGGTGTTCCCTTAGAACTACACTCCGACCAAGGCCGAAATTTTGAATCCGCTATATTCAAAGAGATGTGCGAAGTATACGGAATCAGAAAGACCAGAACGACACCGTTACATCCGCAATCTGATGGCATGGTCGAAAGATTCAATCGAACTCTGGAGGAATACCTGAGAAAAGTGCTCAGCGCACACCAGAGGGACTGGGTTAAGCATATACCCAAATTTTTGTTGGCATATAGGTCAGCTGTTCACGATTCCACCTCACGAACACCAGCGAAAATAGTCTTTGGATCTGAGCTAAATTTGCCTGCAGATTTAGAGTTTGGTGTTAAGCCAACATCGGTAGAAGGAGACGGCGAAAACTCTAGTCAGGCACAAAGGAACCTACAGGAGATTCCTGAATTCGTGCGGAGTCGTATAAAATTAACCAGTGATAAAATGAAAGCCAGATATGATCGAGCTGCCAACTCTGAGGGATTTAACGAGGGACAACTGGTTCTACTTTTTAACCCACAAAGGAAGAAAGGATTATCACCCAAACTACAAACTCATTGGGATGGACCTTATAAAGTAATAAAACGGCTAAATGACGTAGTTTACAGAATACAGAAGTTTCAGAGCCCAAGGTCATAAATGAAAGTTGTGCACTTGGAGCGGCTAGCCAACTATGGAAAAGGTACATCTGTGCCTGTTCGGGACGAACAGGTTTGAGAAGGGGGTAGTGTTACGAAAGAAGAATTTATTCATTATAGGCTCTGAACAACAATACGCTCGAACACAACAACATTAATGGTTTGTTTTCTTACAATGATGAAAGAAAGAAACAAACAATAAAGAGTAACGCCTTAAACAACACACATTAAATAAACACTCATCAGTTAAATACACAGCCACATACATAAATACAAGCATAAACAAATAAACAGCCACACATACAGGTATAAAGAAATAAACAGCCACACATGCAAGCATAAACAAATAAACAGCCACACAAACAGGTATAAAGAAATAAACAAACAGAAAACAAGAGCAATAACAATCGAACCTGCCAGATCTGTCTGGAATAGAACATTCCGCTGCTTTTAAATCACCTATTCGCCAGCGAATCGTGCTGGCGAGTAGTATGGCAGTATTAATTTAAAAGTCAAAGAGTTCAGTTGTCGAATTTTAAGAGTGTTTAACAGTTTGCTGTATTTTTGAACAATGGTATTAATAAATAAAGCGACTTACAGTAAAAGTAATAACAGTGTGTATTTATATTGCAATTAAAAGAACCCAACATAAAGTAAAAACGTAACAATATGTTTAAACAGTTCGTGGTTTGTTAAGTACCGCCTGCAATATCATAGATTGCATGGGTACCATTTCTTTCATCAAGCTGCTCATAGAGCTCGCAAAATTGTTTAACGAATGCCGGTGGTAGACCTGAAAAAGCAATAGACACATGCGTGAAAATGAGTTGGATTTTAGCACGGCCTAAGTTATCGAGAATATTATCAATGCGTAGTAAAGGAAATTTGTCTGCGATTAGATTTTTATTAACTACAAGATAGTCAACACACATTCTGTATTTTGCTATCGGAACTCATTTTCGGTACTAGGATTAATATGCTATTGTAATTTAAACTATTAGGTTCTATCAAATTGTTTTCTAATAAAATCTGAACTTGTGTGTTAATTTAATGTTAGTGTTAATTGTTTGAATTTACAGTATAAATTAAATGCATTTGAAAAAATTAATTATTTCCAAAAACAAAAATCTCAGTGCTACATAAAATGATAACGATAGTGAATATGCTTAGTTCTAGAATGATGACTTAAGAAATTGGCCATATGTTGAGCACTTTGGGAATCGCTCATAATTGTAGTTGGATCATCGACAGCATAACCGAGTTCTTCTAATAAATATCTCAGATACTTTGCTTCTTTTGCACACTCCGTTAATGCAATATATTCAGCTTCAGCGCTAGACGTTGCAACGACTCATTGCTTACGTGATTCCCAGGATATAACCGCACTTGCCAAAATAAAACAAAAACCTGATTGAGATTTGCGATCATTAATTACAATCTTGGGCCCAATTTGCATCTACAAAACTAACTAAAGGCAAACTTGTTTTCTTATACACGAGTACATAATCTTTTGTTTCAAATGCCAGATCTGCATTCCAATGTTGTTTTCTTGGATCTTGAGAAAATTGTGAAAGTCTGTTTACACTACAGGAAATATCTGGTCTACTGAATACTGCTAGATGTAACAAAGAACCAATAATATTTGAAATTTTGTCTTATCTATTTTTCCCCCTTCTCCAGGAATTGTTGGTTCTTTTCAATATTTATTTTTGGATGCATTGGAATTTTATTATATCTTGCATTTTTAAGACCATACTTTTCAATTAAATTTTCAATATAGGCTGGCTGACAAATAGTCAAATATCCCAGCTTTTGGTTAATTTCTTGAAATTAACCTTGCCCTATACAGTGTTTATCTATCGACTTTTTTTGAAAACAAATTTTGTTTTTATTCACTTCGTTGATAAAACCTTCGGGTTGTGCCATAAAAATTTGTTCATCTAAACTTCCATTCAAAACTGCAGTAGATACGTCGAAATTTTAGGTCTTTTTTAACAGAAAGTGCATAACACTCAGGCATTAATTGCCAGAGTGTTACTTCTCTTAAAAAAAAAACTAAAATCGAGGATCTTTGGTGTGGATTGCTTTCAAAGCAAAATCAACCAAAATATTGAATTATAATAAGAGGAGTAGTAATAATGATGAGAAATAATAAGATAGGAATACATAAATACAATTTTTTAAGGAATTTTGTTCACATACAAAAATAAAAATACAAAAATCAAATTGTTTTGTTATGAAACAAAAACTTTTAGTAAGAAGGGAAGGAATACTAATAGCATTGAATTGTTGTATAAACACAAATATAAAATCAAATGTAAAATTATATCATTAGAATGAAATCAAATTTTAAAAACAATCATTCTTTAATTTTGTAAACTCCAAACGAAAGTCTAATGAGTTTCCACCTGTAATAAAATATGAAAATTGTGAATCTGATGATGACGCTCTTATCGCCAATATGTTTGCGGATTTTTTTGCAACAACGTACTCTGGTACTATATATGATGACACCAGTACTTATCCTTTTGAAATTTCTTCAAACCTATCAATAGACTTTCCAGAAATTTATTCTGCTGAAATAGAGTTCGCATTTAAAAGACTTTTGAACCATAGACCGAATGGTATACCCAACTGTTTACTGAGGTACTGTGCAGCTAGTTTGTCCAAACCTTTATCCTTAATCTTCAACTCATCTATCAGATGTGGCTATATTCCTAGTCAATGGAAAAGCTCAAATATCATTCCTTTATTCAAATCTGGCAGTAAGTCACATGCAAAAAACTATAGCGGTATTGCAAAACTAAGTTCGATACCTAAGCTTTTTGAAAAATTCATCTGCAACTTTCTTTTCAACATGGATTTAGAAAAGCATGCTCAACCATTACCAACCTTTTACAGCTAAGGACGTTAGTCAATAAAGGATTAGTAAAAAAATCAACAAACTGATGCTATATCCGTATAAATAGCACAATCACAAACTTCTCCTTAATATGCTGGGCTTTTCTGCAAATAGTCTTAATTGGATAAAATCTTATATAAATAATAGAAAACAAAATGTGCTTTTTAAAAAACATATATTTAAACCTATAAATGTTCTGGAGTACCGCAGGGCAGCCATCTTGGTCCAATGCTGTTCTCTTTATTTATATATGATCTTTATTTATATATATATCTGTTACAAAATATTGCAACATACTTATGTTTGCTGATGATGTAAAAATTTGTCTTACATACAATAAAAATTCGGAACATTTTAACCTACAACGTGATATTGATAACTTTTATACTTGGTGTAAACCAAATGGAACTAAACCTTAACAAATGCAAGCATATGAGATTTAACAGGGGCAACTTCGCCAGTGTCAACTTTTTGTTGGGCAAACAACCTTTGGAATTAGTTTGCTCCATCATATTGCGACGTTAAGCTTAACTATTTAATAAAGCATTTATATGTGTACATCTTTAGTTAGACCGATTCTTGAATGATGGCTCAGTTGTTTGGGTTCCGTTGTATAATATTCATATTGAGTCTATTCAAAAAGAGTTTTTGCTGTTTAGCCTACGAAGCTTAAGATGGAATCCAACAGTAAATTTGCCTCCTTATCATCAAAGATTATCGCTAATTAAGTTGCTTTCTCTTAAAAACCGAAGGACTATCCTAAACGTTACGTTTTTGTTAAGTATTCTTAATGGCGATATACACTCTGAATTCATTCTAAGTAAAATATCATTTAATGTTCCACACCGGCCACACGTTCCTTTCATCCTCTGGCAATTAAATTTTTTGTATGATTGTTTGTTTTTTGTATGATTTTTACTAAAGTCTGTATGAAATTATTATGTAGACTTTTATATATTTAAATAAATATAAAATTTCCAGGGTCAATAAAAATTAGTTCTCACACAAATTACGCAGCAAACGATGTTTAATTCGAGCCTTTATTAGTATTTCTGAACCACCACATGCTCTGCCACGGGGCTCTTTAGTGCCATATAATATATAGCCATTGATTTTAAAAAAGCTATTTGTTGTTGAGTCTCTTAAACCAGCAATTTGCTGGTTCTTAAGGAAGTACTCGAGTTAATTTTTGTGTTAACGCAAGCCTTTTGCTTTCTATAAACATATGTTTAAACAGTTCGTGGTTTGTTAAGTACCGTCTGCAATATCATAGATTGCATGGGTACCATTTCTTTCATCAAGTTGCTCATAGAGCTCGCAAAATTGTTTAACGAATGCCGGTGGTAGACCTGAAAAAGCAATAGACACATGCGTGAAAATGAGTTGGATTTTAGCACGGCCTAAGTTATCGAGAATATTATCAATGCGTAGTAAAGGAAATTTGTCTGCGATTAGATTTTTATTAACTACAAGATAGTCAACACACATTCTGTATTTTGCTATCGGAACTCATTTTCGGTACTAGGATTAATATGCTATTGTAATTTAAACTACTAGGTTCTATCAAATTGTTTTCTAATAAAATCTGAACTTGTGTGTTAATTTAATGTTAGTGTTAATTGTTTGAATTTACAGTATAAATTAAATGCATTTGAAAAAATTAATTATTTCCAAAAACAAAAATCTCAGTGCTACATTGTTAAATATAAAAACAAATAATAAAGTACAAAATGTTAAAGTGGATTTCCAACACGCCTCCTCAACTTTAATCATTTTTTGATATCAGCCCCATTCCTTTAATACAGAAATGATGTTTGATTTTTGGAACTGGTTTCGTCTAAACGTCAGCAATCATTTTGTCCGTGGGCAAGTACTCTATTTTGACCGCACCATTTTCAATAGCATCTCGTATAAAATGATAATGATAGTGAATATGCTTAGTTCTAGAATGATGACTTAAGAAATTGGCCATATGTTGAGCACTTTGGGAATCGCTCATATTGTAGTTGGATCATCGACAGCATAACCGAGTTCTTCTAATAAATATCTCAGATACAGTGCTTCTTTTACACACTTCGTTAATGCAATGTATTCAGCTTCAGCGCTAGACGTTGCAACGACTCATTGCTTACGTGATTCCCAGGATATAACCGCACTTGCCAAAATAAAACAAAAACCTGATTGAGATTTGCGATCATTAATTACAATCTTGAGAAAATTGTAAAAGCCTGTTTACACTACAGGAAATATCTGGTCTACTGATTACTACTAGATGTAACAAAGAACCAATAATATTTTGAAATTTTGTCTTATCTATTTTTCCCCCTTCTCCACGAATTGTTGGTTCTTTTTCAATATTTATTTTTGGAGGCATTGGAATTTTATTATATCTTGTATTTTTAAGACCATACTTTTAAATTAAATTTAAAATTTTAAATTAAATTTTCAATATGGCTGACAAATAGTCAAATATCCGGGCTTTTGGTTAATTTCAAGCCCTATACAGTGTTTATCTATCGACTTTTTTAGTAAACAAATTTTGTTTTTATTCACTTCGTTGATAAAACTTCCATTCAAAAATGCAGTAGATACGCCGAAATTTTAGGTCTTTTTCAACAGAAAGTGCATATATCAAAAGTAATGAAGTTTGTCTTACGACTGGCGCAAATGTACTGTTGTAATCAATACCATATTCCTGGGAATACCTTTTTGCTACTAAACAAGCTTTTCGTTTGTAAATTTTACCATCTGGTGTATATTTAGTTTTAAACACCCACTTGCAGTCTATTGCCGTTCTACCATCGGGTAAATCTACTAGTTCCCAAGCATTATTCTTCCTCAATTGCACACTTCCATTCATCTTTATTGTCTGACTTCAGCATTTCTTTGTACGTTTTTGGATCTATTTTGCTATAGCCGATAGTAGCATTAGCTTCTTCTCTACTTTTAAATATTGACCATGACCTCAGACATTCCTTAATTGAAGGTTCAGGTTCACTTCCCTTTGGAAGTATATTTTCTTCATCATCTGTCAACAGCTGATTCCGATCGTCCTGTTTTAAATGGTTTAAATCTATCGAATGCCGTCGATTTTGGTCTAACTCTAATGGTGATTGAATTTCATCAGTAGAATCAGTTATTTCTGAATAACTACTATTTGTGTTTAAAGGATTTAATTTGTTTCTTTCAACCTTATCCCAACTACATTCGTAAAATCCCAATTTCTCATTTTCTATATCACTTATGTCAGCATCAAAATTATTTTCTACAAATCTTACATGACGACTTTTTAATATCGCTAAAGTACCATGTTTCCATAAACGATAAGCTTTTTCATTTGTTGAGTAGTCGTTAAGTATATATTCGGAGTTTATTGGTTGCAATTTAGACCTTCCTGGTCTTTTGTTTAAAACGAAAGCTTTGCTTCCTATTTGCCGTAAATGTTTAATAGTAGGATTTTCCCCTGACCATAATTCTACAGGCGTTTTATTATTGGTAAGTTTGGTTGGACGCCTATTTCTCAAATAAGATGCTGTCATTACTAACTCAGCCCATAAAAATTCTAGCTCTAATTTAGCCTCTATCATTATTGTTCTAGCCATTTCAACTAGAGTTCGGTTCACTCGTTCTGCTACCCCGCTTTGTTCAGGAGTATATTCTCCACTTACCTGATGAATAATACCGCAATCTTTTAAAATATTATCAAGGTCATTACTTGTTAATTCCTTTGCATTATCAGACGTCACAGATTTGATCTTCCTGCCTGTTTCTAATTCAACTAGTTTTTTGAAATCTTTAAATATACGCTCTTCTTTTTTAAAAAACTAACGTATACCTTTCTGGTAAAATCATCAATAAATGTGGCGAAGTAAAGTTTTCTACTGACATATTCTTTCATTGGACCACATAAGTCCGCATATATTAACTGCAACACTTCGCTAGACGATTTTTTATTTTTCTTTGGAAAAGCTTTTCCAATTTGTTTACCACGAATACAAGTTAGTCTCTTAGTTTTAAATTTAGGTAAACCAAAAACCATTTTTTGGGATTGAAGATTTTCTAAGTCTATGACTTCCAAATACATATCACCTGCTAGGCGGACGTACCCTCTAAAAGTTTCGTCCAAACTAATAAAGTGAGACTTTAAGCTTGCCTTGTGGGATGATGCTGCACTGTCAACTACCCAAACAGAATTATCTTTACTTGAAACTAAGGAACAACTGACAACTATTGTTGTATAAGCAAAGCCTGATGATGCATATGCTGCATTTTCTTTATTCATTTTAACTTTACAGTTTTTGCCCATGTGGCCCTTTTTTCCACAGTTAAAACGGAATTTCATACCTCTGTTTTCCACGTTGTTCTTAAAATAGCCATGCGTTTTTAAACTTAAACACCTTCAGAGCACTGTCCTGCAAATTTACTTCTTCTGGCTTCTCACAAATTCCCAAAAGTCTTTAGCGTACAACGTTTAGCACTAGAAACTCATTTGCAGTGTCAAATACAGCTTTCACCGCACTATATTTTTCCGACAGACTATCCAGCAAAATTATTGTAAGAAAATCTTTATCCAAATCAGCTATGATTTCACGAAGTTCAGACCAGGTTCGCAGTGGTGACATGTACTACAAAGTATAAAACAATCCAAGCCCAAGACATCGTTCGTCTAGACGCGGTAAGGATCTAGTTCGTCAAACCACCTAAAATGAAAAGGACGTAGTTCATCTCAAACTTCTACCAGCGGATCTAGTTCGTCCAAGAGTAGAACATAAAAAGACCTTGCACCTAGTACGTCAAAAGAGCACCTCGAAATCGACAGACCTAGTACGACTTGAAAGTTACTTTCAGCTGGTTCGTAACAGTGCATCGGTGGAGGCTGGATTGTATTTTTTTTCTGTGTATCTTATTGGGAGGTAAAGCCAAATGAATTTAATATATATGGCTGAAATATCTGGATTTCTTAATAATAATGATCTCTTATTTTTTGTGTTTTCTTTTCATTTAACTTTTATTTAGATATGCTTTTTAATTGCAGTATTGCAAGGCCGAAATGAGGTTTAAGTTTGTATTATTGGTACATCTTTGGCTTTGAATTTGATTACGATATTATCACCGGCTTGACGTAATATCACACCTTGGGGGAACTGCTGTTTTCAAGTGGTGGTGTAATTTAAGATGGATTTAATTGTATTTTTTTTATATTTTGTTGAAGGGCAAATCGTTCTTTGATCGCCATAGAGTTAAGTTCAACTTTTTGCTGTTCTTAAACTATTTTAACATAAATTGTGAAATAAACTTCATTTAACAACTAAATTTAATTTTTAGGAAAGTATTTTTTTATATATATTTCTTGGTAAACATTAACTTAAGTTCACAAATAAATCGTGATCCCGTTTTTTTTTTTTTTTTTGTATTTCATCCCTGGCTTGTCTAGAAGTTTTGTTGGTTCCACAGGCTATCAAAGGTATAAGCACGAATACTGGCTTAACAGAATATGTAATGCTTTAAATTGAATAATTTGATAATAAATTACACAAAAACTTGTTTGAATGAGGAGCCGCGTTCTGATAAAGAATCAGTTTATTTTTTAATAAATCAACGTCGATCCTGACAGCTCTAAGGTTATGGCAAGAAGAAATAGGCAACAGCCTATTTCCCAATTTGCATTTAGCCTGTGTAAGGTCTTCACCATTATTTACTAGTTTAACTCCATAGATATTCTACTGAACATGTGAAAAGGCTTTTACCGCCAGTGCGCTATTACTTGTTACTTTATTCAACGATAACATTAAGTTTGTTGATCTATATTTTGAGTTAACTACTTGCAGCTGTTAGTGAATGTAATGAGGGAACACTGCAGTGTTTATATGACGTTTTAAACGATAATTTTAAATAGGTTTTCTATTTGTTGTAGACACTTTAGCACTTTCAGTGCTAAAACTTTTTTCTCTAATTTATAATATTTTATTGGGAACCTTTTCATTTAATAGTGACAATATAATCTTTGTTGAAAAATATAATCAAAAGGCCTATATTTTACTCGTTGATTCGTGTCTGAGCTAATACGGTTAAATACTGACTAAATCGTTCAGTATTTTTGCACAACCATGCTATCCACTGTCAATGTTGTCTAAGAGTACGGAAGCAAATGAAAGGATAATCTTTTTTGTTCTGTTAAACAAATTTTCTTGTAAGATTTTGTATTGCACATGCAAAATGTTACAAAAACAAGAAAGAAATAAAATCCAATATCACCTGTTTTTTCATTAATTAAAGCAAACGTTGCACTAAAAATTATATTTGGTTCCAAGGACCAAATGTTAGCCACCATCGATATCCTTTTGAATATTCATTTACTTCACTTTTGTTTGTTGAAATTGTTCTGTTTTGCAATTTTATCAAAATTATAAAGCAATTGCTTTAGTATATTATTATCAAAGAATGACATAAGCATTTTTGATTTTGATTCTTTATAATTTTTAGAAATGTTTTATATATATTTTTAAATTTTATGATAATTAGAATATTCGTTTGAGCTACTGTAAAAATTATTTTTATTTAGCAGTAATTAACCAAACTCCCCTCGTAAAAACAAAGTTAGAAGCTATTGTATGTTATAACAGTATTACATTTATGTGAACTAAATTGAATTGGAATCTTTTTTCAAAAAAACAAGCAATATTGTATACTTAAATTTACTGTATTTCTATTGTTTCAATATATATTACAACAAAACATTATATTTTTGATAAGTAAATTTATTTATTCTCCTATTTTATTTTGTTTGTTCGAAATTAGATTTTTGTATATTTTATTTATTGTATCTTCACTATATTGAACTAACAATCCCTACAAGAAATGGATGATTGAAACTAACACATGAACAATGAAAACTCATACATACATAAAAATACAACTCTGACACTGTAAATTGAGTCGTAATGTGTAAAGTATATCCGCGTGTTTCTAAAATATTAAAATAAATATGAAATATAAAAAGAAAAAGAAAATAAATGTAAAAAGTAGTTTGGTGCATAAAAAAGTAATTAAAAATATAGAAAGAATGTGTTAACATGTAGTCGCCAGCATATATATATATATATATATATATATATATATATATATATATATATATATATATATATATATATATATATATATATGCTTTCGACTATATATATATATATATATATATATATATATATATATATATATATATATATATTTGTGTACATGAATCCACGATTCATGTACACAAATTTTTATATCATTTTTGTCATGTGCCCTTAAGAAAGTTATGATAACTTTGTACACAATGAGAAAAATTCTCTTATCATTGATACTCAAATGATTGCCAATTGACGGTCACTGTTCTAGCAAAAATTTCAAATTTTCAAAAATTTCTTGTTTCTTCTGTAGTGTTATTCACTAACTTTTAACGATCTAACACTTGTTAAATTTATCAACATGTTTTTTTGCTTGCACTAACGCATTTGCGATTCACTAACCTATGGTTAACAAATAAAAAATACAAATAAAAATAAAAACAAATGGCAATTCTGCTAAACAAAATGTCAAAATAGCGATAAGAACAAAGAGGAATGAAAAATAATAAACAAAATATACAAAACTTTCCACCCAAGTGCTTCATTTTTTTGTTTTTTTTTTTTAATTTTATTTCTAAAAATTTTTTTAAATTCATTTTTATAGGGTATGTAAAATTTACATACTTTTTTAATTTAATTTCTAAAAAATTATTTAAATTCATTTTTATAGGGTAGGTAAAATACATACATGTGTTTTAATTATAAATATTAATTATTTAGAATATTTTACATTTTGTAGAATGGCAACAACTATTACTCCAAAAAGAAGCCGCGCGTCTTCATCTAATGGCAGCTTCATCTAATGGCCGACTTTTTCTTTTGATATTTTGATAAAGTAAACGACACAAAAATACTCGACTTGCTAAGAAAAACAGCTGATTTATAACAACATCAAATGTTATTAAAAAGCATTACTGAATAGCAAAGTCTTCCCGTTTTCTTGTTAAATGTTTTTAACGAGTCCCGAATCGTTAAAATTGAATAGTGAATCGCACTACTGCTGAATAACACAAGATCCGTTTTCTGCGCATTACCACTGTCAGTACTCCACCTACTAATTTGTCTAAGCGATGTTTGCAAACGTTGCGATAGAGTGTCCAGGTGTCTCCCTGACACAGCTACAGCAACATCATCCGCATGTGCTACAGTTATGAACATCATGGAGTCCAACACCGTAAGCAATGAATTTATGGCGAGGTTCCAAAGAAGAGGAGTCCCCCACCCTATGGTGTCCCTCGCTAAGCTGCCCTGCAGACAGTAGCCCGCCTCATATTGGATATGATGACTCTATAGGTCAGCAGATTCGAAATGAAGCTAATAATTGATTGATTTACGTCCAGTCTATCCAGAGCCCTAATGATTGTCTCTGGTTTCACTACATCAAGGAACGCCACCAATGCATATTCCTTATGCTCTCGAGATTTTTCGATGTATCCTACGAGTATACAATAAATAAAAATTACGAAAAAAATTAGTATTGCTGCCACTGATTGCCATTTATTTTAAAAAAGGTATTTGTTGTTAAGTGATTCTCTGAAATCAACATGGCATCAATTTGTTCGTTCTTAAGGAAGTACTCGAGTTAATTTTTGTGTTGGCGCATGCCATTTGCGTTCCGGAAACATATTTTTAAACAGTTCATGGTTTGTCTTTACAAAGTACCGTCTGCAACATCGTAGATGGCATGAGTGCTATTTCTTGCATCATGCACTAATGTCTCGATGCTGGCTTCGAGACGATTATAGTTTGTTCCTTAGGTTCTGGGTGATATTTTGGAGTAGAATTAATTGCCGGTGTGGCTTTTTGTATTAGATTGTTATTGGTTTTTAATATATCCGCGTTGAGTTGTTGGTTGAGATAACTGAGGATAAGGAGCATTTGGACGATATTGTGTCTGCTTAGGAGAAATATTTGTTTTTTGAGACGACTTCCTTACCATAGTATAAACTGGATAGCCTCTGTAGTTAGCAGTGTGATTTCCACCGTAATTGCTACATTTTTTAACCTTCGAATCATCCTTTGATTTGCCGCATTGAGCGGAGCAATGTAGTTCGCCACACACAACGGAAACCGGCGGCAGTTCGCCCTAGTGTGTTCTTGGCAATTTCGACACTGAACGGGACCTGATCGTTTATATGGTTCCTTTACAGTAATTTTACGGTAGACACTTCAGATTGTGCGTTTTATTCTCTATTTCTGAGATTTTTTACCTTAAATAAGGCCAGCTATTATCTCCATCGGATTAAGATATGAATCTATACCTTTAATAACTTCCTGTAGACCTTTGCTTCGACCGGGAAGGTGAAGGAGAAAACCATTGCAGCGGTTACTAAAAAGCTATTTTGTACAAGTCAGGGTTGGTAAACTTGTTACAATTGTAATTTTTTTGGTACATTTTAAACCAATGGCTTATTTGGTACAATTTAAAAGCTTTCCCAGCTTTATGTTTTATATGGCTTTTTTTGTATAAACAAATCCTTCAATTTTCAAATAAATAACTGAAATACTTAAATTAAGGTAGGTATTCCATGTAGACTAGAAATAAGTGCCTGTGAAGAATATAGGAAAATTCTCCTTAATTCTTCGGACGTAAAAAGAAAATACCTTCCCTGGTACAAGTACATACAATTTGACGACAGAACTAATTATTTTTTTTTTTCGAGATGTCGCTAAAAGAGTCCAATACAAGATAAATAAACCCAAAAATAACTGCTCGTCTTTTACGAATTTTGTTTGCCCCTTTTGGGCAAACAAAATTTTTTTATATATGAAACAAGACAGATGGTTCGTGTGATAGCTAAGCTTCAGTTATGGCACACTGATTACTTTTAGAACAGTACTGCAGCGCCTCTGGTGTTTTTTCAGGTGCATTAGTTCGCAGTTAGCATAGCTGCATTATTGTAGAAAATATCAGAAAAACTGATGTTTGCACGGCTGAGTATTGAATTCGAGATCATTGTTTTAGTAGCCAATGTGTTAACCACTTGAGCTACCGAACCATTTGGTATAATAAAATCTATATTTTAAGAATATTTCTGCCACAAACTTAAAAAAACAACAGTTGTAGGAAGTGAAACTTGTTACCAATCAACTTATTTGGGATCCAAATTATTATTATTTTCACTTTTAAATATGTGCAGACTGTACTTTTATTTAGATTAAATCTATAGGTTTTTCGGAAAAGTCAGTTGTCTGTAGTTTTCGGAGAAGTTGTAATGTACTGTTGATTTTTAAATTATTTTGCGAAAACCCGGAAAAAACATTTTTGTATATACATAAAGCAATACGGTTTGATGATATGTTAGCAGACGTTCTCAGAAGAGTGAGTTCGCACCACTAAGAAATTTTTGTGAAAAATGGTCTGACGCCATTTTGTGGATGAGCACAAATTTTTCCAATATATTCCATGCAAACCGTGGTCTGAAATTTTGGCTGCTTGTTGACTCGAGTACTTTTTATGTGTGGAAAATTCAACCATATTTGGGAAATATCAGGAATACCTGAGCGAAACCAAGGAGAACGGATGGTTCTTGATTTAGTGGATGGGCTAAAAGGACATAATGTTACCATCGATAATTTTTTTTCGCATAGCCTTGGTTAAGAGGTTTTAAAACGCAATATGGAACTATGCGAAAAACAAGCGATCAATTCCTCCAAAGGTCTTGGCATGCAAAAAAATTACACGGTGTGAATCAACATTCGCTTTTACCCCTGATTTTAGTGATATAAGCCACAAAGGCAAGTGTACAATTGTCATGAGTACAATGCATCACGAACCTAAAGTTGCGGATTGCTCGAAAAGGTTGCCTGAAATAATATCGTTTTATAACTCCATGAAAGGAGGAGTTAATACGGTTGAAAAAATGTTGAGTTATAGTTATAGCTATAGTTGCAAACGTAAAAGTAATCGCTAGCCGATGGCTGTTTTTTCCAACATTATTATTTCTGCTTTGAATGCTTACATTATATGGCGTAAGTATCATAAACCAACAACACCTCCATCATTGGCACCGATGTGGTCGAACGAAAGATGGTACGTAGTATCTTACATACACATCGCCTGGTGCAATCAAAATGGTGTTATCGAAAACGGACCAATAGGCTAACAAGTTTTGACAGGGAACGCTAAACGATTAACCCAAGCAAACAAACACGAAGCCCGACAACAATAAAGGAAGTGATATACTATGAAGCCGAATAAATTTTGAAAGTTGGTGTCAAGGTACTTGAAACTACTTGACCTGAAAAAAACCAGAATCCTTGGAACTGTTGTTGCTGTGAAAATTAACTTTCGTTCTTGCCATGTGTCAATAAAGCCGCTTTTATGCAGTTCAAAAAGAATTTTGTTTTTTTTTTGGCAATATAACTGCATGGTCTATTCTTATTAATGTTTTATGTGTGTCCTTATCATCCCGTAGTTTTTTAAATTTTTTCATCATAATGTTTGTATACATAGTGGCTGTTATCTAATAATAATGTCTAATAAAAAAATTTTTGTTTCTCTAAAAACTGAGATGAACTTTTCGTTTTCTGTATTTTGCAAGTTCCTCTTCAAAAGACTATCTTTATTGTTTTAATTCATAGAAAATAGCAAAATAATACTTTTTTGGTATTAAATAACGTAGAGTGCAGATTTGAATTTAGAATCCCAAATTACGTAAGAAACATCATTTACTTCAAAAACATGTACATACATATATTTGTGTTATTTAATTTCAAAACACAACAATTTTGAAAATTCAATCTTCCATTGCATTGTTTATCGTAAACAAATGAGCCCAGCATTGCCACACTTGTTGTTATATTCTTTTGCATAGCACAATAAACAAGGTAGACTCGCGCCGAAAAAAGACTGTAATAAAAATACGTATATTTTGTTTTTGTATAAATCATTTTTGGCTGTTAAAATAAAAAATGTTAGTACATTTTGACACTGGAAGATGGAGACAATAAATAGTCAGCTGAGCTCTCGAGTTTACCTGTTATGAATTCGCCTTGATTCTTTTGTTAAGTAACCGTATGATGGTGAAACTCAAATCAGTAACCTTCGGTTATATAGTGCCTGTTAACCAAACCGATAGTTAGTTAATTTTAATTTAAAAAAAAAATAATCATATTCGATGCTGGAAACAAACGTCAAAAACGTCCTAGAAATGAACTTTCTCTGGCAATTTTCAAAAAACTTTCAGCCCAAAGTGCAGATGAATCAAATGACAGTGAAGCTGGTCCATCAAAAAAACATAAAACCGATAATTCTGAAAAAAAAAGAAACGCGCTAGATATCAAAAATGTTACACTTCAGGTGAAAATAAAAACAAATGGTCATCGAATTTCTGCTTTTTATGCCAAAAGACTTGTGGTAGTAATAAACATGCCAAAAATGTTTGCTTTGATTGCATTAATGATTCCTAGAATAAATAATTTTCATAGACTTAATTTTAATTGTTCATAGACTTAATTTTAAATGTTTATATAAATAAGAAATAGTAAAAAAACTTTAAATTTTTAGCCAATTACTCCAATGCTCTCTAGAATGTATCAAAAATGATACGTAGAAAGAATTATGAATTTTTTTAAGCTCAAACTACGGTTATAAAAGTTTAAAACTCCCAACAATCTGCGTCGAATAGTAGAAGTTTATCTAATATAAATAATAATTAAAATACAACAAATTGGTAAATAAAACACAAACAAAAATATATCAAGTGGTAAAAAAAACAAAATCGTCCAATAAATTTTAAAATCCAAACAAACCAAAGCATGTATGCGTGTATGTATTCGCAATCACGATTCAGAGAGCGAAACAATTCCCTGCAAAAACTTCACTACTATTTAGGCCCAATTTTTAACTTCGCATTTAAATGCGTATTTAGTTAATTTTCATTTAATTTTAAGCATTTATACAGTTTCTGTTTTTCAGTCTACTGTTATACTTCTTATTTAATTGTGATAAAAGTATGGTAGCATTATGAAATGTCAAAAAATTATCGATAATTTTCTTAAAATTTTTATGTATTTTTTGAAATCAAAAAAGTAAATTAAAAAAATAAAGTTTATAATGGAAAAAAGAAGTCCTAATTTTACTGCTAAAGAAGTTGATCATTTATTGGAGGCTGTTAAAAAATACAGCAGCACTATAGAATGTAAAAAAAACCGACAGAGTTAGTGCAGAGGAAAAACTGAATGCGTGGAAGAATGTGGAGCGGGAGTTCAACAGCAAATGTACTCATACTTTTAGAAATTATAAAGTGCTAAAAACCAAATATGGAAATATAAATGCGACTGCAAAACAAAATTTTGCTTTTGACAAACGCCAAACATGTGCTACTGGTGGTCTCTACAAAATACAGCCACTACAAAGACTGACCAGGCAATACTGAAAATTTGCCAGGAAACCCAGATTTTGGGAAAGTCGTCCTTATGACTGCGATGCAAATGAAAATGGTAAGTTCATTATTATTTTAATTACTGTTACCACAATAAAATCATGTTTTTTAGATTTGACTGAAATATAAATAATTGATGAAAGTGAACTCCTGGAATAGCTAAACTCCTGCCGTAGCTGAGAAATGGTTAGGTGTTGAGGATGACATAAAAAAAAGAAAATGAAGGTAGACTAGAATATAAATAAACATTTAAACTTAACTAATTATTATTTTGGTAGTTGATACACTTGGGAAAAATATACATCAAAAATGTTAAAAAAACCAGTCCACAACATTTTAAAAACAAAAGGCAAGGAAACAACTAAAGAGTCGTGGGCAAAAGTTGCAGATGCAAAAGTAGAGAGACAAAGCACTTAAAAAAATTCCCAACCTGGAAGTCGAGAAACTACAACTTGAAATTGAGTTTATCCATTTAAAATTGAAATGTGACAAGTAGATATAGTAGATGATAAAATTGTAAAGGCTCACCACCAGTAGCATAAGTTTAGAGTTTATCAAAGGCAAAATTTTGTTTTCAGTCGCCTTTATATTGTCATATTTATTTTTCATAATTTAGTAAATTTGATGTGTAACTCCCGCTTCACATTCTTCCACGTATCCAGATTCTCCTCTGGGCAAATCTGTCGCTTTTTACAAACTGATCTCATAAATGAATTATTTTTCTATTGTTATGTTTTTATTATTAAATTTTATTTTTGTTTTTAAATGAATTTTGTTTTTATTCAATGAATAAAATATTTTCAATATGAATTTAACTTAATAAATGGTTATTTAACCCTTACGTTAGGTTAGAAAAAAGTTAATAATCTTAGGTTAGAGGACCATTTGGTCCACACTGTATTTTTCATACAAAATAGCAATGTGAAGGTAAATTTTTACATGTATTGAGTTTAGGTCTCCCTAAACATTGTTTTCCTTTTTAGGGTTCCGTACACAAAGTGTAAAAGCGAAACTCTATTGTTTTCGCTACAATGTCTATCCGTCTGTCAGCGCCTTTTATCTCTGGAACCGTAATAGGTAGACTCTTGAAATTTTCACAGATGATGTATAGTTGTTGCCGCTATAGCAACAAATACTAAAACTTATAGGGTGTTCCAATAGAGAGGTGTTATTTACGAAAATGTGTTTATTTCTTGAACTGTAGGAGGGATACACTTGAAATTTACAAACAGTTATTAAAACTTAGTTCACTATATAAACAAGTATAAAAAAATAAACCTAAAAATTAAAGGGTGTTCCGATAGTAGTGTGATTTGCATGTATAAGGCCTAAGTTTTGAACCGTAATAGGTAGGCGCTTGAAATTTTCACAGAAAGTATATAACTGTGACCGCTATAACAACAAAAATTAAAACTTATAGGGTGTTCCGATAAAGAGGTGTTATTCACGAATATGTGTTTATTTCTTGAACTGTAGGAGGCATACACTAAAAATTTACAAACGTAATAACAACTTATAGGGTGTTCCGATAGAGAGGTGTTATTCACGAATATGTGCTTATTTCTTGAACTGTAGGAGGAATTCACTAAAAATATGCAAGCACTAAATTAAAATTAGTTCGCTATATAAACAAGTCTGAAAAAAATAAACCTAAAAATTAAAGGGTGTTCCGATAGTGGAGTGATTTGCATGTATAAGGCCTAAGTTTTGAACCTTAATAGGTAGACTCTTGAAAATTTTACCAAAGGTGTATAACTATGGCCGCTATATCAAAAAATATTAAAACTTATTGGGTGTTCCGATAGATAGGTTCTATTTACGGATATGTATATATATATCTTATATCTTACAAACAGTAATTAAAACTTAGTTCGCTTTATAAACAAGTCTAAAAAAATAAACCTAAAAATTAAAGGGTGTTCCGATAGTGGTGTGCGTTTATGTGTAAGGCCAAAGTTTTGAACCATAATAGGTAGACTCTTGAAAATTTTACCAAAAGTGTATTACTGCGGCCACAATAGCAAAAAATACTAAAACGTAGGGTGTTCCAGAAGTGACGTGTTATTTACGTTTATGTCTTTTTTTTTGAGCTGTAAGAGGAAACCACTTACAATTTGCAGACTGTAATTAAAACTATGTTTGTTTTATAAACAAGTATACAAAATTGAACTTAAATATTAAAGGGTGTTCCCACAGTGACGTGATTTGCATGCATATATCCTAAGTTTTGAATGAATTGGTGGAATCTTGAAATTTTTACAGGAGGTGTATAACTATGTCCACTATAACAAGTAATAAAAATTAAAGGATTTTCCGCCAGTGACGTGATTTGCATGTATAAATCCTTATTTCTTGAACCGTAACAGGTAGACACTTGAAATTTTGTACAGAAGATGTGTTGCCACGGCCGATATGACAATTACTAAAAATTAAAGGGTGTTACGACAGTGACATGTTTTTCACTTATAGTGACTTATTTTTTAATCGCAATAAGTAGACTCTTAATATATTTATAGAAAGGAAGTTGCCATGGCCACTATAATGAATAATAAAATTAAAGGGTGTTCCGACAGTGACAAGATTTTATAAACCGTAATAGATACCCTCTTGAAATGTTTACAGTAGATGTGTTACTTCGGCCGCTATAACAAATACTTAAAATTGAAGTGTGTCCATTAGTAACGTGTTTTTCACGAATATTACCTTATTTTTTTAACTGCAATAGGTAGGCTCCCAGAAGACATAAAGAAGTAAACAACTGGAATTTTTAAATTATACTGAACATAGTACGGAACCCTACGTGTGTGAGTCTAACTCGCACTTGACTAATTTATTATTTTTTTACAACGGCATTATCACTTTGCTATTTTAAAAATAAAACAAAAACAATAGGGGCCAATGAGCCTCTTTAATTTAAGTAACAAAAATGTAGACAATTTTGATTTAAATAAAAACAAAAAAACTGAAAATAATTTGTGTTTAAACATTACGCCAGTTTTACGTGCCCAATCTTGTTTACTGAGTAAACGTTGTTTACTCAACACAGCTAAACATTATAACATTTATTTGTTTAGTGAAACAACCTGTTTGAACGTTGTTTACTCAACGCAGCTAAACATTATAACATTTATTTGTTTAGTGGAACAACCTGTTTGAGGGACAAGCTGTTGCTTTTTTTGTTATTATTTAGTGGAAATCCCCTTTTTACTTTTGGTTTAGTTTTGGTTTTGTTTACGAAATGTCGTACTTGAGTGAAAACGAGATTGAACAGCTTCTAATCGCTGAAAGTGACTTAGATATTTCAGATTCGGATACTGATTATAATTAAGAAGCTGAAGAAAGTGATTCAGATTCCGATAACGAGCGGGAAACCTCAGAGAACGCGAGCTGTGTAGATCCCCTATTTATTGCAAAAAACCATATGGTATGGAGCGCTACTCCATTGTCGCAGCCAATTGGATCAACAGCTGAAAATATTTTATCAAAACGTCAAGTTTGGCAACAAGTGGAAGGATATTGATGTTGTAACATTGCGGGCATATATTGCTGTGCAACTTCTTATAGGCATGTATCGGGGAAAAAACGAAGATATTCATGTATTATTTGATTCAAAATTTGGTCGGCCCATTTTCCGATTCATTCAAAATGATCTCTAGTACTCTCCGTTTTGATGATGTTTCAATTCGACGGCAAAAGGGCAGTAACGACAAATTTGCTCCTATTCGTGAGCTATGGGATAAATGGCAACAACTTCTTCCGATTTATTACAACTGCCACGAAAATGTCACCATAGATGAGCAACTTGTTCCATTCAAAGGGAGATGTTCTTTTAGACAGTTTATGCCATCAAAACCAGCAAAATACGGAATAAAGTTTTGGCTATCGGTGGACTCAACCTCAGGCAACATATGGAAAATTCAACCGTACCTTGGAAAACCTAAAGATGGAGTTCCCGAAAAGAACTAAGGGGAACGTGTTGTTTTGGACCTGACGGTCTGAAGGGACAAAATAATACTGCAGACAATTTTTTCTCCACATACGAACTAGTCGAAAAACTTCATGAAAGGAAACTTACCTACGTTGGAACAGTACGAAAAAACAAAACCTTTATACCCCCAAAACTGTTGACAGTCAAAAATATTCCTTTATATAACTCAACCTATACTATATATACTATACTAATAAACTCAATGCATAACAAAGCTGAAATACTGATGCGAAGAAAAAACCGGAAAAAACCTTAGTTAACTCCTTAGTTAATATAAATTTTTTATTTGGATATCCACTATCCACTATCAGCTACAATAACACTATCTCCAAAATCATTGTTGCAGAATTTTGAATATATTCTTGAATTCAGCAAAATGCTTGAGTCGTGAGCGGATCCCTGCCATCTAGCAACAATATCTATAATTTTCAAGTGGGTTTCGCACATCGTTTGCACATTTATGGAAAAAAACCCTTTACGGTTTCTGTATAACTCGGCGTCTTCTCCACCTACAAAATAAAACTTATTGTAAATATACTTCTGTAGGCCTGAATAAATAATTTTGATAGTAATTTACACGCCCGTGTGTACAATCAAGTGCTGCAACAACATGCGGTAATTTTGCAATCTCATAAAAATCTTGCTTGTTTTTGAAAAGTTCTTGGTGTGTTTTTGGGAACACAATAAAACGGCTCCTTGCAGTGCTATATAATGTGTAACATTAGCTACAACTTTGGAAACTGTTGTGGTTGAAACACCGTAGAAATCACCAATTGTTTTTAGCATTCCACCCGTTGCGTAAACCCTTAAAGTTATTAAAAGCATGTGCTCATCGCTAAGAGAATGGTTCCTGAAATGTATTAGTGTTAATATTTGTTAAATTATTTTGTAAAGCTGTTGTACTTACCAGGTGGTAGGGTTTTTTATATGGCACCCAATAAGCTGCACAATACTGTAAACCGATTTCTTCGACATACGAAATCGTTGATAAAATTCAGCGTCACCAAAAATATTCAAATGTTTGGGTCGCGTACGCATTATACGTGATCGACGCAATATTGTTGATTTAAGTCTCACAGAGATTTCAGCGTCACACATGTCTTCTTTGTCAGAACTCATTTTTATTTTTATATTTTTAAGGCTATATGTAAATTTATTTTTATTTATGAAAATTTATATTTATGACAAAAAAATTCTATTAATGGCAACAAATTTCTATTTTTTTATATATTTACAAAAAAACAAGCTGTCAAAAACATATGGTAATGAGTAAAACTTAAGTGGACTTTAAATCAGTGGTATCCAAATCTTCATTTTCAATGCAGAATTGTGCTACAAAAACAATAAAAAAAACCCACACCGACGCTTGTTCTCTTCTATTTCAGATTAATTTCAGTCGATAATTGAGTGTTAACGAGTGAACATATGCGGATGCTTACTGCTTTTTTTCTGCTTTATTGTTTTTTCAGCTTTGATTAAATTTCAAAATAAACTAGCAAACAAAATTATATAATGGAAGACAAAAATTTTTGTTTTGTCATTAAAAATGCTTTTGGTTACATGCAATGCATTTTATGTTACCAAACATTTAAAACAAAGAAACCCTTTCCAATTAAAATTCATTTTGACTATTTTCACAAAGAAATAAATAAATTAGAAGAGGAAAAAGGAAAATGTTTTTTCTTGAGCATAAAAACCTCTATATGCAAAACATTAAAGAATGGGTTCTGCAAGAAGAGCAAAATGAGGAAATTTGGAAAAATTAAAAATGGAGATTTCAAGCCAAATAAGCTTGGAAAACGCTCAGCAAGGCAGACCATTTATGGATGGAATGCTAGCAAAAAATATTTTACAAAAAACGTTTTAACGTTAAACTTTTTAAACGTTAAATTTCCTTTTCACTCCAAACTGTGGTTAGGCGTATTGTCCAAATAGGAAATTCGGTGTAGTCTTCTATTAAAGAAATTGATAAATTGTATATTTCTTTGTTTACAGATTTTAAGAGCATACAACTACAGTTGGATTTATTTATTAACCCTTATAACTGTGATGTTACTGAATATGAGTTCGATATACAATCAGAACTTATATTTCTTCGAACCGAAGTCCAAGCTCCGGGAAAAATGGGAATACAATTCTGGAAAAATCTAAATGTTTTCGATATTCCAGAGTTAATAAGAAATGCTTTGAAACTGTTATCCCTTTTTCCCTCTACATATTGCTGCGGACAAATTTTTTCCGATTTAAAATTTATTTGTTCCAAGCAGAGAAATAAATTAAGTTCTTCAAATTTAAAACATATTTTGTTAATAAGAAATTGTTACCAACTCTTAAATTTGGAAAACTTAATTTATAATGCCTAAATACACTTAATTTTTTAAGTTTTAATTGTAAATTAAACTCGACTAATCAAATATGTGTGAAAAAAATTGCCTAATTCTGTAAAAACTGACGAATATTTTGTATTTAATTTTATTAATTTTTTTTAAACTTCATTTCCATTTTGCTTTTAAAAGTAAAATTCATTACACTTGTAATGCTTAGTTTTGTGTTTGCTGGGCAATATTATCTTATCCAATCCAGACGCATTTCATTTATTGAGAGTTTTGGTTAATTATGCTTTAAATATACATGACTGCTCATTTAAGTTTACGGCGAAAAACGTAATTTCGTATTAAATACACATTAAAGATAAATTACATTTAAATACGAAGTCAAAAATTAGGCCCAAATTGAATAATCATAACCAAACATATAAGTACTTGAAATAGGTAAATTTACGTGATAAATATAAAAAAACTTTTTTTGTAGTAGTAGATAAGACAGATTATGGTTCATGTGACAGCTAAGCTTCAGTAGTTATTGCAACGCAACATACTTTTTTTTTAGAACAGTACGTATTGTACTGTAGCGCCCTCTTGGTGTTACTTAGTTCCAATTTATATTATAATTATGGCAAAGGATGGCGCTTCTATAAACATTTTAAAACCTAAAAAAACATAAGCGTATCAATTTGTTACCAATCAACATGTTAAGCTAAATACAAATAAAAAAAAAATTAACAAAAAATTTTAATATTTACAGATGGGTAAAATAATACGATGTCATTTATAAAATTAATTCTGTTGTAAAAATATTTTTAAAATTATTTTTTAATAACACATTATTTGTAAGGAAAACAACGTTGTCTTGTAAATATTAGCAGATTTAAAAATTTTTGATCTAAAAGTTATACCTACTATATCGTAAAACATCAATTTTCGTTTTTAAACTAAATGTATTATTTTATACAAGAAAATAATGAGTTATATAATTCATTATAATGAATACATCATTATATATCATTATGATGAAGTAGTGCGAATAGAGCTACTAAGTAATGAAGTTGTTCCGACTGAAGTTGTGAGTAAAAATTTTGCTGGGAAGTGCTTCGTGTTGTCATGGAAACATGGTATAATCAACTTCGTATTTCCATTTATAATTTGACGATAGTATCGCAGTTCTATTTGAAATACAAAATGTGCACGTGCAATAAACCCCAAATAATAGACGTCGCAAACATCATAAAATTGATTAATGCTCTGTTTATTAAAATTTGTTGTTATATATATGTAAATGAATAAAACTTAGCGTATTATATTGCTTGTGAATATTCATACACATTATTTGTAATGAAAACAACGTTGTCTTGTAAAAATATTAGCATATTTAAAAATATTTGATCTAAAAGTTATACCTATATATATCGGAAAACATCAAAAGCTTCTAGGTAATGCAGCGAGTTGCGAATATAGCTAAAAAGTAATGCATTTAAAAAGTTCTCCCGACTGAAGTTGGGATTAAAAATTTTGCTGCAAGTAAGATTGCGTTTAAGCCGGTAATCTATATAATCTTGTTTATTTTGATTAATTTGGTAATAGGGTTCTGACCCTATTACTGCCTAACTGTATTCTTATCGGTAATAAAGGCAGCGTACACGACGCAAAAATATTATTAAACTTTCTACTAGCAAAGCATCCTGAAAAATTTTTGGCACCACTTCAATGGATAGCTAGATATACGAGTAGATAAAGGAAAAAATTAAAAGAGCTAAAATTTAGAATAAAACAACTACGAGAGCTATATTCGGCCATACCGAAACTTCAATACCCTTCACCTGTGTTTCTCATTTTTTTTTTTACTTTTACCTAACTCGATTTTTTGTTACTTTGTTCGCATATATCGCACTTGTTCCTCAAAAGCGTAACAACTCAAAATTTTAATATTTTCACTTTTTTAACCACAGAGGTCATATCTACCCACTGTATCTCCCTTTGATTTATCTTCTCTTCCGTGAAAAAAACCGTTATGACCCTGTTTGAGTTTTTAGAATAACTACTTTAGTCTCAATTAACGGAAACAGTTTTAACGGAAACAGTTTTCATGAATTTTGAGTTGTTACGCTTTTGAGACACATCATATTACTATCAGATTTTTATAATGTTTACTAACCGTAGCAATGATGTTCAAAAAATTTTTATATTATTTGATTCATTTCTTTTTTGGATTCTGACCAAAAATACTTGGTAAATGGCAAAGGTACAAAACCAAAGAGCCAGGGTGTGATTTCCTTAGCTTCCTCTAAAATTTGCAGCGAGACCTATATCTTCGTATAGGAAGTAAGACTCCAAATTAAGGTGGGTAAAATTATAAAGAGTTTAATGGTGCTGCTCTAGTGAAAAACTTGAGTTCAATGATCTCCTCCTGATTGTAATAGTGCTCCTCCAGTGAAATGTTGAGTTTTTAAAATGGTGCTCCACCAATGTCCGACTTATTGATTTAAAATTTCTAGATTATATACGATAACTAAATTATTACACGTGGCTGATTAAGCAACCACGTTGCCACCAATGTTTGGCAACCACCAATGAAGCAACAATTAAAAATTCTTAACTTTTATTTCTTTGAATTTTTAAGCCTTTAAGTTCGCTTATCTGAAAAATCGGTTAAGTGACACACAATTTGTTTGCAAATGTGCACATTTAAATGAATCGAACGCCGCTTAAAAGCAAAAAAATAATATTTTGCAGACAATGATGAAACTTCAAGTAAAATAAATGATCTGGAACAAAGAATCCAAAAAAGACTATTTCCACGCAACCGTTTAATAGAAAATATAGATTTAGTAGTGAGTAGTAAGTACAAAATTTTACCGATTTAAAGGTACTGCGAAATTGACAGCAGCTTTTATTTTTGAAAGCGGGATATTTTAAAAACTATATACAGAACTCTACAATAATTTTTGAATTTTATAAAAATGTTAGAATTTTATCCTGCGATGGGTACCTCTATATAAAGAAGAAAAAAAAACATAACTAGAGCACTATAAAAGCACTATAGTCATAAAATCAAACAAAATATTATCAGGACGCTTATAACGTGGCGGGCACAGCTAGTAAATTAATCTGAGTTTATTTTGATGTCAAGTGCTCACTTTGTTTAAAAGAAACCCGTTTTCACTTATCCGAAGTCCTCATAATTGAAAATTCCGGATAAGTGAAAAATAAATTGTGTAATTTTTCATTGGCGCTTAACCGAATCTGACTGTACAACTTCTTTTTGGTTTAAATTGTTATGGCGTTACCAACTTAAAGTAAAAACATCTCTATATGAATATTTTAAACAAGACAAAAGAGTTTTTTTACTACAAATAAAATAATTTAAAACAGTTATAAGTATTATAACCGTTATAAGTATTTATTTTATGAAGACGAGTTGGAATACGCTTATTTACTGATTAAATTTTTTTAAATGATTAAAATACTTTTTAATTGTTTTATTATCCTCGATTCTATGCATTTTTGCAAATATATTTTGCTTGAATAACAAACACTTGTAGATCTTTTTTATATTTTACACTTCATTGTACCAGGTAAAATATAATTAAAAAATAATTAATAAAAATATTTTTAAAATTGAAATTAAACGGTGTACATTTAAAATAAAACTTTTGAAAGTTAATTGTTTTATTATCCTCGATTCTATGCATTTTTGCAAATATATTTTGCTTGAATAACAAACACTTGTAGATCTTTTTTTCTATTTTACACTTCATTGTACCAGGTAAAATATAATTAAAAAATAATTAATAAAAATATTTTTAAAATTGCAAATAAACGGTGTACATTTAAAATAAAACTTTTGAAAGTTAAATGTGAAGAAAGAAAGAAAGAAAGAAATAAATAAAGTGTCAAAACCGAAATTGAAACGAAAAAGTAATATCCTCAAAATAAATTTGTTTAAACCGGGTACAATAAAGTGTAAAACATAAAAAAAAGATCTACAAGTGTTTACATAGAATCGAGGCTAATAAAACAATTAAAAATGCAAAAAGTGTTTTAATCGTTTTAACATATTAAATTAGTTACAATAAATCGAATAAAAACTACAACAAAATAACTAATAATACTGGTACTAAAGAAATTAAATAGAAGAAACTAAACAACTTGTTTAACATTATTTAAAACTCAATTTAATTGCTACCCAACATACCATACAGCACTCAAACTACAATACAACTTGTGAATAAGCTTATAAATAATAGATAATAAGCTTTTCTTAATTTCGCTTATATTAAAATTTATAAAATATAAATTCACAAGCATTTTTTGATTAATAAACACTGGTAAACAAGGTTTATGTAACACAGATCCGAATAGCATTTTTATTATGTGTTTACCTTCCTGATAACGAAATAGTTATTAAAATGTAGCTATCACGTCCCATTTTTATGTTACCATCATATTTTACCATAATATCACATATTTCTCTACTTGAAGTTCAACATGCTTCATTTAATTTAATCTAGTAACCAATGTATTTATTGTTCACTAATAGTACCAAACTGTACATATGTTTATCCACCCAATTCTGTTTTTATGCGGTCTTTTTTTACACGGGTTGAAAATAAAAAAATTGTTTTTTTTGCACGATTTTATTCCATTTAGCACTATTCAAAATTTTTTGAGCTTAGATTTTATTTGTAAAATTAAATTTTTGAGAAATATTTTCATATCAAAAATTTAGAGGAATTCCCTTTTTGTGCATAGAAGCATTTTTACTCGTTAGAGCAATTGAAATGTGTTAATACTTTGTGAACTATCAATGCATCTCTACAAGAAGACGACGAAAGCTACAAATAAGAAACTACAACGTAAAGGCAGAGATTGTAATGATTATGAGTTTTATTTTAAAAATTTGGTTTTAATGATTATTTCTTGATTTTTATTTTCTACTCAAAGAATAAAAATTATTCTCTGAGCTTTATTTAATGCTTAGAACATAACGATTATGTATTAAGTTTTATTTTCTGCTTTGGGAATAAAAATTATAAAACTCGGAGAGAGTTTTATTTTCTGCTCAGAGAATAAAAATTATTGTCTGAGTTTTATTCTTTGCTCGCCATTTAATGATTGATGTTTAAGTTTTATTTTCTGATTGAAGAATAAAAATTACTTTCTGAGTTTTATATTTCACTTAGAAAATAAGGATTATTTTCCAAGTTTTATATTTCGCTTAGAAAATAAAAATTATTTCTTGAGTTTTATTTTTTACTTAAAAATAAAAATTATTTCTTTCTTTTGTTAATTTGGACATATGTAAGTATATAAATAGTACTTTTTGGAACTTTTTTACTGAAACACATATCTCACTGAAACCCTATCTCAAATAACGATACTAATATTATTTCTATGTGTTTCAGTAAAAAAGTTCCAAAAAAGTACCAAAGTACACGTTTTATCCCCCAAATATTGAAATGAAGAAAAAGTACCAAACACTAGTTTGATACTTTTACTATATCAAAAGAATGCCAACTAAACTAATTTCTATGTTTTTTAGTTAAAAAGTTTCAAAAAGTACTATTTATATACTATTTAACAAAAAATATACTATTATACAAATTAACAAAAACATTAATTTTTATTTTTAAGTAAAATTTAAAACTCAAGAAATAATTTTTATTTTCTAAGCGAAATATAAAACTTGGAAAATAATCCTTATTTTCTAAGTGAAATATAAAACTCAGAAAGTAATTTTTATTCTTCAATCAGAAAATAAAACTTAAACATCAATCATTAAATGGCGAGCAAAGAATAAAACTCAGACAATAATTTTTATTCTCTGAGCAGAAAATAAAACTCGGAGAATAATTTTTATTTTCCAAGCGAAAAATAAAACTCAACAAGTAATCATTGATGTCTGAGGAAAAAATAGAACTCGAAAAATAATTTTTATTTTTGATTTTTTTCAATAAAACTTAAAAAATAAAAATCATTGGGGAACGGACAGTCCCCTTAAAGACGATTGCAATGGTGTATTCCTTGTACATGTAGCATATCCCTAACATAATGATTTTTTTCTTTTAAAATGTGATCGATAATCATTATTTGCGATCCCTGCGTAAAGCTATTTCTTTAGAAAACAAAATTGATATTTTAGATCACCTTCGAAATGGAGAAGGCTCAACATTTCTTCGCAAAATGTTCGGTTTAAACGAAGTCACAGTAAGAACTATAAAAAAATTAAAATTCAATTCAATTCAATCTGTTAAGTCTTCATCATACACTAAAGATGCAAATAAACGGTGCATTGCATGTACACATTATATGTACATGCATAAATGTATATGTATGTGTAAAAGTAAACATGATTTCTTGTTCCTAAAAAAGTTCTCGTTTTTCACTAATTTTAATAGGTTTTAGAGATAAGGAACCAATCACCTATTTTTGTATATGATCAATGTCTTTTTTTACGCGGATTTTTCTGGAACCAATCTACCGTGTAAAACAGAATTAGGTGTATTTCAAAGATGCTCATAGGTAAAATAATGTGTTTAAGTTGTTTGAAAGAGAAAAAAATTAATGTGTACAATATTTTTGTTTTTATAATAAGTATGTGGCGTTATTTTTCCTATATTTACCACTCTATTGCCAGTGTCTCTATAACAAAAAAAAAAAAAAAAAAAAACAGACGTGGTAGATGTTTTTCAGTTTCATTTTCGGATTCAGCAGGTAAAAGTAAATAGGAATAAGTAAAAGTTATCATTTTTTTTGTAGACCTGTGTTTTCTTTCTTGACATATTTTTTTTCTGAAAAACTTAAAAATAAATGTACATCATAGAGAAATGAATGTTTTGGGATATTAGGTCACCACACCATAAATTAATAGTTTAAATTTCATTGGCGGATTTAAGAGTTCTTGTTATTGAAAAAGGATCTCTTTAAGCGTCTCATTTGTGGTACTTCTGGGGCAATCTTAATAGTTATGGTTAATAGTGCGTATCTATTAGCCAGATATGCAGATAGGCAGTGTAGTGTGCTAAATTTTGTATTGACTATTCTGGAAAGATGTACATATATATGTATAGTAAGGAGGGATTATGAGATCTGAGAAAACTGGTTTATGTGCACCATTGCCCTTTATATTTCACAAATTACATACATATACATACATTATTTGCGAATATAAAGGCCGAGGCACATAAAATCCGTCATACGTTATACATTGTCTTTTTCAACGTACAAGAAAGTTGAAATACAGTTTTTCTAATGAGTGTTGTCACAATCAGTACGTCTCCGTCAAAGCAAAGTATGAAAGTTGGGCAACTTTTAACTTTTGACGTACGTTGAAAATGCAACTCTCTAGAAATTGAAAGCTCCCTCTCAAAATTAAATTTTTGTGTTGAGTGGAAGCAAAAATAAAATAATTTAATTTAATAGAGTAAAATGGAGAAAAAAGCTTTTCTCGTGTTTTCTTTTCTGATTAAATATCCGTCAACAAAGTACTCATTGTGTCAACCTCTTCCGTTGTTACTTTGATTTCAATTGAGAGCTTTAAAGTATAACGTATGACGATTTCTCTGTGCCCCGGCCTTAAGTCTGCATGTAAAGAAGCTTATAAAAATATTGAAACGAATAAGCTTTTCTATACCAAACTTAATAAAATATTGTTTCTGTAAGTTTATTCTACAATTAAAAATAGAAGCTTATATTAATCATGTACATATAATATTTTCATAAGGGTTCCGTTTTGATTTTTCTACAATTGTTACGATATCATTTTACAATAAATTCTAAAAACTTTCTCAACCTTAAGGCTTATATTTATAAGCTTTTTAAAATATGATTCACAAGCCATTTGGTATGTTGGGTATGGAAATAAAAAATACATACCTACATATATGTATATGATCCTATGGCATCAACAGTTTCATTTAAAACATTATTATGTAAAGTAAATTTACCTACATACATACATGTGAAATAAGTGATACAAATATATAAAAAGTACAGTCTGCACATATTTAGAAGTGAAAATAATAATAATTTGAAACCCAAATAAGTTGATTGGTAACGAGTTTCGCTTCCAACTGTTGTTTTTTTAAGTTTTCAAATATTTGTGGCAGAAATATTCTAAGCATATAGATTATATTATACCAAATGGTGCTGTAACTCAAGTGGTTAACACGTTGACTACTAAAACAATGATCTCGAATGCCATACTCAGCCGTGCACACCTCAGTTTTTCTGATATGTAATAATTTTCTACAATAATGCAGCACCCTCTTTGCCGGTATTACCACGTAGAGTTAAATCGTCGACAATGTGTTGCACTGCAGTACTGTTCTAAAACTAATCCATGTGCCATAACTTAGCTATCACACGAACTATCCATCTAGTCCTAGGTATAAATTTTTTTTTACATTTATTTTTGGGTACTTGTACCAACAAGGATATTAATTGCCTTTTAGGGTCATCTCGAACAACAATATTTAGTTGTTTCAGTCAAATTGTAAGTACTTGTACCAAGAATTTCTCAATTTTAGAAAGTGAAGGATTGTTCAGCTTCCCGGTCATGTTATGGCTTAACAAATGCGAGATATGCACGTATCACATCACACACTGTACAAGTGACGGTGACGATATGATAAGTCATTGATGGCATAAATTGCACCTTTCCCTCTCGTTTCCAACGCATTTTATTTCGTATACAACGTTGTCAGTTTTTAATATGTCGCGTTTTGTTTTGTTGTTTGTAAAAAGATGTCTCAGTATTTTATTTGATTTGTATGCTATTGTTGTTGATTTTCCTCTGATCATATTGCAAAATGTTTTTGCTCCAGTTAATTTTGGTATAAATGGTACACTGTAAAAAGTTTTTGCGATTTTAGATGTCTCTTCGTTGTAATTTCTGTCGCTTAAAGATCTGTTTATCAATTTATTTATTATGTGTGTTGGATAATTGTCCATTATAAGTATTCTTCTGATTTTTTCCATGTTCTTTTTCTCATTTTAAATACAAAATAAACGGTGTACAGTTAAAAAAGTAATAAAATAATTCTTGCAAAAAAAACCGAATTCAAAACATATATATACATAGTTGGGTATTAGTTCTAAACTAAAAATGTAAGAATAATCTGTAAGAACTATATATAAACCAAATAAAAGATAAACAAAATGCGCCAAAATTAGCAGAAAGGAAGTAAAGACTATATGAAATTCGACAATCTCCTTATTACTGTTCAATGCTATTTTCACCAACATCCGTTTTTTATGGGGACACCATTTAATTTTTATAGTTGTAATACACATTATGTGTAAATTTCAGTTGTTTATCTAAAACGGCTCAAAAGATAAGACATACATCAAATTTTACTAATTATAGTAAAAAATATATAATTTAAATTTTATAATTCTTATAGTGGAAATAATAATACACGCTCTGTGTAAATATCAAGTCTCTATCTATAACGGTTCAAAAGACTAGTCCATATAAGTCAAGTTATAAGGACATCCTATACGTTTTTTGTACTTTTTATTGTAGACATAGTGATATTCGCTTTGCTAAAATTTTGAAATATTTATCTATAAGCGTTCAAAAGATAAGGTTATATAGATCAAATATCATTATCTTAGGTACACCCTTTAATTTCCAACTTTTTACTATAGCGGACATAGTAATATACTTACTGCGTAAATATCTGTCTATAACGGTTACAATATAGGGCAAGTAGTGGAAATTTTGCCTAATTTTCAAGTGTTTGTCTATAACGGTTCAAAATTTTGGCCACATACATAAAATTACATTAACTATTGGGACACCCTTTTATTTCCAAATTCAAATTTTATGCTTTTTGTTATAGCGGACTTAGAAATACAGGTTCTTTATAAATTTCAACGGTCGGTGTACAAATGTTCAGAAGTATGGCCATACACATCAAATTAAATAAACCATTGGAGCACCCTTTCATTTATAATTTTGAATATTTATACTTTTTATTATAACGGTCATAGTAATTTGACATTCTGTCAAACTTTCAAGGTTTTGTTTTTAACGATTTAAAAGACACGCCCATAATGGTCAAATTACGTAACTTATGGGGACACCCTTCAAATTTGAAGTTTATATTTTTTATTAATTTTTAGTTAATCTAACCACATTGAGTTTTTTTTTTGTACGAGTATATTTAAGATTTTCATTTTCTTGGTTTAGCTTTTCAACTATGGCTAGTTGCCATAAACCAAGAAAATAAAAATCATAAATATACAAAAAAAAACTCAACTTTCAGACTCACTCTCAGAGAACCCAAATATATCGCAAACGAGCATGTTAATCTGATGGAGCAGAAGAAAGAAAAAGTAGTTATAATTCTTTCTTGATTTTTCCCCTTAATGCTGAGCTGACATGGAAGGATGGCAACAAATAATTGTAAAAGTATAACGGAAACATCCTCTTAGTAAAAATAGAGTGTAAAATAAATTTGTTTCTAACTTTGCTATTCTTTATTGTGTTGTTCATTATTCCAGAAAACAATTTGGAGAGAGATTATGTTATATAAACTTACATACACATAATATAAAAAATAAAATTAACAATTTATAACTAACTAATTATTAGGAAAAACAATGATTTGTAGAACATTAATATTAATGTAGAACATTAATATACTTATATCGGGTGGTTAAATTTTAAGTGCCGATGTTGAATGTGAACCACACCTAAACGTCAAGTTTTTTTCTGCATTTAATTTGACATTTCTCAATTTTAGACTAGCTCAATTTGTACTTCTTGATTTTTTCGGTCAACTTAATCGTCCAAATGTGCGTACAATCGGAAAAATCGTGCAAAAATTTTAGCAAACCGGGTCTGTAGGAGATGTGAAAACACCCCTACTGCAGAAAATATTGCTGTTGTTCGCGAAAGTGTGGCTGAAGAGCCGTCCACCTTAAATCGTCGTCGTGCCCAACAATTGCACCTCTCACGCTCGTCGTTGATGAACATTATGTTATGCATAAAGACTTGCATTTACACGATTACAAGGTGCAATTGACTCAAGATCTTTAGATCTCTTAAACATTCCAAACCTCGTCAATGGTCAGAATGGTGGCAAGAAATGACAACAGTGGATAATAAATTTTCGAAGAAAATCATCTTCTGCAGATTCGTCAATAAGCAGAATTGCCGCATTTGGGCGAATGATAATCCAAGAGTGATTGTCGAAAAACCAATGCATCCACAAAGAGTGACTATTTGGTGCGGTTTATGGGCTGGAGACATCATCGGGCCGTATTTTTTCCAAAAATGAGGCCGGTTAGGCAGTTACTGTAAGTGGTGTTCGCCATCGTGAGATTATAACGAACTTTTTTATGAACCGAATTGGAAGATATGGAAGATAATTTCCTAAATAATTTGTGTTTTATTAAAAATCAACATCGGCCCTTAAAGTTTAACCACCCTTTATTATTTAAATTTTACAAAAAATCTAAACTAATTGATAATATCATATAAGCCAATATAAAAATTCATTATTTAATATTATGCTAATTACCTATAACGACTTATAATAAAAATGCAATTTATTTGTAGGGTTAAAGTGAAAACCTTTGGCAACACTTGTTATTTTTCGATTCTCTTGCGAGAAGAAAGTTAACTTGTGTATGCATTTCATTCCACCTTACGTCTGCATTAATAGGCTTTTTACAAACCAAAGTATATCTATATAAAGTACATGCAAGTCCACAGCTGTGAATATTTATTATTGTTCTGAAATGTCAAAATTTGTTTTCATTTTTAAAGCGCCATTGTGTTTGTTTTTATTAAATTCAAAGAATTTTTCAAAAGTGAAAAAGTGATATAAAAAGTGGACAAAAGTGTTTAAAAAAAAGCAAAAAATATAAAACCCTATAAATAAATTACTTTTTTTAAAATATAAAAAGGAAAATGCGTGTTTGTTGTTTGTGCAACAAAAAATATGTAAGTGGAAGTGGCAGCTTGTTTGGTGTGCCAAAAGACCCTCTAAAGAAGCAAGCATGGGAAGAAATTTGTGATAAAAGATTGGCACAAAGGAGTTTAATATGTCAGGATCATTTCTTGAAGTCAAGCGTCATACACTCGGGAACAAAAACATATCTTTTGCCAAATGCTGAGCCGTTTGTTGTGCAACTGAAAGATGTTGAGATGAGCGCGAAAGAAAGTGAAGTGGAAGAAAATTCACCAAGAAGGTAAAAAGTAAATACTTTAAACTGTTTTAGAAATATGTATTAAGTTATTTAATTATTCTTTTTTACATATTCAGTTCAAGAACAAAATAAACAAAATATTTGGTGAACAGGTAATTCACGGTAAAGTTAACAACTTGGGTAACAACGTTACCTTCGAGCGGGTTAAAATGAAGTTATACGTCAACTCCGATGTCCACTTCTCAAAAGCCTATGAAGATGAGGATGCTGAGTAAATACTACTCTACTGAAGTGTTAACATTTGTATCTAATGTTTAAAAAAAATAAAATTTTAAATGCTTTGTATATTTTTTGCAAAAGAATAAAAATTTTTTTTTTCTTTCCAAAGATAAATAAGGTGCATAATACATAATATTTTGAGTATTTTTCATACAGACTTTATTTATCTATTAAACTTTTAACAATTGGAAGTATATGTGTTCTTGTAACTTTAACATTATATTGTTTATAAAATGATCCAGCCATAAAATTACAATCTTTATAATATTCCATAGATAATTTAAGCTCATTAAGTAATAGCAGGTGTTTTTGGATCGATTCACATAAATAAGCGTTGTTAATGTTAATTATACCTAAATCACGATGAACACTATTGTCTTCAGGTTTAACAAACATGCCAAGTAATAAGACAACACTACAGTTGAACTGTTCTGCATATTCTCTAACGGCCTCGTCAGCATTAGGTTTTGAGATAAACTGTTGCACCGGCAAAGGAAAACCGGGTAAAGCAACTTTAATTTCTGCACTTTCAATTACAATTTTCTTCTTCTTCTGCAAAAAGAAAATGATTGAATTTTACTTTTATGAGTTTCTTATGCGGAAACATACCTTTTTGTCTTCTTCACTGTCACTGGAGGATTTATTTTTGCGTGGTCTTTTGGTAACAGGCTTTTTCTTGGGTGGTGGCGACTATTACACCACTTCATCTTGCATTTGACAATCATCTGATTCTTCATTAGAAATTTTTTAGAATTTCTTCTGTAACTTTGAATTCGACCTTAACGCCTTGGTGATCAGGAAATACGTCAGCATTACCGTCCTTGTAGCTGCTACGCTTTTTCAAGGCGACATTAGGTGTTGCTTTGTTTTTGGCAATAGCTTTGGCTTGCTTTTTATTGATGCCCAATTCATCGAGGCGTTCTTTCTCTTCCACCTCATTCAGTTTCTTTTCTAATTCATCCAAATCATCCAACCACAACATTTGAGCAGTTTTGGCTTTTAAAGCGTTTAATTCAACCAATCAATCAATGAAGTCAATCCACCATCCTCTTGCGCTATACGGCCGAATTCTTCTGGAGTCAAAGTTATGACAAAACGTATCGTTGTAACAGTATCACATCATCAAAAGCCACAAATTCACTTAACAACGGTACTAAAAACATTTTATTATTAGTATCTTTTTTTGCAGAAATTATTCAAAGCTTTTATGCGCACAAAATAACAATTTTAGTTTTGTTTTCAATTTATATACCAGTTTCAATACATTTAATATACACATTTTTTTTGTTTTATTCAGCTGTTTTTGACTTTTAAGAACGAATTTTACACAAACAAAATTCCTGTGGTTTTTGTAATATTGTATTTGTTGTAGAACTGCATGTACTTTATATAGATATGCTTTGTTACAAACTGATATAGCAACATCTTGTGAAGATGTTGAAAGATGTTAAATTTTAGGTCTGTGTATTTCTTATGGAAAGATGTCAACATCTTCGCAAATTGATGGTAGATGTTAGATGTTGACTGATCAACATCTAAATACACAGACCTAAAATTTAACATCTTTCAACATCTTCACAAGATGTTTCTATATCAGTTTGTTCCATTTTACATCTTTCGATTATTTGAGTGTCATCACTAGATAAATGGCAATAAACTAGATTAATTTAAAATTTCATTTATGTGGAAAAAATATAAACCAATACATGTTTAAAAATGAGCATCATACAATTTTTTTTTATAACTTTAATACTCTACATTAATGCTTTCAATAACTTTAATACTCTACATTAATACTTGGGTTTGTTCTAGCAAAACAAAAACACGTTATGGGTAATTAGCATAATATTAAATACTTAATATTTAAATTCCCAAAAATTTTATTAACAACTAAATATGCAACTGCTTGTGGAAACCTTTGACAACACTTGTTAATTTTCGATTCTCTTGCGAGAACAAAATTAACTTGTGCATGCTTTTCATCATACCTTACGTCTGCATTCAGTGATGGCAAAAAACCATCCAATTGTAGAAGGACAGTAAGGAAAAATAAAAACGTGGTTTGTTTGTTGGTTTTTTGTTGAAGCTTTAATATTCTGTAATATTATTCTATAACATGCATACTTCTCATTGTGTTTTGTAGAATTTTATTACTTATAGAGTATTTTTGGCTTCTCTAAAATTAGGAAAAGGGTTTCCTGATCATCTGGCCTGAGCAACCAGTGAAATACGTACAGTAACTAGCTATTTTCCCCCAACAAATAAATTGCATTTTTATTATAAAACGTTATGGGTAATTAGCATAATATTAAATAATTAATATTTAAATTCCCAATAATTTTATATATAATATATTTACAATTAATTAACATCATATGCATTCTTGAACAGGACAACGACGAACAAATCCTGACGTATTTCATAAAAACATTTTAGTTTGTGCGTTGATAAGTGCGGACGCGATTTTTTAAGCTCGTCATTAACAAAAAAACAAAAATAAATAGTGTGCATCAATTTAAACAAAAGCAAAAGAAACGAACTTGTTTTAATACAACAACAAAGTGTTCTGTATTTTTTTTCTTTTCTAATTCTTGTTTTACAAAAGCATTATTGCTTTGTTACTTTAAAAATAAACCAAAAACAAAAAAAAAATTAAGTAACAAAAATGTGGACAATGAATTAAATAAAAACAAAAAACTGAAAATAATTTGTGTATAAATAATACGCCAGTTATTCGTGCTCAATCCTGTTTATCGCTTTTGTTAAGTGATGAGAATAAAATAACTACAAAAAAGTCGCCTTCTGAACACAATATTACCAATACTAATTTTGATAGTGTAGAAAAACTCAAGACGCAAGTGAATTGGAATTGGCAGATACATAACTGTATTAAAAAGAGGTCGAAGCCCTAAACCCTCGCAGCTTGCACCAATATCTAAAGAACATAAAGATAAGAATTCTAACGGAATAAGTTCCCACAATCGTTTTGCTATCTTAGATAGCGAAACAATTGAACCTTAAACGGCACCTAGGTCGTTCAAACCACCTCCAATTTATTTATTTCAGTTATTGGTAAGAACTCATTTTATGTAATTCCTATCAAGCGTGGCAACATTGATGAAACAAAAATACAATTTATTGATGAAAACAGTTATCGTAAAGCAGTAAACGAGTTTGAGTAAAGCAGTAAACGAGTTTGAGCTGCAAAAAGAACTTTTATACCTATCAGTTGAAGAGTAGTAAAGGTCTACAGTTAGTTATAAAATACCCCTTTTATAACTAAATTAGAAATTGGAGATGGCCTCCAAAAAGCGGGATTTAAGGTAAAAAGTGTAGACAATCTCAGAAATCGAGAACGTGTCCCTCAACCTCTAGTTCGTGTTGAACTGGAACCTGGAGATATGAGATTGAAAATGAACTAAACGCACCCTATCTATAATTTGAGATATGCACCGCAGAGGAACCGTATAAGCGATCAGTAGTGCGATTCACTATTCAATTTTAACGATTCTTGACTCGTTAAAAAAATTTAACAACAAAACGAAAGACTTTGTTATTCAGAAGTGCTTTTTAATAACATTTGATGTTATAAATCAGCTGTTTTTCTTAGCAAGTCGAGGATTGTTAATTTAACTACAACTATTTTTGTGTCGTTTACTTTATCAAAATATCAAAAGATAAAGTCGGCCATTAGATGTAAAATCTAAAATGTAAAATATTCTAAATAATTAATATTTATAATTAACACACATACATATGTATGTATTTTAGCTACCTTATAAAAATGAATTTAAACAATTTTTTAGAAATAAAATTAAAAACAAACAAAAAATTAAGCACTTGTGTGGAAAGTTTTGTATATTTTGTTTATTATTTTTCATTCTTCTTTGTTCTTTTCGCTATTATGGTCATACTAGGACTTACTGCAAGTTTTCTCCGGTTTGCGTTGTGTGTGGAGAGCTACATTGTTCCGCCCAATGCGAAAAAGCAAGGGATGACTTGAAAGTTAAAAAATCTAGCAATTGCGGTGGATATCACACAGCTAACTACAGAGGCTGTCCAGTTTTTTCCATGGTAAACCACCCAAAAATTAATAAAGCTAAGCACCCGCAATATCGAGCAAATGCTAATTATCCTCAGTTAGCCCAACCAACAACCCAACATGTTTCATACGCGGATATTTTAAAAACTAATCATGTTTCAGTACATAAAGCGACACCGACAAATAATTCTACTCCAAATTTGCACCCAGAACCTAAAGAACAACCATCGTCTGGTAACTATAATCGTCTCGAAGCAAGCATCGAGACATTAGTGCATGCGTTAAACAGTTTTATGAGCTCTATGAGCAGCATGATGCAAAAAATGGTATGTATGCAATCTATGATGTTGCAGGCGCTACTAAACAAACCATGAACTATTTAAAAATATGTTTCTGGAACGCAAACGGCTTACGCCAACATAAAAATGAACTGGAATACTTCCTCAAGAACCAACAAATTGATGTAATGCTGATTTCTGAGACACACTTAACAACAAATAGCTTTTTTAAAATCAATGGCTATATTTTATATGATACTAAGGACCCCAGTAGAAGAGCATGTGGAGGCTCGGAAATACTTATTAAGTGAGGATTATTATTATTTGTGAGGATTACCTTCAAGCAACAAATATCTGTCTTGAAGAATTTTATCAAAGCTTAGTTATTTCTTCGATTTATTTAGGATCACGCCTAATAACTCCAAAAGGTCGTATTTTGTTTGACACAATTTCAAAAATGCGTCTGAATGTTATATCGAGTGGACAACCCACCTATTGGCCTACTGATCGACAAAAAATACCTGATGTTATTGATTTTGGCGTGTTCAAGGGTATTCCGAGAGAAACGATTAAAGCTGAAGCGTCGCTAGAATTATCCTCAGATCATTCACCCACTATCGTCTATATATGGGACAAACAAAACATCATATCACCAACGACTAGCACAAGCATTAATTGGTCGAAATATAGAAAATATCTTAGTACTCATTGTTCGGAAAACATCCCGCTAAGAACACCTGAAGACGTAGAGCGGAGTCTTATTGATTTTGACCAAAACCTCAAATCAGCTGCCCAACATTCAACAATAACCCAACTAGCTAGATACAATCAAATTTATTCTGCAGATATCGAGCGGCTCTTGGCTGAAAAAAGAAAAATTCGTAGAAAATGGCAATCACAAAGATCTCCTCAACTCAAAAGCAGACTTAAAGAATGCACGAACCGGCTAAGAGACATGCTGGAATCTCGAAGACTAGCATCCCTGAAAAACTATTTGAGACACCTAAACGCAACTCTTCAAAAATATCGACTGATATGGTTGAGTTGCCAATTGTCGAGGCTAGTGGTGCAATACCGATAAGATTTGAATTTGATGATATTGAAAAGGCAATAACGGATTTAAACACCAAAAAAGCCCCTGTCGTTGATAAAACCAGTAATAATATATTATTTGAGTTGCCCCGTCTAGCTCGTAGAATCGTTCTTTGTATTTTTAATGCTATTTTACGTCTTGAGTACTTTCCCACAGAGTGGAAGGTGTCCTTGGTTACGATGATTCCTATACCAGGAAATTGAAATCATAAAGTTAAGAAGACTTTTGAAGACGTTTCTCAAGCATTCGATAAGGTATGGCATGAAGGCCTAATATATAAGCTAAAACTGAATTTGCCCGTAAACCTATATAAGCTGCTAGATAGTTATTATACCGAACGAAAATTTATTGTGAAAGAAGGAAATTTTTTGAGCTCACCCCAGCCAATCGAAGCCGGAGTTCCCCAAGGTAGTATATTGGGGCCCTTTTTATACTTATTGTATACTTCAGACATGCCAGCTAGTAACCGAGTTCACACATCGACATTTGCTGACGACACAGCTTTTTTGAGCATTCACGAAAGACCCGAAGTAGCATCACGATATTTACAAGACCACATATCCAATTTAGAAAATTGGTTGAAGAAATGGAGAATAAAAGTTAATGAACAAAAATGTACTCACATAACTTTCACACTGCGTAGAGGATCTTGCCCCCGTATTCGGATAAATAACCAAACGATACCTCATGTTTCAAACGTGAAATATCTCGGCATACATCTTGACCGGGAATTAAATAGTATTTAAACCAATACAGAACGTTTTAAAATTATTATGTTATAAAATTCTTTTATTAAAATATTTGTTTATTTCAAAAATTAAAAGTTTATTTTTTTCTTCATTAGAAATATTATATTGATTCTTTTTTAAATAATAACTGTTGAGTCCGTTATTTTACGGACCAGAAATAACTCAGCTTAATTTTGTTTCAGAAGAATTTACTTTATTTCAATATTTTTTACAAAGAATGATGGCTCTGGATGCTTCTGATGCCAGTCAACTACTACTTTAATTTTACAAAAGAAAATTACTCTCAACTTGTATGTATACTATTATAGCAGTTAGGGCTTCTGCCTTATTAAATATTAATTATTATTATAAAATGCAACTCTATTAATAATAATTCACCAAAGTTGTTAAACTTAAAATTACAATATAAATTTATTTTTATTACTACGCCTTAACATATCGCCGCCCTTGATGGATCTAGGAATACATCAACCATTAAATGGAATTGGCGCCAACTTATGAACAGCTCGACGGACTTCTCCATTCTTCGTTTTGACATCAGCGACACGTACTATACCTTGAGGGTCACGAACGACTTTGATAAGCCATTGCTTCGGGGGTAAATTATCTTCAGCAACGAGAACCAAATCACCCTCATTTAAGTTTTTCTGCTTTCTAGTCCACTTGACTTTCTGTTGCAATTGTGCAAATATTCTATTGACCACCTCCTCCAGAAGTGTTGTTGTATAGCAGAAATTCGTAGCCATCTATCTATGTGCGAATAGTCTTTACTATCTACGGTTGGTTCTGCTATACCGACTAACGGACCACCAGTCAAGAAATGGGCAGGAGGCAAAACACCTTCATCATTAGGATCATTGGATATGGCTGTCAACGGTCTGGAATTTAATATAGCTTCAACTTCAGTAACCACCGTTGTAAGTTCTTCAAACGTCAAATAGGATTGACCCAAAATTCTAGTTAAATGGTATTTCGCCGACTTTACTGCAGCCTCCCATAAACCGCCAAAGTGGGGGGATCGTGGAGGAATGTGACAAAATTTAACACTATTAGCAGCACAATATTTCGAAATTTTACCTTGCACCTGTTGGTCAAAAAACGTTTTCTTCATTTCTTCTAACTTCCTGCGGGTACCTACGAAGTTTGTAGCATTATCGCAGAACAGCTTTGTGCATAGACCTCGACGAGCCACAAATCTTTTGAATGATGCCAAGAAGGCATTTGCGGTCAGATCAGATATCACCTCCATATGTATAGCTTTTGTGCTAAAGCATATAAAAACAGCTATGTAGCTCTTCGTCGTTCGACAACCTCTTAGTTTATATGTTGTTATAATAGGACCACAGAAATCTACACCAGTAACAGTAAATGGCTTCGCTACGGCTATTCTGGAATGAGGCAAATCACCCATAATTTGATTGCTAAGTCTTGGTCGACATCGAAAGCACTGAAGACAGCTACCAGTTACCGAACGTATGACACTTCTACCGTGAAAGACCCAGAACCGCTGCCTGATGATAGCCATTAAAGCTTGGGTACCTGCATGTAGGTATTTCGTATGGAGAAATCGTATATAACACTTCACTGTTTCTGAATTATTCGGCAGGAGAATTTGATGTTTTGCATCATAAGGTAAATCAGCATTCGCCAGTCGACCACCAACACGAAGCAAGGGTATACCATCTTTATTTTCAATAAAAACGCTTAGGCATTTGTATTTACTGGTTGCTGGCAATTCACGATTTTTTAACAGCAAAGAAATTTCTTCACGAAAGTAATGCTGTGGCACACAGTATACTATTCGAATGAGCACTTCATCTAACCTTTCCACCATTTCCTTCGCACGATTACGAAAACTTAAGAGGTAAACAAAAAATTTTTGCAGCTTTTCAAAATCACTATAAGTCTCCATCCACATAATGAATGATGGTTTAGTGTAAGCATCATCGCAAGCCTTTTTTGGAAGAAATTTGTTAGTAGCTAGCAATGTAACAGCTCTTATACTTCTTTCTTCATCTATATCAGCTCGTTTTTTTCCATTTGTTGGCTGGCCATTCATCACACGTTTTTGTTAAGAAGCTAGGACCTGTGAACCAAACAGACTCAAGCAATTCATTCGCATACGCACCTCTAGATATTATATCCGCTGGATTGGATTTGGAGGGGACATGACGCCATATGCAATCTTTTGTTTTTTCTTGAATTGACGATACCCTATTGGCAACAAAAGTAGTCCAGTTTGAAGGGTGTTCACTTACCCAATCAAGTACGATTTCCGAATCAGTCCACAAATAGGTACCATCAATAGTAATGGGAAAATTAGCCTTTGTCTTGGTTACTAACTTTGATAATAATTCAGCTCCCAACAATTCCAGCCTTGGTAGAGATTGTGTCTTTAGTGGTGCTACTCTTGATTTGGCACTCCACAAATGTACCGTTACGCTATCATCATCACATATTGTGCGAATATAGACACAGCATCCGTAGGCTCTTTTTGATGCATCGGCAAATCCGTGCATTTCCACTCGAACAAATCTCTTACATTTTCAACCACTTATATTTTCAACCTCTTTCAATTTCTTGCGGAATTCACTCCACAGACAATGTTGATTCATTGGTAGGGATTCATCCCAGTTTAATTTTAAAATCCATAGATCCTGCATAAAAATCTTTGCCTTTACTGTTAAAGGATTTATGAGACCGAGGGGGTCAAACAACTTTGACAATTCTGCCAACACTATTCTTTTTGTTATAGCCTTATTGTTATCTAAACAAGGCCAAACGTACCTAAATGTATCTCCCACTGGAGCCCAGGTGATGCCAAGAGTCTTTATAATTTCTTCATCATTCACTCGAAGAGTCTTTTCTTTCTCGGCATCTGGTACATATTTAAGGAATTTTTTACTATTTGAGAACCATTTTCTCAATTTTAATTTGGCAGTATCTAAAACAGCAGACACCTGCTTATAAATTTCAAAAATTTCATTTTCGTCATTTGATCCACTGATCAAATCATCCATATAGAAATCGGATAAAATCTTTTCTGATCCTATCGGATATTCAACGGCAGAATCTTCACCCAATTTCTTTAAGCACCTCGTTGCCAAATAAGGGGCTGAAGTTGTACCATACGTGATGGTCCGCAACTTGTATGCCTTCAACTTTTCTTCAGGGGAAGACCTCCACAAAATTACTTGATAATTCGCATCGTCATCAGTAACCCATGCTTGACGATACATTTTTGTTACATCGGCCGTAATTGCGTATTTATAACATCTAAATCGTAGAATTATTGATAGTAAATCATGTTGGGCTTGGGGTCCCTTCATCATGACGTCATTGAGTGACAACCCACTTTCTGTCTTACAGCTACAATCGAACACAACTCGAAGCTTCGTACTCGTTGACTCTGGCCGTAGTACATGCTGGTGAGGCGCAAAGTATTTTATTTTACCCATTTCAGCCTTTTTTACGACAGTCATATGACATAGGGATAGGTACTCATCCATAAATGTGTTGTATGCCACTCTAGTTACTGCATCTCGGCTAAGCCTGCGCTCTAGCGATAGCAATCTACGTCCAGCAGCATTATATGAACCACCCAATTCCTTCACTGATGATTTGAATGGGATTTTTGCAATAAATCGACCAGAAGCATCCCTTTGTATAGTTCTTAGGAAGAGCTGCTCGCATTCTTCTTCTTCTTCAGTAAGAAATTGTGTTTTTGGTGTAATCTGTTCCATTTCCCAGAACTTTTCCATTAAAAGATCTAATTTATCTTCATTGGATCCACTATTAATCAACAGATTGCTCACTTGTTGGCATGGGGCCACACAATCCTTGGCCTTGCTAGCAATTATCCAACCCAGCACTGTTTTTTGAAGTTTAGGCAATGTATCTTCAAGATGAATTCTACCTACAGACAATAAATCAAAAAATACTTCTGCTCCAATTAAAATATCGATCCTAGCTGGCTTATTAAATACTGGGTCCGCTAACTGTATATTTTTGGGTATATTCCAACTAGTGACATCATAATATTGATCTGGTTTTGGACCGGTAATTTTCGGTAATACATAAAATTCAAGACTGATCTCATAGTTGTTTAGCCTTGACCCAATCGTAGCGACTGTCTGCTTCTTAATAATTGTTTCAACATCGCCTACACCACTGGCATCCAGCTTGCAAGATTTCTTTTTTAGAAGTAGCTTCTGCGCTAGATTTTCACTCATTAAGTTCACTTGCGAAGCAGAATCCAATATCGCTCGAGCATGATGAAATTTACCACAGTTGTCTTTTACTAAAATTCTGGCAGTTACTAGAAAAACCTCAGGTTCCGCTGTCAAATTCATAACTGATGACCGTGAAGTAGATTGAGTTGATGCTGATGGTAATTCATTGCGGTTTTGTACAGTAGTCTCTCGAACAACATCTTTGTGTAGAAGTACGTGATGAGGTTGGTTGCATATAGAACACTTCGCAGCGGAGCAATCTTTGTATAAGTGTCCTCCTTTAAGACATCTAAAGCACACTTTTCCTTTACGTGAGGCGTTGGAGCGATCTCTCAAAGCCAAATTCTTAAATTTGGTACAATCTGGCAACTCGTGGCCACTGCCATGGCAGATTGTACATAATGATCTGGTCACAGACAGCGAAGTCTTATTAAATCGCTTATTTTTATAATCCCGTTGATTATTTGTAGGCTTGGTATCCACTAGACCCGATTTTGATTCACGAGCCTCAAGATTTTGACAGCGTCTTATCAAAACGGCAGAACATTTATCCCACGATGACAGCTTTGTGTAGTCGACTGTTTCTTCCCACTTAACTTGCGAATCTTCTACCCTCTCCATCACCATATGGATTAGCATGGCGTTTGCAACATCTTTATGATCGCCAAGCGACAGCATCGCACTCAAATGCGCATTTACTGCATCTAGAACTTGTCTCAGATGAGCAGCAGATGGTTTAGTTAACTTGGGAATAGTAAAAAGCGCCTTCACGTGTTCCTCGAACATCAAAGCCTTTTTATCGAAACACTCTGTTAATCTATCAAGCACCTTGGGATAATTTTCATCAGTAACATCAAAATCAGCAATCGCCGCCAGAGGCCTGGTTCCTAGATGCTCTTTCAGTATTAAAAAGCGCTCGCAATTGTCCAACAATTCGTCCTGATGAATAATTTTCTTAAAAAGTGTAATAAATTTTGGAAATTCACTATACTTCCCTGAAAATGTCGGTAATTTGACTTCCCGACGAAGTCTGGGGCCTGCTGGAGCAGATGTATTGAGTACACTAACATCTGCTACCGATGACTTCCGGCCTGTTAAGAGATTCATTATCTTTGTTTTTGTTGAAACATAAATATCTTCAATTTCAGTAATCGCTGCTAAAAGCGTGTTTACATTACGTGTACAAGTCATATGGAATGTCAGATTTTCCATATGTAAAACTATACACATAATGTAAACCTCTTGAAACATAACATATGTTAATTTCCTATGTGCAATAACATGTGTTAGTTTTTTATTTAGAGCACGCTCTATTTGATGTGTAAAACTATATGACAACAGCTGTTTTCAGTGATGTTTACTTTTATTTTCAAAAATTCCGCTCATACATTTTTATAATGAATTTAAGGAATTTAAAATTAACCAATATCTTTATTCTAATTTTTGTTAGTAACTTAATGTTCGAATATTTATATCGATACCTCATAGGTGATATTAATAATAAAGTTATGTAATATAATATAGATACATATATTATATATCTATTTGCAAGTTTGATTATTTGTACGTCAATCACGGCCAAATCGAATTTAATGATATTTAAAACATAGACAGATCTCTATTTTTTGTGGGTCCATTGGGATATGTCTGTTTTCAAAACTAGGGCCAGGAGGGTATAAGGGACATTTTTATACGAATGACTCAATTTTAATAGAGGTTGAGAACACAATTTCATAAATATATAGTGATGAAAGGCAAGGTGTGCTTATCTATATTACCGATACTACGAAAGACTGAATTAAATTAAAATTTTACTTTACTTTAGTGCATTATTTTTCAAATCTTTTTTAAGACGGTAACTATGTAAACTGTAATATTACCTAATTAACAAATTTGGACTGTAGGACAAAAAATGCTATTGAGGTATTGTGGGTATCCAAACTGATGCAAATCACTTAATTGAGCCGTTGCATTTGAAAATGAGAGAATTCCATTTTGCGAAAAAAAAAAAAAAATAAAATGAATAAAACCTAAATCTTATTACAAATTAACATAATTTTATGTTTTTAATCCATGTTGAATAGTACTATTTTTTATATTGCAATATATTAAGAAGCATTATTAGAATTTAGCAATCATACTGCAACTATGGTGAACAATTTTCGCTATGTAACCTAAGAAATATAAGTATTGTAATTTCTTTCTTTCTTTTTTCACTTTAAATTTACTTTAAAATTAAATATAATTTTATTTTTTTTTTTTTTTGTTTTACTGCACCAAAGAAGAATGAAATGATATTGAAATAAAATATATAAGTAAATAAACAATTCAATATTTTTGGTATTATAATTACATTCCAGTAAAAGAAAATCAACATTTTTATCAAAAAATTGCCTTTAAAAATGAGACAACTACCAAAACCTTTTTTTTCAGATAAAATGGATAACTATTATTGCATATTAAAATTACGTGCAATAAGACCACAAAAAATATAAAATAAGTCTATTACGGCTTGTGAATTTTTGTAACGTCAAATGCAAATCATTCAATATAATAAAATGGATTTCTCTCATTTTCAAAAGCAACGGCTCAATTATTTTAAAGAAATTTAATTATTTTCTATTTTCATAAGAATTAGGATAAAAATATTTTATTCCAAGTAAAAAAAGAGTGAAAATAAATTGACATTAACATCATCAAAATTATTCATTTAATTGTTGCTGATATAGTTCGAATGATATTAATTATTACTTATTGTATTATTTATTATAATTATTTTTTGTTTTGATATAATTTCTTTCTTATAAATTGATTTCTGTACTGTTGTAGAAGCTCCCAAATGATAACACAAAACGGCAGTTCTTTGCATAGTTGACATCACTAGCGGGTTTCTTATAAAATAAAATGGCGGCAAAAATATGCAAAATTGCCTAATAACTTATTACAGCAATTTCCAATAAAGCTATTATTAGTTTTATTATATAGACTAATAATTTAAAAAAATAATCCATCTATACCACACTTTGAAAACCAGCTGTTTTAAAGATTTGATTTTTGTTTTCAACAACAGGAGGTTATGTCATATGTACGTAACATGTGTACGTTTGAACACAAAAATTATAAACCATATGTAAAACACTGATTTTGACATACACACGAAATTCCATATGGATAGCAATTTTGACAGTACATATGACTTGTACACTCAATGTAAACACACCTTAAGTTACTTGAAGTATCAGTGGAGAGCTTTTCGATATTTGCCTGCACCTCCCAACTCTGCTTGAAGTACTGCTCTAAAATATCCAGTCGGCACTGTAGTTCTTCTGTTGACAAATTTCCACACTTTTTGGTTATAAGTGTTTTTATTCTGGTCATATTACCTTTAGCACTGGCTCTTAACGCTTTCATCTCAGTCATTCTCTGTAATGACTCTGTACCAGCGCCAGCATCACTTGCATCTTTTGCTTCATCCTCATGTGGAGCCATCTTCACCAAATAATTTACGTAGTTGAAGGTTGTAGCATAAACTGTATCTTCCACTGTTGGTAACTAATTTTAGCAAAATGTTTTTATTTTAGTAAAATTTTTAGCTTAACGTTGCTTTGTTTACGTTTTTGTACAACAAATACAACAAACATTAATCCAATTAACTTTGTTGTCACTTGTCAATTATTGATGTGATTTGTTTTGCTCTCTGTTTCTTATGGTATAACAGATCTAAGAGCCGCTGATAATCATCCAAACAGTTTTAAAATCACTGGTGGTGTCTTTGCTAATAACTGCGGTGATGAACTTCAATATTTATCGAATACACATGTGGTGAATATAATTTTTATTCTAGACACCAGTGTTGATGTTAGAATTGAAGTTAAAATGTGTTATACTATTTCAATAATTACGACCACCAAACTTCTGTTATAAATCACACCTCTAGTACAATGCAGATTTAACTCCTTTTTGTTGTTATTCTCGAAGAATTTAAATCAATTTAAAATTAATTATAAATTTATTGGGATCACTTTCCCGGGTTTCGGCACCAAAATGTTGAGTCCGTTATTTTACGGACCAGAAATAACTCAGCTTAATTTTGTTTCAGAAGAATTTACTTTATTTCAATATTTTTTACAAAGAATGATGGCTCTGGATGCTTCTGATGCCAGTCAACTACTAATGGGTGATTTTTTTGAGGTTAGGATTTTCATGCATTAGTATTTGACAGATCACGTGAGATTTCAGACATGGTGCCAAAGAGAAAGATGCTCAGTATGCTTTGACATTTCATCATGAATAGACTTACTAACGAGCAACGCTTGCAAATCATTGAATTTTATTACCAAAATCAGTGTTCGGTTCGAAATGTTCAAATGTGACAAATTTTGTTCAGCGATGAGGCTCATTTCTGGTTGAATGGCTACGTAAATAAGCAAAATTGCCGCATTTGGAGTGAATAGCAACCAGAAGCCGTTCAAGAACTGCCCATGCATCCCGAAAAATGCACTGTTTGGTGTGGTTTGTACGCTGGTGGAATCATTGGACCGTATTTTTTCAAAGATGCTGTTGGACGCAACGTTACGGTGAATGGCGATCGCTATCGTTCGATGCTAACAAACTTTTTGTTGCCAAAAATGGAACAACTGAACTTGGTTGACATGTGGTTTCAACAAGATGGCGCTACATGCCACACAGCTCGCGATTCTATGGCCATTTTGAGGGAAAACTTCGGAGAACAATTCATCTCAAGAAATGGACCGGTAAGTTGGCCACCAAGATCATGCGATTTGACGCCTTTAGACTATTTTTTGTGGGGCTACGTCAAGTCTAAAGTCTACAGAAATAAGCCAGCAACTATTCCAGCTTTGGAAGACAACATTTCCGAAGAAATTCGGGCTATTCCGGCCGAAATGCTCGAAAAAGTTGCCCAAAATTGGACTTTCCGAATGGACCACCTAAGACGCAGCCGCGGTCAACATTTAAATGAAATTATCTTCAAAAAGTAAATGTCATGGACCAATCTAACGTTTCAAATAAAGAACCGATGAGATTTTGCAAATTTTATGCGTTTTTTTTTAAAAAAAAGTTCTCAAGCTCTTAAAAAATCACTCGTTACTTTAATTTTACAAAAGAAAATTACTCTCAACTTGTATGTATACTATTATAGCAGTTAGGGATTCTGCCTTATTAAATATTAATTATTATTATAAAATGCAACTCTATTTATAATAATTCACCAAAGTTGTTAAACTTAAAATTACAATATAAATTTATTTTTATTACTACGCCCTAACAATAACAATAAATTCTCAGTTCTCAAAAAAAAAAAAAACGATAAAATAACAGTAAATTCAACTTACAAAAAGAAAATATGAACATTACAAGTAATAAATGGATGGGGTATTAAAGGGTTTTAATTCAATATATAACTCCCCCACCCTTTGAATACACATTACTCCCGAAATGTGGAAGATTAGTTATAATTACAAAATATATTTTCTTTTTATATTACAATTGTAAAGCAATTTAAGTACTACATAATACAGTAAATTAAAAAAAATAAAGTTTCTAATATTGTAATTCTAAATTTACATTCAGTTGTATATTAAAACATATCAATATAAATTACTATTTTTTGAATAATTTCTGCCAGTAATTTTTCTTTCAAACGTTACATTTGGTATGTCGTTTTGGTATTTAAAATTTCTTTTAACTACTTGCCTGTCTATTTTACGATCTTTTTCATCAATAAAATTTGTTTTATTTTTTTCTTTAACCTTTTTTATAATATATTTAGGTTTTTGTTTTAAGTTATAAAATCCAAGATTCTTTATTAATTCTCTTTCTTTAAATTCGTGACATTCTTCTCTACATTCATTAAGTTTATTAATTCTATTAGTTTTATTTTCATGTATTTTGTTATGTAATGTTTGCCAGATAGATTTGTCAACTTTGTTATGAAGTAAATCAAATGGTTTGTACTTCGTTGTACTATGGATTGAATCATTGTAAATTTGGACAGATTTAAAAACAAGGCTTTTTACATCATCTTTATCTTTATTTTCTAAATTAAAAAGTCTTGTGTGCTCATTCAGCGTAAGGTGAAAACGTTCTATATCTGCATTTCCTGTATGGGTATTTGGTGAAGTGAAATGATATTCAACTTCTTCAGATTGTAAAAAAATTTTAATGTAGGCTGTGTTAAACTCATTATCAGCAAAAATTTTCATTGGCTTTCCCAAAATGGCAAATCTTTCTTTAAGTTTTTCAACAATAGTAAGCGAATTTTTATCACTTAAATAATGTATCGAAGCATGTTTTGAAAGTTTATCAATACACGTTAAAAAGGTCGTAGTTTTATTTAAAAACCATATGTCAATATGAATTATTTCATTAGAATGTAAGGGAGTCTCTGTAATGCAAAATTTTGGTTTGGGTGCCAATCAAATTTACACATATTGCAGGTAATGCAATTATTGATAAATTTGTGTATTTCCTTTTTTAAATTAGGGAAATAAATCTTATCTTTTAATTCCAAAAAAAGTTTCTTCTATACCTCTGTGATTTTTATCATTGTGGTATTTTTCAATTATTTCCAACAATTTTTCTTTATTGTTAACGTCTTTTATAAATTTAACGCAACGTAAAAATTTTATATCTGTTAGATTTGAAAAATAATGAATTATTGTTTGTTGAAAGTTTTTGAATAAATCAAAATTGTCACAAAATATTGCTACAGTTCCTTTCAGTGGAAATATCTGTTTTAAGAATGCTAAAACTTTCTCTTCAAAATACTCCTTTATTGTTATGATATGTCTAATCTTTTTATCATAGAAAATTTGTTTTTCATACTTATATTTCTTTCCTAAAGTAATAAAAATTAGGTTTTTAAATAAATTAATAGGAGATTTCGAAATATAAATGTAGTCGTTTAAACTTTCTTTTCCGCTGTGAATTGTTGCTTTATCAGAAAGTATTTCCTGTTCATTTTCTTCGAAATGATTTATATCTACACGGCTAAGAAAATCCGCTACTAACTTTGTCTTCCCTTTTATGTATTCAACGTCGAAATCATATTCATTCATTTGAAGTTTCCATCTTTGCAATTTCATATTGGGTTCCTTGAGTGAATTTAGCCATAAAAGTGGTTTATGATCCGTTTGGATTTTAAATTTCCTACCAAACAAATATGGTCTAAAATATTTTAATGCCCAAACCATTGCCAATAATTCCTTTTCGATAGCACTGTAGTTACGTTCATGCTGATTTAAAGTTCTTGATGAATAAGCTATTGGATGTCCATTTTGCGATAAAACAGCACCTAAAGCTCCATTGCTAGCATCTGTAGTCAAAACGAATTGCTTTTCAAATTGAGGATATGCCAAAACTAGAGTTGTACACAATATTTGTTTAAGTTTGTTAAAAGCGTCAATATAATGTTGATTATTTAAGTCTATATGAGAACCTTTCTTCAAATAAGATATCATTGGTAATGCAATTCGACTATAATCTTTAATAAATTTTCTGTAAAAACCAGTTAAGCCTAAGAAAGATTTTATCTCTTTTATAGTTTTTGGTAATGGGACTTTTTGTATAGTAGCAATTTTGTTAGGATTTGGTTTAATTCCTTCAGAAGTTATTATATGCCCTAAATATTCCGACTCACGTTTGAAAAAATTACATTTGTCCACTTGAAGTTTAAGATTGTATTCAGATAGTCTTTGAAAAAATTTTTGTAACGATAAAACATGTTCTTGCAAGGATGTTGAGAATATTAGTATGTCATCTAAGTATACAACGCAAATATTATTTATAAAACCTTGAAGTACTTCATTCATCATTCTCTGAAATGATGCTGGAGCATTTTTCAAACCAAAGGGCATCCTATTGAATTCATAATGTCCAGTTGAAGTAGAAAATGCTGTTTTATGTCTATGTTCTGGTGAGATAAGAATCTAATGAAATCCTTTCGCTAAATCTAGAGTACTGAAGTATTGAGAATTTCCTAATTTTAAGAAAAGATCTTCCATATTAGGTATGGGAAATTTATCTTCGATAGTAATATCATTAAGTTTTCTGTAGTCTACTACTACTCTCTATTTTTTCTTTCCAGAATTGTCAAGTTTTTTAGGAACAACCCAAATTGGAGCATTATATGGGCTACATGATTTCGTTATAATTCCTGATTGAAGCATTTCGTTAACTTGTTTTTCAACTTCTTCCTTGTGGATTTCTGGGAAGCGATATGTTCTAGAATATACTGGGATATCGTTTATTGTTGGTATCTTGTGTCTGTATTTAACAACAGATGATAAGTTTTCACCTTCTATGTAAAATATATTTTTAAAAGTTTTAATTAACTTCGTTAATTCTTCAATCTCCTCACTATTCAAATGTTTGTTTTTTAAAGATTCCTTTAAATATTCAATTTTTGGTTCATTAAAATGTATATCTTCTACTAAAGATTCTAAATAAGATTTATCATTTTCATTAAATTCTGTTGAAGATGTATCATAAATTATTGGAATTTTTGCGTTTGCAGTAATAAGCATGTTTTCTTTTAAATCAATCCTTGCCCCTAAAGGTTTAAGAATATTACATCCTAAAATTCCATCGAAGCTACCAGATATTTCTGTCTCGATTCTTTAAAAAGAGGTATTGTAATTTTAGAACATATGGTATTTAAAACAATTGGATTTTCAAGTTCCGTTTTAAACGAACTATGAAATAAACCTTTCCTAATAAGAGTAGTACCTGATCCTGAGTCAACCAATAATTTGATTGGAATTGTTTTTGTTTTTAATACTATACAGGGTAAAGATCTTCGGCAAGTAATTGAAAATTTGAAACTTGACTATTGTCAACTTCCATTCTTTTTGAACTATTAATGCTACTTTGTCGAGATTCTTCTGTATTAAAGTTCTTTGGATAGTTTCTACTTAAATTACTTGTATGGTTTTGCATATTTGAAAAAATTGTGTTACTATTCTTGTTGGTTGGTAAGTATTCAAAATTGGTATTGATTTTTATATCTATTTGTATAAGAGTTGTTTTGGTAAGGATTATCTTGATAAGGATTATGTTTTACATTAGGAATATTTTCGCAACTATTTTGAAATGTTTTATTAAAATTAGCATTTACCGATTGTAGGGAATGTCGAGAATTAGTAAATATTTTATTATTATTATTATAAGTTGAAAAAGATTGTAAATTTACATATTTTTTATAAAAATATTCTGTTTCAATTAATATTTCTTTTGCTTTTAATAGCGAATATGGGTTTCTTGAATTTAAAGCCAATTTAGGCTCGTTAGGCAATTTAGAAATAAAAATCTTTAATACCATTCTTTCATTATTTTTGCAATTATACCACAATTCATTATCCCTATCTAAACTAGTTTTTAAATTTAATTTAGTTAACGATTGAATCATATAATCATAAAAATCATTAATACTACTTCTAATTTCAGCAATTTTAATTTTGTTAACAATAGATTCTACACTATCTGATATATTAAAGTTAATTCTTAATATTACCTTAATCTCCTCCCATCGTGTAGGGTTATTGTTATTAATAAGGGATATATTTGCCTTTGATGTTATTTTGTTCCTTATTCTTAAATCAAAAAGTCCATGTCATCAATATGTTGTGTAAACATTTCTAGTTCTTCAACTTTTCCATCAAATTCTGGTACACTTTCCAGAAGATTGAAGGGATTGAGGGCCATTATAATATTACTTTTTCTCCCTTTTGCTTTCTTCAAATAAAATCACCTTGTTTGTTTTCTTGTATTTTAATTTTTAAAATTTCCAACAGGTCAGTAAAAAAAATTCCAGTTATTAAGGCTGTTGTTGATAAGTTCTCATTCAAGTAATATTGATAGTTGCATTTAATTTTAGGAAAACAGGAAATTTGAAAATTCTTGGCTTGATTTTCTATGTCTTGCTTTCTTTTAATTTGTATCCTTTTCCGTTTATGGCAATTCAAATAGTTGTACCTTCACCACACTGATATTTCTTATAATTTTGTAAAAAACTTTGGTTTTTCTTTTTTTTTTAATTTGGTCCGTTTCACGACTGCGCCAATTAAATAGTATTTAAACCAATACAGAACGTTTTAAAATTATTATGTTATAAAATTCTTTTATTAAAATATTTGTTTATTTCAAAAATTAAAAATTAATTTTTTTCTTCATTAGAAAATATTATATTGATTGTTTTTTAAATAATAACAATAAATTATCAGTAACCGGGAAACATACAATTTTTTTGGCCAGCACTGGTTGGACTTAACAAGTATATTTTTAGACTTAAGATATGAGCAATTATTGATAGTTCCATTTTATTGAAGTTACAATAAATAAAAATTGCGAAAAAAAACAAAAAAAAATATATAATATTATTATTTTCCGCAACACTGCTGGTTTCCAAAATACACCACTGTTTGCAAAATTAATTTCAATTTTAAAAAACTAAATTTAGTCAACAAAATACTGAGAAAAATACCAATAAAAAATTAAATCTTTTATAACAAAAATATAAAAGAAAATTGTTACCAGCCTAATGTGTACCAAAAAAAAAAAAAAACACCAGAAGTTTTATGCTCAAAAAATAATATTGTACCAAACTAAATTGGCCAACAACAAATATATTTAGTAAATTTATAGTTAAAATAATAATAAACTTACTGTTTTAAAAAATAAGAAAAATTTCTTTAAAGTTGACTTTTGTTTTTTCCTGTTTGCTTTGTGGTGGTTGTTTTTTGTGTTATTTACGTACGTATGTATGTCTGTATGTATGTACATATATATTTATGTATGTATGTACAGTTTATCAAGTAAATGTTTTAATGACGATTATCAACAACAAATTTATTTTCTTGCGTTTTGTTTTTGTAAACCCCGTTAGGTTGCTTCTGCAACCTTAGGTTGCTTCCGCAACACTGCTGGTTTCCAAAATACACCACTGTTTGCAAAATTAATTTCAATTTTAAAAAACTAAATTTAGTCAACAAAATACTGAGAAAAATACCAATAAAAAATTAAATCTTTTATAACAAAAATATAAAAGAAAATTGTTACCAGCCTAATGTGTACCAAAAAAAAAAAAAAAAACACCAGAAGTTTTATGCTCAAAAAATAATATTGTACCAAACTAAATTGGCCAACAACAAATATATTTAGTAAATTTATAGTTAAAATAATAATAAACTTACTGTTTTAAAAAATAAGAAAAATTTCTTTAAAGTTGACTTTTGTTTTTTCCTGTTTGCTTTGTGGTGGTTGTTTTTTGTGTTATTTACGTACGTATGTATGTCTGTATGTATGTACATATATATTTATGTATGTATGTACAGTTTATCAAGTAAATGTTTTAATGACGATTATCAACAACAAATTTATTTTCTTGCGTTTTGTTTTTGTAAACCCCGTTAGGTTGCTTCTTTGCGACAACATGACGTCTAAAATTCTTAAAATATTTGTACACATTACGACAAAAACAACAAAGTAATTATACCTGTTTTACAAGCTGTCAAGAAAGTGTTTTCGTAACAATGGATTAAAAAAGATTCGTTAGTTTTTTGTGTATTTGGTGCATGTGAGTTAGTTTTTATGGACGGTATTGCATGTAAAGGGTTTTTATTAGAATTTATTTATAAAATACTTCATTTTTATGAGCAAATTGGTTGCCAAAATTCATGTTAAAAATGACAGGTAGATGAATTAGGAAAAATATTCATTTGGTGGGTTTCAATGATTATAAAGGAAAATCCTCTAAAGAAACTGGTAAAATGTTCTACCTCGGCCTTAGGACAGTTTCCAACATTATTACCTGCTCTAAAAATGAAGAAAGACTGTATCAAGACGTATGTATACCAAGCATAACAAAAAAGGTTTCATAGTTAATTGAAAGTAAAATTCTTAAAACTATTCATGATAAACATCATTCCAGCAGTGGAGAAGAAGTACTTTCAATTAGTTATGACTGTAAAAACATAGTATTTCCTTTAAAAATTATAGAAATAAAACCTACGATATCAGTGCAAAACCATGAGCAGCAATATCAATTTGCTAATAAACACATTTTTTGTCCTCCGGAGAACTGAGATGACGAGACGAAGCTGATGCTTTACTATCATAATGTAGAAAATAAAAATACAATACCCACAGTGTATTATAGTATCGGATGTTGCACCAAACAAGAGAATTGGAAATATCAGGATTTTAGACGATGTAATGACCAAGGGAGTTAATAATAATATTTTAAAGTTCGAATCATGTCCCACTGCTAAAAAATTATATTCCGTTGGCAAGAAAAAATAGGTCAAGTTTGAATACAAGCTTTATAATTATAATCAACCATATCACAAATCGTATCCCTGTAGGACAGGATTGTTACATAAGTGCAGAGAAGTTATAGATACTTAAGCAGAAAGTCGAGAGTTAAATCATATTAAAAACCACTTATAGGAACCGGCTGTAAAAAACTAAAGTACAAAAAAAAAAAATAATTTATAAAGAAAAAATGAGAAGTTTACAAGCAATAATTAATGCTCAAATCGGACACTCAAAGTATGAGCAGCAAAATAATATATTTTAAGTAATTAACCAGGTAAATATATGAAAGCTTCCAAATTTTGAAAACATTTATTTGACAGTGCAAAATCTGAACAATTTTTTTGTAGTTCCAATTAGAATTTTTCTACTAAAGTAAAATAAATTTTTTCAGAATAATTTAGTTATAAACACATGTGAAAACGTGAAAGCTTAAACAAATTTCATAAAAGTTAATCCATTCGCCAAGAAATACCTGTTTCTTTTTAAGTTTGTATTTTTTTCTATTATTGAAAACATTTACTTGACAAACTGTATGTATGTATGTATGTATGTATGTATGTATGTATGTATGTATGTATGTATGTATGTATGTATGTATGTATGTATGTATGTATGTATGTATGTATGTATGTATGTATGTATGTATGTATGTATGTATGTATGTATGTATGTATGTATGTATGTATGTATGTATGTATGTATGTACATATGTATGTATGTATGTATGTATGTATGTATGTATGTATGTATGTATGTATGTATGTATGTATGTATGTATGTATGTTAATTTAGTCACTATAATATTTTATTTTGTTTTTCTATTATAAAACACACACTTTTTAATTGTAAATAAAAACAATATTTTGTGCAATTAAAAATACAAAATTAATCACAAAATTATTTTCACAAATTAAAAAAATAAATTTTATCCCTTTCAGACCTGTACCTTATATTGCATATAAATTTCTTTAAATCAACAATATCAACAAAATTCTTTTACATTTAGGTAAAAATCTGCCTATTTAACAATTTTAAAAGGTCCGTTTTTGTGAACAGGACATCGCACAATTGTGTGGTCTCGGTCATAACATGTAAAATAAATTCCCAAAGAAACAAATAATTTTTCGTTTGTATTAAATGTTATATTTAACGTTTTATTTCTTAGAAATATTCAGGTATTCAAAAATTTTTATACATAAATAATATTAAATAAAAAGCAATTAGTTTTTTTAAATGAACGAAAACATAAATGAGATCAATATTTTAAATGATATTTCTCAAAGCAGTTTTTATTTTTCGCTAAGCAAAGTGTCTATATTTTTGGCGTCTTGCTTTAGATCGATTACAACAGTTATTGCGGCATACTCTTGGTGGATGAGCGGAAAATTGACAGTCCATTTTTTCGTTATCATTTGTTTTAATTCTATAATATTACAGCATTTGATCACACAAATCGACCCCACCTATAATTATTTGCCATAATTGTGCCTGCTGCTGGATAATCCATTCTAAAAGCGGAATGGTTGTAAACGAAACTATGGAAATATATATTTCCTTTCTTTGGAAAATTTTTAGTTAGTCTTATTACTATAGACGTTCCATGTCCAAGACCACAATCTTTAAATATCCCAGCTCCCTGAAAGCCTTCAAAGTCATTTACCATACCATCAGTTGCGCAGACCTGATATTTCAGTCCTCCAGGTGATGGCTTTGACCTGATTGCTTGTCGTACAGGGCATATACCCGTAAATGGAATCATCTGTTCGTCAATTGAATAATTTTTGACTTCAGTTACCAATTCGTTGCACCGTTCTTCAACAATATTGATGGCAGTTTATTTGTGGGGTCTGGTGTGGAATAGTCTGAAAACTGTATGTACAATCGAAGGTTCAGGAATTTATCACAGGATATGGAATTGAATATAGCCGTTATTTTACATTCATGACACCAGTACATCCTTATAGCCGGGTAACCAAGACATTTCATTACGCTCGCGCATCCGTAAAACCGTTTAATTTCTGAGGGTACGTAGCGTACTTCCTGACCACGCTTACTCATTACATACATTTTGGTATACTTAAAAACTTCTTCGTAATGGGTTTCTGGAAAATATCTCTTAAAATATTCCAACGGAGATTTGATGGCGATATTTTGCTGACAACTCAGTGTGGTCCCAACTTGGAAACGAAATGTTTTTCTATATGTCGCGCCTAATGCTTTCTTTATGTTGACAAATCGATTATTGCTGTGTTGTAGCTGGTGGGCCAGTGGAGTTTGGTTTGGTTGGCTTCTCATTCGTTGACTCTACAATATCAGTATTATCAATGCTAGCATTGCTTTCTTCTTCGCCTGAATTGACATCCAGAGAGATCCAGGTTTCTTTGGCAACATTATCGTTGTCACTAAAATCAGCATCAGATTGGACTAAAAGTTTTAAAACTGCTTCAACATCATCACCATTGTTCAAATCAAAATATTTTCCTATAAAATTTAATGATAACACAAACGTGAGCATATAATAAAATGATGCATTGTGCCTGAGCAACACAATTGTAATGTCTGTATTTCTTTGCACCCAAATAAATTGTTACTATGCAAAAAATTAACGTTAAGCAGCCAAATGGTTTCAGATATTCGTTAAACAGTTACCACAAGCTAGATCAAACAATTTTTTTTTATTATTATAAATAACACGAAGAAGAATAAACACAACGAAATCAAAATCGAAGGAAGTGTTTGTTTACAAAAGTTGCAGAATTAAAAACATAGTAACTCAACGAAAATACTTGGTTTGAGGCTTTGCTAAATTACAAACTTATGTATGTACTTAAATTTAAAGCTTTATAAAAAGCAATTTTAAAAAAGCGCAAAAAACACTGTTAAATATAATTTTTCTTGTATGTAAATGTAAAGCCAAATAAATGAAAAAATATCACCTTAATTTTTCCAATATACATATCTCGAAACAAACTTGAAGTTCCACAAACAAAATTCCAGAAATCCGGTTCGATTGGACCAATAAAAACGTGGGGGTTGATGAGGATGGCTTTTAAACGGCTGTCTTCAATCAAACAAGGGAGAAGTTACAAATTAACTTTCCTTTGATTTATTTAAAATCCACAATAAGGCAAATAAAAATTCCAATAAATTACAATTTATTTTACAATCTATAAAATTAGAAATTCTCAGTGGGCGCGAACGACAATGAACTTGAACCGTTCAAAAAACGAACTATATAATTACAATTTTAAAACGAATGCCAACGATATGGCGCAAAGAAATATAAAAAAGTTAATCAATTTCAGCCAACGATATGGCACAAAAATGAATTAATCGAAAAATACAAATTAATTATACGATAAAATTAATAATACGATAAAAAAGTATATAAAGCCAAGGATGATGAATAAGCGGCTATTGATGATAGCCGAACATGATCGCAAATATTTAATATTGAATATTTGAAATTTTATTAGTCGAACTATTTATTTTACATACAGATGAAATTTAAAGTCAAGCTTAAGTTCGTTTTATTCTGTCTAAGAAAAATAAATTAAATTATAAATTAGGTGATAATATAAAATAAAAATTGGGAAAAATTTAATTTTTAGACACCAGCAAAGCGGAATGCACATTTTCTAGATAGCTACGTCTGCATTAGCACTCATCGTATCTATCTACTTTGAGATACAGAAAATGTAAGCACACCAATCTGCCAGGCATAGTTTCGATAATTTCGCTATTGAAATTCAGCAACAACAGACCACTCAATTGGAGGCAGAGGGCAAAAAACCACGCCTACCTATATTTCTTTAACATTTTTTCAGGTGGTGTTTATAATTTTTTTTAGTTGTAATGATTCTCTTTAGCTTTTTTTGTTAAATAGACCAGTTAAAAAAAAAATAAATTCAAACAAATTTTCAAAAAAGTTTTAAAAAATTTAAAAAAAAAAGTTAAAAATTATGTTCAAAAACATATTTGTGCAGAAAAATTTTAGAAAAAAATTTAAAAAAATTATTTTTACAAAAAATTTTTGCAAAACTTTTTACAAACGAATTTTGAAATATTTAAAAAAAAATTCTATATTTCTATGAAAATGATGAGTGTAATATAAGATATTTTTTATACATATTTGATTCTTAAATAGATGAGATCTCTGTTTTAAAACCAATTTACCTAGATGCAGTATATGTACAACATCAGGATACTGACTACAAACAGACAAAAATTGGATCCGAGGTGGTGGTTTCCAAAACCAGTTCATATATATATATGTAGGGTATTTATTTCAATGCACTGATTCGACGGAAAATTCTGGACACGTTTTTGATTGGTAGCTTCACTTGCAAGTTCGAGTACCTTGAACGCATTTTATGATTGTTTTCTTGAAACTTCGATTGGCCCTGATGAGGTAAGAGCAGGATTGGGGAGTAGGTATGAGGAAAAGATGTGGAGCTACATGAACCCAATCCCGCGATAATGACAGAAAGGTTCCGGAGAGGTGGTTCCAGTGCACAGTAGGGCATAATCAAAATATTTCATTTATAAACGCCTAGGCCGATTGATCCAAAATTTGGCATGAGCATAACAGAAGAGTATCTGAACACCCTCCACGGGTGGCGCTATATGATCCCAAATTTGGGAAAATTATTTTACAGCTTGTCATTTCTTCAGTTTTGTTCTGATTTTTTAAATTATACATGGTCTTAAAGGTCTTGTCAATACAAAACGGTATCTAATGATAATAATAATAATAATAATAATAATAATAATAATAATAATAATAATAATAATAATAATAATAATAATAATAATAATAATAATAATAATAATAATTTAAAATGATTGAGTTATAAGCATTTTAAGAAATAAAATTTTTAATTTCTCGCTACCCTGGTCCAGTTTTTTCAAAATAATGGGTACAATTCTTACCAATTTTTTTAAAATCTTTTATCGTAGTTAGCGAGCCAAATTTTTAATATTTTTGATAAATTTGAAGATTGTATCTGTACTGAGTTAAAACTAGACGATTTTCAATTTAAAAAATCCAAAATTATTGCATTTTTGTGTACTTTGGCCCAGAAAAGGCCATTAAAGTTTTTAATTTTAGGTTAGGTTGCACGGGTCGACGGCTCCGTGTAGAGGAGAAACCAACTCATTTGGGTCCTTTTGGTCCCGTTGTGACGCCCGAAAGAGGGATAAATGAATTTATCCTTTTAATATCGCAACCCGAGAGGTCTGCAAGGTCTTGCAGTATGGGGCTGCAGCGCCGCCCTTTCCGTGGATAGGGCCGAGCAGTGACAGAGGAGGTGCTTCACTGTCTCTTCCCCCTCCTCTTTCTGACAACTTCTACAGAAGACATTGTACGGAAGATTTAATCTCCTAGCATGTGCACCTATAGTGCAGTGTCAGCACAGCCACTAGTGTGCCAATCTGTCCTCGAAGGGTTCTCAGTAGGATTGCAGTTCACTTGTAATCATAAAAGCCTCGAGATCGTGCACGTGACTCGTTCGACCATCTGGTTTGCGCAGCCCCCAGTAGTTATTGCTGGAAATTGTCTCTACAGCAACTTAGCGGAACGCCAACTAGTTGATCTATCTCTTAAGGTAGGTTTCAGATCTAGCCAGTTCGTCAGCAGTTTCATTTCCAGGCACTCCCGCGTGCCGCGGCACCCAAAAGAGTTTTAGGTTGGAATGTCTCGCCATCTCATCCGTCATTCACGAACCAAACTGGACGTTGTATAAACGCCCGATTAGGAGTATATCGCAGCTTTGCTATCGGTACAGAACTGGATATCTTTACCATATATCCTGTGATACCTTAGCCAGTTTGCCGCTCTTTATATGGCAGAAATTTCAGCCTGAACGGTGCTGCATTGGTATTGCAGCCTAAACCTCATCCTTATTTGAAAACGAGGGATGACGACGCCTGTCCCCACTCCAATGTCCGTTTTAGATCTGTCTGTATAGACCTTAAGCACGTCCTCTTGATGACGGTCATGTGTCAACACAGGTGACGTGCCTGAAATTGATACTCCGAACCTTCCGGTCGGCATGGATGAGGGTGCACAATAATCAATATTTTCCGGGATAGTCGATATGCGCACACAAACTTTTCGATTTCCATGCCCCGGTTGCACTAAGTCTTATCGCCGAGTTCAAGGCCAACTGTTTGGCCATTAGATCGGCTGGAAGCCAGTGCAACATTGTGGAAAGAGTCTTTGATGGCGTCGTGCGTATGGCACTCGTGCTCATCAAGGCTGAAGTGCGTAGTACTTTGTTGACTATACTACAGTATGTAGACTTGCCTAGTGCGGGCCACCATACAAGCGCTCTAGGCTCTATCTGGGCTCTATCACTGTATTAAAAAGCCAGCAGGCATTTCCGGGGCTAATGCCCCAGTTTTTAACTATGGCCTACTTGTAGGAATATAAGGCTATTGAAGCCTTATTTACAATATATTGTACACAAAGGTTCCATGACAGTTTGTAATCTAGAATAACACCTAGATATTTCGCCTTGTTAGTTAACTTGAGCTCCACTCCGGTAGCAGAAAAGTAGGAATCTGCGGTAGCAGAAAAGTAGGAATCTTGTTTCTTCTGATGAATAACACAAGATCCGTTTTCTGCGCATTAACACTTAGACCACTTTCAGTGCTCCACTTACTAATTTGTCTAAGCGATGTTTGCAAACGTTGCGATAGAGTGTCCAGGTTTCTTCCTGACATAGCTACTGCAACGTCATCCGCATATGCTACAGTTGTGAACATCATGGAGTCCAACACCGTATGCAATGACTTTATGGCGAGGTTCCAAAGAAGAGGCGACAGCACCCCTCTCTGTTGGGCCTCTCTCGCCAAACTGCCCTGCAGACAGTAGCCCGCCCCATATTGGATATGACTCTATAGGTCAGCAAAATCGAAATGAAGCTAATAATTGACTGATTTACGTCCAGTCTCTCCAGAGCCCTAATGATGGTCTCCGGTTTCACGTTGTTGGACGCTCCTTCTATATCAACTAACGCCACCAATTCATATTCCTTATGCTCTAGAGATTTTTCAATGTATCCTATGAGCATATGCAGTGCCGTCTCAACCGATTTGCCTTTGGTATATGCGTGTTGAGATGTGGATAATCGGTTCGGAATAATCCTTGTTCTCATATGCAGATTATCCGTTCCAGTGTTTTAGAAAGAAGGATGACAGACTAATAGGTCTAAAATCCTTCGGTGAGGTGTGCGATGTTTTTCCTCCTTTAGGGATGAAAACAACGGAACACCTGGTCCAGAGTTCCGGAATGTACGCCCATGACAGACATGATGTATATATTCGTGTTAGCCATGGTATTATAAAATCCGCATTATGCTAAAGGTGAACAGGTATAATGCCATCTGGATCCGGGGATTTAAACGGGTCAAAGCTCACAAGAGTCCTTCCCTATTAATAGGGATTGGGGCTCGTGGGAAGTAATCTTACCAGGTCAAGTGCTTACCTATTAAGGGAGTACAACCAGGGAAATGTGTGTCCATAAGTACCTCAAGGGTCTCATGTCCACTTGCAGTCCAGTTGTCACATGGTTTCTTAAAGAAACTCGGAACAACTTGCGATTTTAAGAAGCCGACTCGTCTTAGAAGACCTTTCTACGCCGCTACAAAAGGATCTACATGACGCCGTTTTCGCATTTCTTATCAGGTTTTTAAATCTCTTAGCTGAATGTTGACCAGTTACCCCGTCTTTTTGCCTCATTGAAAAGTTTGCGGGAGGTTTTTCGAGCTTCCGCTATGTCGGAGTTCCACCAGGGTGGCTTGCTCCTACCACGGCAGATGTTTAATCTGCATGATTCCGACGTCGCGAATTCGAATGCATTTGTTAGGTCACCCACTGCGACATCGACACCCTGCCTATCGTTAATAACCGGAGGGCTTTTGTTTTGTTTGATACAATTTTAAAAATGTGTATGAACGTGATATCGAGTGGACAACCCACCTACTGACTGGCCTACTGATTGGCAAGAAATACCTATCGTTATAGATTTTGGCGTGACTGAGGGTATTTCAAGAGGAATGATCGAAGTTGAACCGTCACTTGAATTATGCTCAGTTTCACCAACTATTATCTATATATGGAACCAGCAAAATATCGTGTCACCAAGAACTAGCACAAGCATAAATTGGTTGAAATATAAAAAATATCTCAGTACTCATTGTTCGGAAAGCATCCCGCTAAAAACACCAGAAGACGTAGAGCAGAGTCTTATTGAATCTGACCAAAACCTTAAATCACCTGCCCAACATACAACCTTAAAAACAAGCAGAGCACTAATCAAAATACCAAAAACAAAAATAAGTAACATTGCAGTACAAATAAGAACATCTTTATCCAGAATCGACACGATTGTCATCTTCATTAACCGAAGTGTTATACATCACACTTAACTTTCTAACTTTTCAATTGATCCACTAGGAAAAGTCATTCTAGCAGCAGAGATATCAGTATTTATAATGGAATATTTTTGAATTTTTCTTTTAGCATGTAATTTCCTACATACGAACATTAATTTCGCACCTACCAGAGTATGTTGATCACCAACAGACCCAATATTTCGAAATTGCCGCCAAATACATCCTTGACACGTATGGTTTTTGATAATTTTATAAAATTAGCCATTATTAGATTACGAATGTATACGGAATCGAATTTAACAATTATAGATCTTCGCAATGTTGCATATCTCCATCTTCTACACGAACATGGCACAAATTAGCAATTTTTTTTATCCCTTAAATGCTTGATATTTTTTTTGGAAACCCTGTAATAACAATGTCAGCTCTATTAAGCCTCCGCTCAAGAATATTATTTTTTGTTTCTAAAGCTTGAATCTTATCATGAAAACTCTTATTAATTTCTTTTAAAATAGTATAACAATGAGATGTATCACACTTCATTACTTGAAACTCAGCCCTGACATTTGCAACCTCAGGCATTTTATCACTATGAACACTGTTAAGAAAATCATTACAATCCTCTTTTATTTTGTTCAAACTACTTTGAAACTGCTCATGCAAACTTCTCTTGTATTCGCAAAACTTGTCTTCCATTGATTTTACAAGTTCCATAAAGCCATTCCGTATTTCATATTGAAAGTTAAATATTGGTGCCTTTCTACAAGCTTTACATAAAAATTTTAAGTTAGAATACTTTGTATTCTTCCTCGTGTATTTCACCACACTCTAAATCAGTGTAATCCAAATCTTCATTTTCAATGCACAATTGTGCTACAAAAACAATAAAAAAAACTCACACCGACGCTTGTTCTCTTCTATTTAGTTAATTGAGTGTTAACGAGTGAACATATGCGGATGCTTACTGCTTTTTTTCAGCTTTGATTAAATTTCAAAATAAACCAGCAAACAAAATTATATAATGGAAGACAAAAATTTTTGTTTTGTCATTAAAAATGCTTTTGGTAACATAAAATGGATTGCAAATGAATTGCACATTTAAAACAAAGAAAACCTTTTCAATTAAAAGGCATTTTGATCTTTTTCACAAAGAAATAAATATATTAAAAGAGGAAAAAGGGAAAATGTTTTTCTTGAACAAAAAAACCTCTATATGCAAAAAATTAAAGAAATTAGTTCTGCAAGAAGAGCAAAATGAGGAAATTTTGCAAAATAAAAAACTAAAATTGGAGATTTCAGCCAAATAAGCTTGGAAATCGCTCAGCAAGGCAGACCATTTATGGATGGAATGCTAGCAAAAAATATTTTACAGAAAACTTTTCAAACGTTAAATTATAGAACAGATTTCATAAATTCAATTCTCTTGTCACCCAAACTGTGGCTAGGCGTGTTGCCCAAATAGGAAATTTGGTGGAGTCTTCTATTAAAGAAAAATGTATAAATTGTAAATTTCTTTGTTTGCAGATTTTAAGACTGTTACTCAATATGAGTTCGATATACAATCATAACTTACATTTCTTCGAACCGAAGTCCAAGCTCCTGGAAAAATGGGAATAGAATTCTGGAAAAATATAAACGTTTTCGATTTTCCAGAGTTAAAAAGAAATGCTTTGAAACGTTATCCCTTTTTCCTTCTACATATTGCTGCGAACAAATTTTTTCCGACTTAAAATTTATTTGTTTTTATATTATTTTTTTACTTAATATTTTTTTCTTATCGCTAAAATTTTCGGTTTCTCATACATTAACTATTTTAATCTACCAATATGTTTAAGATGCATTTAAGTTAAATAAATTAGAATTGCTTTTGTAAATCTCTCGAATTTTCTTACTAATGTGAATAGAATGAGGTGGGATCTTTACGCCATCGCATACGAAAGTGGGATCTTTACGCTATCTGGGCCAATGGTAGCGAGGCGTAAGAGACGTTTTCTCTCCAATATTAGCAAGGAGAGAACAAAATAAAAATAATCGGTTTTTATCGTTGACGTTTGTTTAAATTACCAGTTTTGTTGATCTGAAATCGGCTTTTTCTTTTTTAATGAATATCAACACCCAGTTTGTTTTATAGACAGTCTATAATAATATTCGTGTGATAGAATGATGTCTTTTGGCAAGAGAGGTCGTAGAAACAATAATCCCCCACCCGGCTGCTAGCTAGCCTTATCAATGGCTCCCGTTCGTTCCTCTGGCTCTATCGGAGCATTTAGTTTAGTTTTTAATTTATGGATTGGTAGCAAACAGAGCAATACCTTACATAATATAAAATTCTTTAATAATATGATTCCTTTTTTAGAAGAAAAGCATGGTGTAGTTTTCAAAAAGATACAATCAGAAGCAAAGTGATGTCTTTATGCCGTACATTTAAATTGAAATAGGAGCAAAGCTTTAGGAAAAAAGATTGGTTCAAGGTAAAAATTTAAACCTGACTGGAGTCTGTGATTGATTTAAGTGAATTTGTCTTGGTATTATTTTTAAAACAATCTTTAATTTAAGTAACAAAAATGTGGACAATATTGAATTAAATAAAAACAATAAAACTGAAAATAATTTGGGTATAAATGCTACTCCAGTTATTCGTGCCCAATCTTTTTTATCGCTTTTGTTAAGTGATGACAATAAAATAACTACAAAGAAGTCGCTTTCTGAACACAGTATTACCAAAACTAATATGGATAGTGTAGAAAAACCAAGACGCAAGTGGGAATATACAGATACATAACTGTATTAAAAAGAGTTCGAAGCCCTAAATCTTCGTAGCCTGAATCAATGTCTAAAGTACTTAAGGATAAGGAGGCTATATCAGTTACCGTAGAGGAACCGCATAAGCGATCAGGACCCGTCCAATGTCTAAATTGACAAGAATATTGCCACACTAGAGCATACTGTAAGTTGCGTTGTGTGGCGAACTACATTGTTCCGCTCAATGCGGCAAATCAAAGTATGACTCGAAGGTTAAAAAATGTAGCAATTGCGGTGAAAATTACACTACTAACTACAGAGACTGTTCAGTTTATATTATGGTAAGAAAGTCGTCTCAAAAATTAAATACCCTCCTAAGTAGGCACAATATCGTCCAAATGCTCCTTTTCCTCAGTTAGCCCAACCAACAACTCAACATGTTTCATACGCGGATATATTAAAAACCAACAAAAATCTAATACAAAAAGCCCCGTACCTAAAGAACAAATACCATCTGGAAGCAACCACCGAGACATTAGTGCATGATGCAAGAAATGGTACTAATGCAATCTACGAAGTAGCAGGCGTTACTTAACAAACCATGAACTGTTTCAAAATATGTTTCTGGAACGCACACTGCTTGCGCCAACACATAAATGAACTCGAGTACTTCCTTAAGAACCAACAAATTCATATCATGCTGGTTTCAGAGAATTACTTAACAACAAATAGCTTTTTTAAAATCAAGGGATATATATTCTATGACACTGAAGACCCCCATGGCAGAACATATGGTGGTTCAGCAAATCTAATAAAGGCTCGAATTAAACATTATTTACTGTGTGATTTGTGTGAGGAATATCTTCAAGCAAGAAATATCTGCATTGAAGAATTTCATCAAAACTTCGTTATTTCTTCGAAATATCAGGGAGTCAATACAGCGACATTTTTAAATCACTAGGTCCCTTTGTCGTAGCATCAGGCGACTACAACGCTAAACATAAGCTTTGGGGATTAAAACTTCAAAAGGTCGTGTTTTGTTTAATACAATTTTAAAAATGTTGTTGAACGTGATATCGAGTGGACAACCCACCTTGTGGCCTACTGATTGGCAAGAAATACCTATCGTTATAGATTTTGGCGTGACTGAGGGTATTTCAAGAGGAATGATAGAAGTTGAACCGTCACTTGAATTATGCTCAGATCATTCACCCACTATTATCTATATATGGAACCAGCAAAATATCGTGTCACCAAGAACTAGCACAAGAATAAATTGGTTGAAATATAAAAAATATCTCAGTACTCATTGTTCGAAAATGAGTACTGAAAACACTAGAAGACGTAGAGCAGAGTCTTATTGATTCTGACCAAAACCTTAAATCACCTACCCAACATACAACAGTAACCCGACAACTAATAAGACACAATCAAATTTATTCTGTAGACGTCAAAAGTGGCAATCACACAAATCTTCTCAACTGAAAATTAGAACTAAAGAATGCACGAAACGTCTAAGACAGGTAATAGAATACCGAAGAGCAGCATCCCTGAAAAACAATTTAGAAGACAACTCCTCAATCAGATTATTCTTTATGGCGTGGATTCATACAGACCTATAAGCTGTCAAAGCTGGTTGAGAGCATATTAATAACTAAGCTGTACCCCATTTTAGGCAAAAAAGAATGTATTTCAAACCATCAATTCGTCTTCGGAGAAAACATAGTACAATCGAACAAACTAACAGGTTAGTTAACGTGATTAAGAAGACCTTTGAAGAAAGAATATACTACTCTGCGTTTCTCAAGCATTCGACAAGATATGGCACGCTGGCAAAATATGGAAGTTAAAACTGAATTTGCCCGTAAACTTATAACGCTGTTAGCTAGTTATATAACCGATCGAAAATTCATTTTGAAAGAAGGAAATTTTTTAAGCTCACCTGAGCCAATTAAAGCCGGAGTTCCCCAGGGCCCATTTTATATTTGTTGTATACTTCAGATATGCCAACTAGTGACCGAGTCCACACATCGACATTTGCCGACACAGCTTTTTTAAACATTCACGAAAGTCCCGAAGTAGCATTACAATATATACAAGACCACGTATTAAATTTAGAAAAATGTTTGAAGAAATGGAAAATAAAGGCGAATGAACAAAAATATAACTTAAACACTGCGTAGGGAATCGTGCTCCCTATTCGCATAAAAAAGTAAGCAATACCTCAGCTTTCAGACGTGAAATATCTCGGCATACTTCTTGATCGACGCCTTACTTGGAAACGCCACATAGAATCAAAGTTAACACAAATAAAGTTAAAAGCCGTTCAACTAAACTTGCTTATTGGCAGAAATTCTACTCGCTGTAGATTGCAAACTTTTATGGAACAAGTTAATTCTAAAACCAATTGGGTGTTATGGTGTTCAATCATGGGGCTTCGCCTCAGCTAGCAATATACGGATGATCACAGCTGCTCCGTGGTACATAAAAAACTCGAACATCCACAAAGATCTAAACGTGCAATAAGTTAAAGCAGAAATATCGAAATATGCAGTAACGTATTTAAATAAGCTTGAAACACGTCTAAATCCGGTGGCCTGCAAGATACTAAATGAACGTGGTTATATTCGTCGAAGAAGGAGAGACATTGCTTCTCTCGCTCAAACATCAGAGGGATAACCCGCAAATGATAGCAGCAACCGTGAAACATAAATTTTTTTTGTCTAGCTCTGGCTGGACTTAGGACAAGTATATTTATTTTTATTTTAGACTTAAGATATGAGTAATTATTGTTAGTTTGAATATATTAAAGATACAATAAATAAAATATGAAAAGAAATCTAATTTCAAACAAACATAATAAAAAATGAGAATAAATAAATTTACTGATTAAAAATATTATGTTTTGTTATACACTGTAATATATATTGAAACAATAGAAATTAAAAATACAGTAAATTTAATAGGAATACTCGTATGAAGTACTGAAAACCTCACACCTTCTGAAACAATATTGGAAATTTTTTTGAAAAAAAGATACCAATTTAATTACTGATAAATAAAAATAATTTTTACGGTAGCTCAAACGAATATTCCTATCATCATCATAAAATTTAAAAATATATAAAAAACATTTCTAAAAATTATAAAGAATCAAAAATGCTTATATGTCATTCTTCGATAAAAATATACTAAACCAATTGCTTTATTAATTAATTTTTAACGTTCACAAATAAATCGTGAATATACCTGGCTTGTCTGGGAGTTTTGTTGGTTCTTACAAGAAAATTTGTTTAACAGAACAAAAAAAGATTACCCTTTTATTTGCTTCTGTACTTTTACACAACATTGACATTGGATAGCATGGTTGTGAAAAATACTGAACGATGGATGTCAGTATGTAACCGTATTAGCTCGGACACGAATCAGTAAGTACTTTTGTTTATATTTTTCAACAAAAATCATATTGTGACTATTAAATGAAAAGGTTCCCAATAAAATATTATAAATTAGAGAAAAAAATGTTAGCACAAAAAGTTGAGAATAATTGCCTACAACAAATAATAAACCTATTTATAACGTCAATAAGTACTGCAGTGGTCCCTCATTACATTCAGGAACAGCTGCACTGTAGTTAATTGTAACTAAAAATAAAGATCAACAAACTAAATGTTATCGTTCCATAAAGTAACAAGTAATGGCGCTCTGGCAGTAAAAGCCTTTTCACATGTTCAGTAGAATATCAAGGGAATTAAACTAGTAAATAATGGTGAAGACTCTCCACAGGCTAAATGCAAAATGGGAAATAGGTAACAACCTTCAATTGAAATTGAAAAGTAATTTAAACATGCAGCTAGCAAGCAAACAACAAATAATTCATTTGTTTTATTAACAGAGTTTTACGTTATGTTTTTATATCGTTCACCACAAGTGGAAAGGGTATATATAAGTTTGTCATTCCGTGTGTAATTTCTACAATATTCATTTCCGACCCCATAAAGTATATATATTCTGGATCCTTATACATAGAGAAGTTGATTAAGCGATGTCCGTCTGTCCGTGTTAGTGTGGTAATGTCATTTGCCAAGGCACCAGAAGAGATACAAAAAATTTAAGCACAACAATCTGTCAGGCATAGTTTCGAAAATTTTGGTATTGCAATTCAGCAGCATCGGATCATTCCTTTGGAGGCTACGGGCCAAAAACCACGCTCACCTATATTTTTTTACGTTGTTGTTTAATTTTTTTCGGCTTTAATGATTCTGTTTTGCCTTTTTTGTCAAATAAATATTAGACTGCGACAGGTAGATCGCAAGGAGTACATACAGATCTCGGGGGATCAATAACCCCCTGCGAGGGGCGAGTTTTGTTTGTTTTTAGATTGGTAGGGTTTTTCTGCTTTGATTTGTATTAGAGACCTTAATAGATAGCAATACGCATAGAGGTAGCCAATGGACCCACAGGGTACCCACTGATAAATAGGAGCAGTTAAATCACCGTGGTGAAGGGTATAAAAGATTCGGCACGGCCGAATATAGCACTCTAACTTGTTTTAAATGCGTTTGATCTTTAAATAGATAGATCTCTGTTTTAAAACTAAGATGCATTTAACAGATAGTCAACATCAGGATACCGACTACACACTGTCAAAAATAAAATACAGACGTTTAAAGGTAAACGATTATTTTAAAGCCAGTATAGATAGCTACATGGCTACACGACCACCGTTGTGGCTGTCGTAAACTTTGGCTAATTTCTGTTTTATTCAACAAAAGAAAATGTCACAAAATTGGAAATTACAAATTCATATACAAACAAAAAGTTTTGATGGAAATAATTAGAATTTTTTAAAAAAGTTATTTAATAAATTAAATTAAAAGCAAAATAATAAAATAACAATGTCAGAGTTTACGATGTAGCTGTCGTTTTCAATATCATTAAGTAGTTGACAACACGGCGACAATCGTAGCCAACGTTTTCATTTAGCTGCGTCACCGCTCTCTTCTAGATCTTTAAAGCATGAATAATGAGTTTTTTCTCATACGATTTTTTTTAAATTATGTAAAGAGTTAACAATATAGATAATGCTGTACATGTCTGTATAAATAAAATAACCGTGTTGAAGGGTATAGAAGATTCGGCACGGCCGAATATAGCACTTTTACTTGTTTTTTATTAAATTTTACAATTAGTACCTTTATATACATACATAAATACGAGTACATATGTATTTTCTGCATTTATTTTTTAGATTTTATAAATTCTTTTATTTTTATTATTTATAAAAAAACATTTTTTTAACTTTATCCCACAAGGTACAAGAATATATGTAAATATAAAACTTGATTTCTTATTTTTATGTACATAAATCAATAAATTAAGAAATAGTATCAACACAGAGTCTGGTTTTTTGTTCTGTTACATCATTTTGAAACTTACAGCCATGTCAGAGCTAAATTCCGTTCGGAAGTGGAATTCATTCCGTAAAACGAAAAAATGTTTGGAATGAAACCAATTGCAATTTGCAATTCGGAATTGATATTTTTAGCGAATTTTAGCCGTTTAAACTATTCAGGATATCGTTTTATTAAAATTCTGCGACGTATTATATCAATTTATTGCGGTTATTAAAGATATAATTTATTCAAGCATTTCAGACGTTTCGTTCGGAATTGAAATGATTTCGTAGTTATTATTTCGATCGGAATGGTTTTACCTTCTATAGATTCCGTTCGATTTTAGTAAATGGAAAAAAACACAATACCACTTTTTATGTATTGAAACATAAGAACAACATTCATTAATTAGTAGTTCGTGTTGAAATCGATTTAATCTGGAATCAACTAAAGAGGGCCTATGAACAGTGTCGAGATAAAAAACAAGAAGACAACGAACAACCTATCGATAAACAGAAACTTCGCGACAGATATACAAAAGCTTTCCCTGCTTACAAAACGTGTTCGTAGTCCTTAATGGCTGAAATCCAAGCGTTAATAAGTCGACTCAAGAAAAAAGGAAACAAATTCCATCAAACATTTTTCCTAACCCTATTCGCAACTGTTAACTTTGTAAAGATCGAGTAAGTGTCAAGGAGTGTAAGAGTAAGTTCAGCAGTAGATTGTGAAGCAAAGGCATAACGCATTGTTGCACAAGTCAAACAGGGTCCAGTCTAACAGCACAGCTATTAATAGCGCTGATGAGCACGTAAGAAAAGTGGCTCAGCAAGAAACAACTTAATACAGTCCACTACCAAATCACACATCCGACAATGAATGTCATTGACCCTTCGAGAAGATAATCAATCCTCATCAAATTTACAAGATGGAGAAACTTTATTATTCACATCGAAAAAAGAGGTCAACGATTCCAGGCGAGAGCTATCATCGACCCTGTTTCACAATCAAAATTCATATCGGACAAATTAAAGAACCGATTAAATTTACCCATTAAGCCAAATATAGTACACGTTTCAGGTTTGAGTCAAAAAGTATCAGAAACCTTTGTTCCCGTGTGGACTCTAGTTTTAAATTAGAAGTCTGTGCGCCGGTCCCTATGACCCTCCATTCTAATTTACCATCGCAAATGTTAGACTCGATGCAAGTTAGTGAAACACCGATGCAGTTTATTGGATCTCTTGGCACAAAAAACAGCATTTGGCTTGATTGTGGGGGGACCAGTTTCGAAAACGACTCAACCAAAAACAACAATTTCACTAATCTATACATCGTCCCTCGACAAAATCCTTACATAATTTTGGGAGGTGGAGGAAACCCCAAAAAAGATTTTAAGGTCAAACGAGGACACTATTTGTGAAAACAATTTTAAAGACACGACGCTTAGAAATGAAACGGGACGGTATATTGTTACCCTACCCTTTAAAAAAGGAGAAGACATAGGCTCTTCTCGAAATATAGCCATGGCCCAGTTTTTGAGAATGGGGCGCATACTAAGCCAGAAACCCGACCTCAAAAAACAATGCGACGAGGCCATTTTAGAATATTAAGAGTGCACAATTTACTCCTAACTGTGACGTTCGGAGTAAATTGTGCACCCTTTCTGGCCATAAGAATACTACTTCAACTAGCTGAAGAAATACAAAACACATCAAAAATACAAAACGCATCAAAAGTTGTAAAAAGGCACTTTAAACAACGGCATTAAACATCGAAAAGAACTTACAAACTTTTTAAAATTTGATAAAGTCGGATCCCAAAATTGGTATATTAATGGCATCCAACTCTCATAAATGAAACACAACGTTTTAGTATCAGGTTTGCACACGAGTGTCTCTTTATTGACGGTAGATTAATTAGCTACTTGTATGGTATTGAAGGAGAATGGCGGAGTTGCCAGAGTCTCCGACTAACCATGTCATGGATGGCACTACACCTCTATTTTTATTAACCGACTTCAAAAAAAGAAGGAGGTTATCAATTCGTCTGTGTGTTGCTTTTTTTTTTTTTTTTTTTTTTTTTTTTTTTGTATGTTTGTGCCTTCATAACTCGGTCATTTCTGAACCGATTTTCAAAATTTTTGCACTATTACAAAGGTTATGGCTACAGATTGGTCCCATTTTAAAATAAGTTCAAAAGTTTAAAAATTAAAGGGTGTCCCCATACAACATACATGTTTTTTACGTGTATTATGAACTTTATAGGTCACCAATTTAAAATTAAAAAAAAATGCGTATCACTGTAGCTCCCAATAACAAAAAGTAATTAAAAAATAAAATTAAAAATTAAAGGGTGACCCCATAGGTGACTTAATTTCACCTTTATGCTCCTATCTTTTGAACCGTTATAGACATACTCTTGAAAGTTGCACAGAGTGTTCGATACTATGTCTCTTATAATAAGTACAAAAATTTAAAATTATAAATTAAAGGGTGTCCCATTAGTTGGTTTATTTTGATATATATATGGCCAAACTTTTGAACCGTTGTAGACAGACAGTTGAAATTTACAAAAAACTTGTATTGCTAAGTCCGCTAAAATAACAAGTGTAAAATATGAATTTGGAAATTAAAGGGTGTCCCAATAGTTAATGTAAAAGTAATATATATGGCCAAACTTTTCAACTGTTATAGATAGACAGTTGAAATTTACAATGAACCTATATTGCTTAGTCCGCTATTACAAGAAGTATAAAATTTGGATCTATAAATTAAAGGGTGTCCCCATTATTGATGTAATTTGACCATTATGTCCTCATCTTTGGAACCGTTATAGACAAACACTTGAAAAATATACAGAATGTTCACTACTATGTCTGGTATAACAACAAGTATAAATATTTAAAATTGGAAATTAAAGGGTGTAACAATAGTTGATGTAATTTGATGTATATGGACACAAAGTTAAAATTTAAAAAGAATCTGTATGACATAGTCCTCCTTAAAAAGTATTTATATTAAAATTTGAATTTAAAGGGTGTCCCAATAGGTGACGTCATTTGATATATATGACCATATCTTTTAAACAGTTATTGATAAACACTTAACAATTAGACAGAATGTCCATTACTATATCTGTTATAATAAGTATAAATATTTAAAATTGTAAATTACAGGGTGTCGCAATAGTTTATGTAATTTGATGTATATGACAAAACTTTTAAACCGTTACAGACAGACGGTTGAAATTTACAATGAACCTGTATTGCTACGACCGCTATAACTAGTATAAAATTTGAATTCGGAAATTATAGGGTGTCGCAATAGTTACCGTCTTCAAGAAACATGATTTTAAGTTTGTCTGTTTTGAAGTCGGTTTTTTTTTGCAAGAATTATTATATAAAAAATGTTGGGATAATCACAATGTTACAACATTTAGTGTATTGCTTTTTTTTTTTGCTATAATTATTTGAAATAATGCTTTTCTATATAGCTTTTACATAAAAATTCTACATTTAATTTGTCCATTATTATATTTCGTTTCAACCTACCAATATAATTCATATTTTACTTTTTTTCAATTTGTTTAAAATTGTAAATTTTTACAGTTTTGGTTTATTTGTTGGTTTGAAATTTGTTTATGTTTTACAATTTACAAATTACAAAAAAAAAAAAAAAAATTTTAATGTTTATATGTTAAATGTATTTTTTTTATCATTTCTAGCTATTAAAATTTTATTTTCGTTATCCTGCACGAGCTATAGTTTAATTGCTTAAATGTATTTTTCTTTACCCGTTCTAGCTGTTAAAATTTCATTTTCGTTCTCCTGCATCGGCTATACATAGTTACATTTCATCCAATAATTCTTTTATTGAACTGTCGTCAACTTTTCCAAATTAAATGAATTTTGGCTGCTTGAACATATTCCCTTTTGCCCAGAAACTATATCCTTACCCGCTTTAATAAAGGAAATGCCAGGATCAACTTATAAGACAACTTATAAGAAAAAATTCAAGGCTCCAGAATCAGTTTGTGTTCTTATGTTGTTGCTTTGGTCCAAAAAATGTTTGTTTCGTTTTTTTTAACTTTTATTTAATTTTTTATTACGAAATATATGTGGAAAATTTTTTTTTCGCAATTTTTATTTATTGTATCTTCAATATAATTGAACTATCAATAATTACTCATATCTTAAGTCTAAAAATATACTTGTTAAGTCCAACCAGTGCTGGACAAAAAAATGTATGTTTCACAGTTACTGTAAATGTGCAAACATATTCTGGATTTTATTTATATAATCTTTGTTCTTTAAATACCAAAAGCTAACTCCTTAAAAAAATCTATTTTCTTTTTTTTACAAAAAAAAAAAAAAAATCATAGCCACCGTGATGAAAAAATAATTAAATCATTTTGTTTTACTACAAAGTAAATAAATAACAAGTAAAAAAAATAATTTCAAATATAAGCCGACCTCACAGGACCATGGTCGGTTTGTAATTGCCACTTGCGCGTGTTTCGGAAGTATGTTGAACTGTGTTCAACAAAAGATTATTATTATTTTTATTTTCTAAAATGAATTATTGTCTTATCTGATCTCTTTTGTTAGCTGAACAGTAAACATAAGCTATGTATTTTTCTTTCTTTCTTTAATCAATAATTGTGCCCTCTGAGTGCATCAATTCGCTTTGAATAGTGGTTTTCTCTTATATATTTCTATTTTTATGTATATGAATAAGTGTTTGTTAGTTATAAGTCATTATTTAGGGTAATAAAACTTGTGCCCCATATTCATAAAAAATAAAACTTATTTAAAATGTATTTTGGAAAAACTTTTGTATGAAAAATTTGTTCTAAAATAGATTTCACATATATTTTTTATTTTTTATAAATATGGGGGGTAGTATTCAATTCAGAAACATCCCGAGTAGCAGGATTATATGGTAAAATCACACAAACAAAAAGAAATTTAAAATTAAATTCCAAACAGAAAAAAAAATTTTAAATTTGTGTATAAAAGAGCGTGTAAAAAATCTAAAAACTAAAGACAAAAAACTAAAAACAATAGAAATATGAATTATACACAAAAAAGCAAAATACGCTTTTGTTCGCTATGCAAAAAAAGTATGTTGCAGGAAGCGGAAGATTGTTACGTGTGCCAAAATACCCGGTCAAAAGAGGAAAGTGGGGCGACTTTTGTGGCAGAAATTTTGCTCCAACTAATCGTATATGATCTGACCACTTTTTACAAACAGACATACGCGGGGATAATAGATCGTTTTTTACAGCAAATAATGAAACCTACCTTTAGGCAGCTGAATGTGGAAATTACCTCAAATGAAATTTCAGTGGAGTAAGAATCCTTTTTGAATATTAGAAAATTAGCAGCAATAAATTTTTTTTTTTTTTTATTTTGGGAGTTTTTTGTTAAGAGTCAACTCACTTACATCTTCGAGAAAAAAGTAAGGATTCAGGAAAATATGCATACATATCTATCTATATTTCATATCTACTTTTTATATTTGATTTTATTATGATGTTTCAATGTAACAACATTTAACAATAAACAACAAGAATTAAAAATAAAAAATAGACCATTTTAGTATCTGGCTAGAACATTGATGATGATGGTGGCGCCACCAAAAGCCGTAGTGGTATCAATCATGCTGCCCTTCTGGCAGTAGCATTGATGAGCCTGGTTGTGGGTTGCGCTCGTTATTCCCTTGCTGCTTTGCTTCTTCTTGGGTTTCTCCGTTTTTTTTTTAGGTTTGTTGTCTTTGTTTGTGTTGTTATGTTTACTGTTGCCGTTATTGTTTCTTGTGCTGCCAGCGTCCTTGCGGAAATGAAGCATTAAATGGTGCTCCTGGAGACACTCCATGCATCTTTCCCGACTTCAACAATTTTTCAAAAAGTGCGAGTGGACCAGGCAATTAATACAATATTTGTATATTCTGACTGCACTAAGTCGCCGATAAGGATCCATCTTTCGGAACACCGGGCACTTTCGAAGCGAGTGCTCTTTTTTACATAAGCGGCAGGATGAGCCGAATGCAATCACGACTTCAAGGGTGTTAATATCAGAACGTTCAGCGGTCAAACGGCGTGGGGTTTTAGACATCTACAAAAAAATATAATAAAAGCAAACAAGGAAAAAACGAATTAGTTCTGCTTGGGTTTAGGAAGTAGTACGAGCTTAACAATTTTTTTTAAACTCGAATGATTCGGCCGAGCTTCCACTCGTTTGGGGGTGAATTATCATTCCGGATAACAACAAAGTCATCTACTTCAAAATCCCTTTCTGGGGTTTTAACTTATTGCGTTTATGGGGTTCAATCAAATATTCGTTCTTCCAACGACACGCAAAAGATTGATGCAGAATTCTAAGCTTTCGCCAACGATTAGCGTAAGTCAATGACTCGGTTGACAAGTCAGGTTCGAGTGGTGAAAGCAATGCACTGCCTATCAAAAAATGACCTAGATTTAAGGGGTTGATGTCGAACGGGTTATCTGTCATTGGACGCAAAGGTCGAGAATTTAGACAGGCCTCTATTCCGGTAAGCATTGTCAAGAATTCCTCAAATATGAAGCGCTGAGCTTTCGAAATCTTTTTCAGATGAGTTTTGAAACTCTTCGCACCAGCCTCCCAAAGACCACCCATATGTGGAGCTCCAGGGGGTATGAAATGCTAATCAGTTCATTGAAAAGAGTTCGTGGCTAATCTAAAAGAAACTGTCTTTTATCCTTTTTCAAAACATTAACTGCACCAACGAAAGCGGTTCCATTATCCGAATAAATATGGGATGGACAACCTCTTTGGGAGAAAAATCGAGAAAATGCAGCTGAAAAACAGTCAGTGGTCACATCATTTGTGGTTTCAAGATGAATGGCTTTCGTGGCAAAACAAACAAATACTAAAACGTATCCCTTTGTTATTCGACATCAACGACCTATACAAGATTTTATTTTGAAAGGACCTGCAAAATTAAGTCCTGTATAAGTAAAAGGGAGGGAAAGGGTTATTCTCTCGGGAGGTACAGCAGCCATCATCTGCTGACCCAGTTTCTTTTTATGTATTGAGCAAATTTAACAGTTATGTATAACTGTACGAATAAGGTTTTTAAACTTTGGAACCCAAAACTCTTGCCTGAGTAATCTCAGCATTAACGAATTTTCGCCATGTACTGAAAACTTATGAACGAACTCTAAATATAAACGCGTAAAATGTGAAGTGAATTTTTACGAAAAATGTCTGATCCTGAACCACCCAACGGGGTCAAAGTCAGCAGAGTTTAAAACATGCGTCACTTCATCGCGATTACGATCTGCTTCTTCAATCGTATGCGAGCCAGCAAGAATATCGTTAACATACATTTGAGTACGCAAAATTTCAAAAGCTTTGGGGTAGAGTTGTTTACAATCAGCCAGCTGATGCCAAGTTCGTATCGCTAAATATGGGGCACAGTTAACACCAAAAGTAACTGTTTTCAACTCGAAATCTTCAATTTCTTTATTAGGATCTGAACGATACACAATTCTTTGAAATGACACTTGGTACGGCCTGATCAAAATTTGCCAATACATCTTTTCAATGTCAGCGTTAAAAACAAATTGAAATAGTCACCATCGAAGCACCAAAATAGTCAAATCAGACTGTAATGTGGGTCCAATATGTAAAATGTGACTCAAACTCACTCCATTAAAGGAGGTGCTTGATGCGTTAAAAACTACAAGAAGTTTAGTAGTTAAACTATCAGGCTCCAAAACAGCAAGATGAGGCAAATGGCCTAGAGTAACATATTCACAGACAACTTGGTCGTACTGGGGTTTTACTTCAGTATTCTTTAGCAATCTTTATACGTTTTCAAGAAACTGAGACAAAACTGTCTTTCGGGAGAGACCAAGTTTTAAACTCGGACTTAAAAGGTAGCGAAATGACATAACGTTCATCCTTATTCCTATAGATGGTCTTACGATAAAAAATTTCACAAAAAAAGTCATCAGAAGACAATTTTTTGATCTTAGGCACTTCTTCTATTTCCTAGAATCGAGCAATTTGTTTATTTAAATCCAAATGATTATAGAATGAAACTACAGAGTTCATGTGGTGCGATGGAGGGACTTTTCCGGTAAGTATCCAACCAAAAACTGTGTTCTGGGCTATCAAGTTTCCACCATGTTGTTTTAAACATCTGTGAGCATAATTTGAGAATATATGTCTGCACTGATAAGCAAGTCCATATGAGAATATTTAAAATCTGTCAGTGATATTTCGGGTAGATTAAAATCGATCAAATTAGATAACGATCATGTGGGTAGCCGCCTACGTGAAATGAACGTGGAGCAGGGTCAATCAAAGCTCTAGCCGAACACCTGACTTCATTAAACAATACTTCAACCACTGTGGTTCCCAACAAAACTAAAGAGTAAGGGTGGACTGTAATTTAGTAGCAAAGTTTTGCTAAGAACCTGCAGCGGTAGATATTCACGGTCTCTCATCCGTATCAGCAGTATTAATAATTTATTTTCACTTCAAATTTATTGCACATACCTTGTAAACGAAAATTTATAAAACAGGAGTTAAATAAATTGCTAAAATAAAACCAATTGGGGTTTCTAAAAAGAAAAACTCAAATTTAAATAAAATATTTCAATTGAGTCAAAAAAGAAAAATGCATGTTATTAGTTTTCAAAAAATTAAAATTTATTGTTTTTTCAAATCAAAAAACGTACCTTCGGGTTTTGGGGGTTGATCGCTAATAATAAGTCTTTTCGTTTTTATTGGTTGTTGTACAATTCAGTGTTTTTGACATATTAAAAAGAGTTGTAAAAATAGGGTGTCCAGCATAGACAGTCCTGTTTCCCTGGCAAAGTACCGTCATTTGGTACTCCAAGGTTCTGATATCCCGCTTAAAGGAAAAGGCATTTTTTTTATTCGGCCCCAATCTAATAGAGTTCTATAAGATTCTAGTGCAGTATCGGCAACGCTAGTAACTTTTGTCCGAATAAAATGTAAAATGGCGTAATAACGGGCGGTGCCGCGTAAGGTTTTAAACAACTCCAATACCCTATCAACTGATTTTCGCCAGGAATTAAATTCCCTAGGTTTACCGGAAATTTACGTATGGAGCTGACGATATCTGGTATTCTATCGAGGTCTTCCAAATTTACAGTGCCTATAGGTTGGTCTGTTCCCTCGTCCAGTTGGCTAGCATTTGCTGTCCCTACTATGCTTTCTATCATTTGTTTAATTTGTGCCATCTTTACCTGGTTCAGTCCGGGAAGACCGGCTGAAGTGGAAGCCCTACTAGATTGTGTCATTGTCAATGCCCTATTCAATCTTTCTATTATTTCGTCTATCGGATCGTCAGGCATGAGAAATTAAAAAGTTCTTAATCAATGAAATGTCTTGAAGGAGAAAAAAATATTCAAAGATTCACTCTTAAAAATTCTATTATTATGTTAATCACTTGTATTACTGGAGGGACCTGTAGCTATAGTAGCAACTAATTTAAAGTTTTATAAGGACACAAATTTAAATAAAATGGTTCATTTTTCTTGATCAACGACACATACACAGAAAATTTTATTTGATTTGCTTAATTAATAAAAATTTTATTGTGTAATAAGTATTATTTTTCTATTAATTTAGCTATTTTACATTAATAATAATATTTAGCATTCTTTATTTTAATAAGCGACCTCTATTAATAAGTATTTAAAATATAAGCAGTGTCATCTAGTTGTCGTTAATAGTTTAACAATGCACTTTATTCAACCTTGTTTAAATATGTACATTTTAAGCGTCTTTGTATTGAAGACGACATTTTGTAAAAGAAAACGACATATTGATGATTAATAAAGTGACTGAGGAGAAGAAAACGTGTTGAAGTCCAACCGTTACAACGTCAGAAGTGGGATAACCTAAAAAATTTTTTCCTTCTTAAGACAACATGGAGTCATCTTTAAATAAAAAGCAATTACAAGACGCATTGAAATCTGTTGGAATTCAGGTCTCGACCAGATCTTCCACAGAAGGACTGCGAAAATTGTTTGCTGAGAACCGAAGTTTAGTCGAAGCCGCATTGAATGAGAACCCCTTTATAGTCAACAGTGAAAACAACGTCGCAGCCTTAGGTGATTCTGCTACCATCGTAGACCCTCCGCTTACCCCTTTAGAAACCGTTGATGCAACCGCCGAAATCGCAGACAATTTCAGCATTAAAACCTCCTCCGCTGCTTTAAATGTTCCTATTTATACACCAGCAAAAGAAATTTTAAAATCGTTTGTTTGCAAAACTGTAGCTGCTGATGATAACACAACAGCTTTACCGACGACGTCAAAAAATGCTGCTGCAGAAGCATCACCAGTAGACAACAGCATAAAATCTTTACCGATGACGTCAGTATATGAAAGATTTAAAACTGAGGCACAAAAATTGGATGACGAAATAGAAGTTTTACGACGACGTCATGAAGTTCTACGCTTACGCAGAGAAATAGAACAAATGGAACAAAATGTAGAAACTGCGCAGCACAACTCAACCACTTGTGAGCGTGTTGTTCATTTCCAAGATATTGAACATGCTATTGTAAAATTTAGTGGAGAAGATCGTTCGTATGGAATAGTAGAGTTTTTACGAAACCTTGAGGAGTTGTTAGAGCATGTAAATGCCGATGAATTACTTAAATTTATAACGCTACGAAATTCCTTAATTGGCTCGGCAAGATTAATACTTGGAAGAGGAGCAATGTCATATGCAGAACTTAAAGCAAAACTCATTAAAGAATTTGGATGTTCTTTTAGCCGGCAAGAAATTTACAATACATTACGTCGCAAAATAAAAAAACCAGAGGAGAGCGTTCGCCGATATGTTATGGAAATGGAATCTCTTGCTATGCGTAGTGATGTGACAGACTTTGAGCTCGTAGCGTTTGTACAAGAGGGATTGCAAGGGCGTATATCAGATTTTATTCTCTTTGCTGCAGCAAGAACAATGGATGATGTAAAAAATGCTATTCAAATGTACGAACAACGGCAAAGTATTAGAGGGGACGAGGTTAGTTTAGCAGTTACAAAGGTAAATACGAATGAAGTGAAAACAAATGCACCAAAAACAAACAACGATGGTGTACGTTGCTACAATTGCTCCAGAATGGGACATATGAAACCGCAGTGTCCGTATGAAGAGAGACCAATAAGCGTTTGCTTCAACTGTTGGCAAGCTGGACATGACCGCAAGTCTTGTAAAAACTCAAAACGTGTGCAACAATTAAAGACGACAGTTGCTGCCATTGCGGAGGACGATGCAGCGGCAGCGAATGAAAATGCAGAATTTGTTAATTATATTAATACGGTATGTTTAAGATTTTTAGACTGTAATATTAATCAACTTAGTGATTTTAAAACTATTTTATCTATTTTCGATACTGGCAGCCCGGTAAATTTGGTACGCGCATCTGAAGTTCCGTTTAAAATAAATAATGAAAAAATGCAAACTAAATTTCACGGTCTTGATAGAACATACATAAGTACTTTCGGAAAATTGAACTCTCAAATTGTATTTGGAAATCAAATTCACTCTATAATTTTACTTGTTGTGCCTGATGAAACATTACCGATTCCTTTATTATTAGGACGTAATTTTCTCAGCAAATTTAATATCCGTCTATGTTTTATGAACAAATTACAAAATATCGTGAATAAAATTAAAGTTAAAGAAGATCATATTGCGTATAAAAGTCTATTTTTTTGTTCTCTAAATTCCGATGTATCTGAAAAAGTAGTGGCTAGAATTGTAGGTCATCTTCCCTCAGCAATAAGTGTTGATTCAGATAATTTTACAAATGTTAGTGAACTGCAATCATCGCCAGAATTCGAGCTAGCTGTGAGTCAGATTATGTCCATTAATTTAAACTCTGAACGTGATAATTTAGATATTAACCCGAAGTTAAGCGGTCGAGATATTGATATTGTTAAAAATATAATTAAAAATAATTACTTAAACTCCAACGTTGAACATATTCCTAGTAATTATAAAATGACTATAAGGATTAATAGTGAAAATCGTTTTTATTTTCGGCCCCGTAGATTGGCTATTGCAGAACGTGAGGCTCTTAGGCGAATTGTTAAAGAATTATTAGAAAATGGAATAATTAAACACAGTGAATCACCCTTTGCATCGGCGGTAGTAATGGTTTTAAAGAAAAATGGAGATTACCGTAAATGCGTCGATTATCGTGCTTTAAATAAAATTACTGTGCGGGATAATTTCCCATTGCCTCTCATTGAAACTTGTATGGAGTACTTAGGCGGCAACAAATATTTTTCAACCTTAGATTTAAAAAATGGCTTTTTCCATGTGAAATTAGATGAAGAGTCAAAAAAATATACGTCATTTGTAACGCCTGATGGTCAGTATGAATACAATTGTATGCCATTTGGACTGAAAAATGCACCGGCAGTCTTTCAGAGGTATATTCATTACGTTTTACGCGATTTTATTGAGTCAGGAAAAATAATAGTCTATCTAGACGATATATCCATTGCAACTAAGGATTTTGATACACATTGTAATTTATTGTCAGAAGTTTTACAACGATTATCAGGTTTAGGTCTAGAATTAAATATAAAAAAATGCAGTTTTGCCTATAAAACCATAAACTATTTAGGGTATACAGTAAATGAAAGTGGTGTCCTTCCTAATGATTCTCACCTGAAAGCTCTTGCGCAATATCCCCCTCCGAACAATTTTAAACAATTGCAGTCGTGTCTTGGACTTTTTTCATACTTCAGAAAATTTGTAAAAGATTATGCAAGCATTGCACATCCTCTTCTTCGCTTGCTTAGAGATGGTAAAAATTACAATTTTGATGAATTATGTAACCAATCATTTTACGAGCTAAAGGAAAGATTAACAAAACCACCAGTCTTAGCAATATATAATTCTCAAAATGAAACAGAATTGCATACAGACGCGAGTAAAGTGGGATTCGGAGCTGTGTTATTGCAAAAACAGAAAGATGGAAAGTTTCACCCTGTTTTCTTTTTTTCTAAGTCCACAACAGCATCTGAGTCTCGCATGCATAGTTTCGAGCTTGAAACCCTAGCTATAATATATTCGCTAAAACGTTTCGATATTTATCTAAGGGGGATACCTTTTAAAATAGTCACTGACTGTAATGCTCTCGCACTTACTTTAAACAAGAAAGATATTAGTCCAAAAATTGCTAGGTGGTCTTTACAAATGGAGCACTATGACTATAGAATCGTACATAGAGGAGGAGTGACAATGGGTCACGCAGATGCGCTAAGCCGATGCCACGAATTAACAGAGCCACCAAATGTTTGTTGTGATGTTATTATAAATAAATTGCGTGACGGATTGACTGAAGCAAACAACAATGATAGACTTCCGTATTCAGAACACAAATCTTCTACCCAAATTATTAATAATTCGACTACCGATATTTTATACAGTGATGCCGACCTCACCCAACCGAATACTTTAAAGTGCAAGACTCTGAAATCAGAAAATATATGTGCGACTAAAAATTGTAATGTGCCTACAACCGCCCTTTTGTATAACGACTCCGATGCTACCCAATCAGAAGAACTCAATGACTTTGAAATACCGAACGTTATACCTTGCAAAACAGTCAATATTTCCGAAGAAGATCTTAACTTCATTATACAAGTTACTCAAAACAGAGATGATGATATCATAGCTACTAAATTACGCTTAGAAAAGGAAGAAGTGGCTAATTTTAAACTTATAGACGGTATAGTCTTTCGAGACGATAGCAAAGGGAATTTACAATTTTACGTTCCACGCGAACTAGAGGAAAATGTCATTAGACTGATACATGGAAAAATTTGCCACTTAGGTATTGATAAAACGTATGAGCAGATAAGGAAAAACTACTGGTTTAAAAATATGTGAGGAAAAATTGAAAAATTTATAAAAAACTGTTTGCGCTGTATCATGTGCTCGCCTCCGATTAGAATTCATGAACAGAATTTATATAACATTCCTAAAAAACCTCTACCATTCGACACGATCCACATTGACCATTTCGGCCCACTTCCCTCTGTGAACTCTCAACGAAAGCACATTTTGGTTATAATTGACGGGTTTACAAAATTTGTTAAACTTTTTGCGGTAAAGTCAACAAGTACAAAAGAAGTTATAGCTTGTCTAGATAAATATTTCGTGAATTACTCAAGACCTAAAAGAATTATCAGTGATCGAGGTACTTGCTTTACCTCTTCTGAATTTAGCTCATATCTACTTTCCAATAATATAGATCATGTTCGAATTGCCGTGGCCTCTGCCCAAGCCAACGGGCAGGTTGAAAGGGTGAATAGGGTACTTAAAGCAATGTTAAGTAAGGTCGCAAACCCTCTAAATCATGCAGAATGGTCAAAAATGCTAATACAAGTGGAATTTGCCATTAATAATACTATTCATTCTTCAGCTAAACAATCTCCTAGCAAATTACTATTTGGTGTAGAACAGCGAGGTGTAGACGTAGATTTTTTAACCGAATACTTGCAAGGGAAAAATGCAAAAGAGCACAGTAGTGACTTAGAGCAAATTCGAAAAGAAGCGTCCGAATCTATTCTAAAATCGCAGGAAAGAAACTTAAAATATTTTTTAGAACATAGCAAACCTGCAAAATCTTTTAATGAGGGTGATTTTGTTGTCATTCGTTATACTGATACTACTGTTGGTAAGAACAAAAAATTGAATGAAATTTTCCGAGGTCCTTACGTTATACATAAAGTATTGCCGAATGATCGATATGTTATTAGAGATATCGAAAACTGCCAAATTACCCAGTTGCCATACGATGGTATAATAGAAGCTTCGAGAATAAGAAAATGGCTAGATAAAATTGATTGAGGACAATCATAAGTCAGGATAGGCCGAGTTGTAATAAGTATTATTTTTCTATTAATTTAGCTATTTTACATTAATAATAATATTTAGCATTCTTTATTTTAATAAGCGACCTCTATTAATAAGTATTTAAAATATAAGCAGTGTCATCTAGTTGTCGTTAATAGTTTAACAATGCACTTTATTCAACCTTGTTTAAATATGTACATTTTAAGCGTCTTTGTATTGAAGACGACATTTTGTAAAAGAAAACGACATATTGATGATTAATAAAGTGACTGAGGAGAAGAAAACGTGTTGAAGTCCAACCGTTACAATTGCATATTTCAAATTTTTCCTTCCTAAAATTTGCCCGTTTTTACCATAATTTTTCAAAATTAACAGATATCAGCTTTTTTTACTCTTTTGCCTATAAAGTCTACATACGAACTGTGGCTCATTAAATATTTTCAGAAACAATTTAGGGCATATATAGCTTTATTACAACAGTCTTTTTTTCGATCCCAGCTTTGGCATTTTAAAATATATAGGCTAAATTCAAAATTTCGATGTAAAAAAGGTCATATTGTGGGACTTCCATCTTCTACAAGGATGATCAATATTATATGAAATTTGTTTAAGCGTATACACATATAGTTAGCTTACACAAAAATGTAAAATTTTTATATATTCCTTAAAAAAATTTTTCTTTGAAAAAAATACGTAACGGCTTTTTTTGGGCTAAAGTACACAAAAATGCAATAATTTTGGATTTTATAAATTGAAAATCGTCTAATTTTTAACTCGGTAAAGATACAATCTTCAAATTTATCAAAAATATTTAGAATTTGGCTCGCTACGATAAAAAAATTAAAAAAATTTGGTAAAAATTTTACTCAATATTTTGAAAAAACTGGACCAGGGATCAAAAAATTTATTTCTTAAAATGCTTATAACTCAATCATTTTGAACTAATATCTGCAAATTTTGATACCATTTTGTAGGTATTGACAAGACCTTTATGACCATGTATAAATTTAAAATCAGAATAAAACTGCAGAAATGGCAAGCTGTAAAAGAATTTCCAGGTGCGAGGTTCTCAACTTTGAGACCACATAGTGCCACCCCTGGAAGGTGTATACTACCCACCTTTAAAACTTAAGTTCAGATACTCCTCTGCTATGCTCATGTCAAATTTTTAAATGACTAGGTTATTTCCAAAATATTTGCATTCTGCCCCACTGTGCACTGAAGGCTTTGAATTTCACTTTTAAATTGTATCTTAGTTTCTTATTACGTCACTGCATTATTTTTTATAATATATTTAATGTCATTTGTTCAGATTTAGTTTTTATATATAGGCTTTGAATTTCACTTATGTTCTTGCTCTGTAGGCTTGGATTTCACTTTTTAATCAATGTTTTTATATTCAATGTTTCACTTAGTAATTTAACTTATTATAACTTAACGAAATTCCGCGTTTGCGGTCTTAACTAGCGTCGGCTTATGCTCGATCCTTTTTATCCCTTAGCTTCACTTTGACATACTTTCACGTATTAACCACTTTACATGTATGAGCTGTTTTTTGAAAGTGGTATAAGTTCAATTTTTAAAAAAACTAAGTTAAGTAATTTTAATAAGCTATAGACACTTTCTCTCCATTGTTGCAATCACAACTTCAATAGAATTCTATTTTGCCATAAAATAAACAAAAAAAGTTTTGCTGCACAATGCTATCGCACAAATATTTCATTTGAAAGTGGAATAAGGCTATTCCAAATAATTATAATTAAAACAACCTTTTGATTGCAATTATTATTGATTATTGCTCTTCAGCGCACTCTGCTGCAGATATTTCTAAAGCCTGTTTCACACTATTTTACTGAGTATTAAGATTTGCATTGGATTTTGTAACAAATAAATAAACAAATAAATAGAAATATTAAAAAATGTAACTTAACAAAACATTTCGTTTTCACACTATGAAACTTCAAATAAAATGAAAAATCAAGCAAAGCAACAAGCCGAGATCAAACATTGAACTGCGGCGGTTAAGAAATTTATTTATTTTCTACCCTTTACCGCAGGTATAGGAATAGTTTCGAAAATTTTGCTAATTTTTTTAAATTTTTTCAGGTTGTTTTTATTTTTTCGGTTTTTTCTATTCTATTTTCTATTCTAAGCTATGTTGTTTTTTTTTGTTTAATAAATATTGGACCGTGACCAGTAGATCGCAAGGAGTGCATACAGATCTCGGTGGATCTATAACCCCTGCGAGGCACTATTTTTGTTTGTTTTTAGCTTGGTAGGGTTTTTCTGCTTTAAATTTAAAGGCCTTTATAGAAAGCAATACACATAGTGCCAATGGACTCACAGGGTGCCTACTGGTAACCAGGAGCAGTGAAAAGGCACTTTGGTGGGTTAACATGAGGTTTTTTTGCCTTAGTCTGACCATTCTAACTCAATATAGATTGCAGGAAGGTCCTAAATTTAAAAAAAAAAAAAAAATAAAAAATATTAAAAAAAATTTTTTAAAACATGTTAAAAACAATATTTGTACAGAAAATTTTTCAAAAATATATTACGAAAAAATTTTGCAAACCTTTTTACAAATTATTTTCAAAATATTTTAACAAAATTTCTATATTTCTATGATAATGAAAACCATGAGTATAACATAACTTATTGTTACGAAAGATTTATTTATTGATAAAATTTATTCATTATAAGTTCTGATGAGAAATACTCTGGAATTTCGTCTGTAATAAAAACAAACATAAAATGTGTAGCGCATACACACACGCAAATTTAATAATTATAAAATAATTCTTGCAAAAAAACGACTTCAAAACAGATAGATGGGTACCAGTTCTAAACTAAAAATTTTAGTAGTATTCTGTAAGAACTAGTATTTAAAACAAAGAAAAGATACACAAAATGCGCCAAAATTAGCGGGAAAAGAAGTAAAAACTATGTGAATTTCAAGCATCTCCCATTTACTGTTCAAAAGATAAGCTTTTTTCACCAACATCCTTCTTTTATGTGGACAACGTTTAATTTCATACACATACTATGTTATTTTCAGTTTAACTTTATTTTTTTTTATTACGGATGACGTATTAGAGGTTCTGTGTAAATTTCAACTCTTCCAGTCCATAACAGTTTCAAAGTTAGGACCACATATATCAAATAACATCACCTATTGGGATACCGTTTAATTTACAATTTTAAATTAAAGACCTGTTGTTGGCCACAAAGATTGTTTGAAAATTTCAACGGTCTGTCTATAACAGTTCAAAAGTGTGGCCATATACCTGAACTGTTGGAACACCCTTTAATTTATAATTCTAAATATTTGTACTTGTTATTTTACCAGACAAATTGGACATTCTGCCTTAGTTTCAAGTGTTTGTCTATAACGGTTCAGGAGATAGGACCGCGTAGGTGAAATTACATCAATTATGGGAACACCCTTTAATTTATAAATTAAAATTGTATACTTGTTATAGCGGACTTAGCAATACAGGATCCTTGTAAATTTCAGCTGTCTATCTATTACCACGTTTATACGTAGCCTATTCGCAAATAAAAACTATTCGCAAATATTTAGGTGAAATTACATTAACTATTTGGACACCCTTTTATTTCCAAATTCAATTTTTATACTTTTTGTTATAGCGGACTTAGCAATATAGGTATCCCTATAGCTTACGGATCTGCTATAGGGACACCCTGTCATTTCCAATTTTATATTTCTTATAGCGGATACAATAATACACGTTCTGTGTTATTTACACAAGTAAATAACACAGTGTCTATCTGTAACGGTTCTAATTAGACAAATTACATCACATTGTTATTGTGTACAAAGCGAATGCTTTGTTGAAATTTCAAATATTTATCTATAAGGGTTTAAAAGATAAGGTCATATCAAAAAAAAAAAAAAAAATATCATCACCCATTAATTTCCAATTTTATACTTGTTGCTATAGCGGACATAGTAATATACGTTCTGTATAATCAAATGTCTATCCATAACGGAATAGGATCACCTATTCGGACACCCTTTAATGTATAACTTTAAATTAAACACTTATTATAAAGGACTTATTCATACAGATACTTTGCAAATTTCAACTGTCTTTCTATATCGGTTCAAAAGTTTGGCCATATGCATCAATTTACATCATCTATTGAATTTATAATTTGAAATATTTATGCGTTATTATACTGGACATAGTAGGAGATTCTGTCTAAATTCTAAGTTTTTGTCTAAAACAGTTCTATAGATCAAATTACATCAATTATGGGGATACCCTTTAGTTTCCAAATTACAATTTTATACTTGTTGTTATAGTGGACTTAAAAATACATGTTCTTTGTAAATTTCAACCGTCTCTCTCTCTCTCTTACGGTTCAAAAGTTTTGCCATATACAATACATTACGTCAACTATTGGAACACCCTTTTATTTCTTATTATAAATATTTGTACTTGTTATTATAACGGAATTCTGTCCAATTTTCAAGTGTTTGTCTACAATGTTTCAAAAGATAGGGCCATATAGGTCAATTGACGTCACCTATGGGGACACCCATTAATTTGTAAAGTTTTAAACTTTTTTTTAAAATGTTAGCTTATCCTTTGCAAGCATATCCTTTCTAATAAAGAAAAAATTTTCAAAATCGGTTCAGAAATGACTGAGTTCTGCGCACACAAACATAAAAAAGCAACATTCAGACGAATTGATAACCTCCTTCTTTTTTTGAAGTCGGTTAATAAACACTCTTCAGTAGAATATCTGCCAGATATTTCTGGTATAGAACAATCTAGGCGTTTTTGCTCGCCTATAAATATAATTCATGGTTTCGAACTGCATGACAGTATTATTTGAAACGTCTAAGAGTTCAGTTGTCGTATTTTTTTTCGCAATTTTTATTTATTGTATCTTCAATATAATTGAACTATCAATAATTACTCATATCTTAAGTCTAAAAATATACTTGTTAAGTCCAACCAGTGCTGGACAAAAAAATGTATGTTTCACGGTTACTGCAATTTGTGGGTTATCCCTTTGATGTACGGATGAGAGAAGCAGTGTCCCTCCTTCTTAGTCGAATGTAACCAGGTTCAGTTAGTATGTTACGGGCCAGTGGATTCGGATGAGTTTCAAGCTTCTTTAAATACCTTATGGCAAGTTTCGCTATTTCTGCTTTAACTGATGGCACGTTTAGATCTTTATGGATGTTCGAGTTTTTTATATACCAAGGAGCAGATGTAATTATACGAAGAATCTTATTTTGGCGCCTTTGAATTTTTTCTACGTTGGTAGCTGAGGCAGTGCCCCATAATTGAATGCCATAACACCATATTGGTTTTAGAATTGACTTGTATAATAAAAGTTTGCAGTCTAAAGCTAGAGTAGAATTTCTGCCAATTAGCCAGTTTAGTTGGACTGCTTTCAACTTCATTTGTGTTAACTTTGTTTCTATGTGCCGTTTCCATGTAAGCCGCCAGTCAAGATGTATGCCGAGATATTTGACGTCTGAAAGCTGAGGTATCGTTTGGTTATTTATCCGAATAGGGGGGCAAGATTTTCTGCTCAGTGTAAAAGTTATGTGAGTACATTTTTGGTCATTCACTTTTATTCTCCATTTCTTCAACCATTTTTCTAAATTCGATATGTGGTCTTGTAAATATCGTGATGCTACTTCGGGTTTTTCGTGAATGCTCAAAAAAGCTGTGTCGTCAGCAAATGTCGATGTGTGAACTCGGTTACTAGTTGGCATGTCTGAAGTATACAATAAGTATAAAAAGGGCCCCAATATACTACCTTGGGGAACTCCGGCTTCGATTGGCTGGGGTGAGCTCATAAAATCTCCTTCTTTCACAATAAATTTTCGTTCGGTTAAATAACTATCTAGCAGCTTATATAGGTTTACGGGCAAATTCAGTTTTAGCTTATATATTAGGCCTTCATGCCATACCTTATCGAATGCTTGAGAAACGTCGATAAAAAGCGCAGAGCAGTATTTTCTCTCTTCAAATGTCTTCTTAACAACATTGACTAACCTGTGAAGCCGAATTGATGGTTTGGAATACATCCTTTGTCGCTTAGAATAGGGTTAAGCTTAGTTATTAACATCTTCTCAAACAGCTTTGACATATTTGACAAAAGGCTTATAGGTATGTATGATTCAATTTTTGTGTGGTCTTTTCCTGGTTTAGGAATCATGGTAACCAAGGACACCTTTTAAAAATAAACAGAACGATTCTGCGAGCTACACGGGGCAACTCAATTAACATCTTGTTACTGGTTTTATCACCGCCAGGGGCTTTTTTGGTGTTCAAATCCGTTATTGCCCCTTCAAGATCACCAAATTCAAATCTTATCGGTACTGCAGCACTAACCTCGAGAACTTGTAACTCAACTATATCAGTCGATATATTTGGGGTAAAAACCTTTTTCAAATGTCCAGCAAATAAATTTCTTTTTTCGGTAACACTCCTTGCCCAGCCTCCAGCCGAAGTTCGCAAGGGAGGCTTACGTAAGACTGGCCTTTTAAGATTTCTACAAGCACGCCATAACGAATAATCTGATTGAGGAGTTGCGTCTAGGTCTCCCAAATAGTTTTTCAGGGATGCTACTCTTCGAGATTCCAGCATGTCTCTTAGCCGGTTCGTGCATTCTTTAAGTCTGCTTTTGAGTTGAAGAGATCTCTGTGATTGCCATTCTCTACGAATTTTTCTTTTTTCAGCCAAGAGCCGTTCGATATCTGCAGAATAAATTTGATTGTATCTAGCTAAATGTCGGGTTATTGTTGAATGTTGGGCAGCTGATTTGAGGTTTTGGTCAAAATCAATAAGACTCCGCTCTACGTCTTCAGGTGTTCTTAGCGGGATGTTTTCCGAACAATGAGTACTAAGATACTTTCTATATTTCAACCAATTAATGCTTGTGGTAGTCATTGGTGATATGATGTTTTGTTTGTCCCATATATAGACGATAGTGGGTGAATGATCTGAGGATAATTCAAGTGACGCTTCAGCTTTAATCGTTTCTCTTGGAATGCCCTTAATCACGCCAAAATCAATAACATCCGGTATTTTTTGTCGATCAGTAGGCCAATAGGTGGGTTGTCCACTCGATATCACATTCAGACACATTTTTGAAATTGTGTCAAACAAAACACGACCTAGATATAGCCATTTATTTTAAAAAAGCTATTTGTTGTTAAGTGAGTCTCTGCAACCAGCATGACATCAATTTGTTCCTTCTTAAGGAAGTACTCGAGTTCATTTTTGTGTTGGCGCAAGCCGTTTGCGTTCCAGAACCATATTTTTAAACAGTTCATGGTTTGTTAAGTAACGCCTGCAACATAGTAGATTGCATGCGTACCATTTCTTGCATCATGCTGCTCATAGAGCTCATAAAACTGTTTATCGAATGCCCTAATGTCTCGATGCTTGCTTCGAGACGATTAAAATTACCAGATGGTGTTTGTTGTTTAGGATGCGATTGCAAATTAGGAGTAGAATTAGTTGTCGGTGTCGCTTTATGTACTGCAGTATGATTGGTTTTTACCATATCAGCGTATGAAACATGTTGTGTTGTTGGTTGGGCTAACTGAGGATAATGAGCATTTGCTCGATATTGTTGGTGCTTAGCAGGAGTATTTAGTTTTTGAGTGGTTTTCCTTACCATGGAAAAAAACTGGACAGCCTCTGTAGTTAGCAGTGTTGTTTCCACCGCAATTGCTACATTTTTTTACTTTCGAATACAGTAAGCCCTAGTATGACCATATTCTTGTCAATTTAGACACTGGACAGGTCCTGAACGCTTATGCGGCTCCTCTACAGTTATTTTACGGTGTAACAGGTATTTCAGATTGTAAATGGGGTGCATTTCGTTCTTCTTCAATCTGATATCTCCAGGTTCCAGTTCAACGCGAAATAGTGGTTGGGGGACACGTTCCCGATTACGGAGATTATCTACACTTTTTATTTTAAAACCCGCTTTTTAGAGTCCGGCTCTTATTTCAGCTGGATCAACGTATGAATCTATACCTTTAATGACTACTTGTAGACCTTTGCTACTCTTTAGCTGATAGGTATAAAAGTTCTTTTTGCAGTTTTCAAACTCGCTTACTGCTTTACGATAACTACTTTCATCAATAAATTGTATTTTTGTCTCATCAATGTTACCGCGCTTAATGGGAATTACATAAAATGAGTTCTCGCCAATAATTGTAATTAAATTTTTTATTAAATCGTTCGAATTTTTCTCCCTTAAATAAACTGGAGGTGGTTTGAACGTTGTCGTATTTTAAAAGAGTTTTTGTATATTTGTATAGTGGTGTCAATAATAAAGTGACTTTCATTAAAAGTAATATCAGTGTGTATTTATTTTGCAATTAATAGAACCCAACGTAAAGTAAAATCGTAACAATGTTTTTAATACATATTAAGAATTTATATAGAGTAACATGTTTTTTTATTCTTAAATAGATGCATTAAACACATAGACAACTTCAGGATACCGACTACAAACTGACAATGGAGATGGTGGCTTCATATGCAAGTCGGTAGTATATTCAATGCTTTTTTGTTTTCTTGAAACTTCGTTGGGTCTTGACGAGGGTAGAGTGTGTATGGGGGAAATGTGTGCAGCTACATGAGCCCCATCCCGAAGTAATGAAAGAAAGATTACGGGGTGGTGGTTTCAGTGTGGGACCAATAGTTGATAGTGCGCTATAACTACGTCCATTTATATATATACATATACATAAAAAAAATTTTGGAAAAAAATATATTTTCCAATTACATCTGCGGTAGGCGTTGGGCGTTGCAGATTTTTATGAAACTTAGATATTTCAATTTCATAATACTGATAACTCTTGCCAAGTTTCACTATGATCGGTTAAGAAAAAAACTTTGGGGCGTAAAAATATTTTCGAGTTATATGGGCGGGGGCTATGGGCGTGGTCAATTTTGATAAAACTTTAAAATTTTCTTAACTAAGTTGATAGAAGCATATGTACCAAATTTTAATGTTCTATAAGCTCTCCTTATTTTTTTTGCCAAGAAATGTATCCGTGCACAGAGGGATTTTTTGTGCAATAAGTAATTTTTTCGACACATAAAATTTAAAAATGTAATGATGCAGTTCTTTAGAAAATTGATTCAGTATGAAGAATCCATAAATTGTATGCAAAAAAAAAAACGTTCATTTGTCTTTGAAATAACGAAGTAAAGTCACATGTATATTTTGGTCCAAAATATTGAAAACCGTTTACGCACTTCTATAGTGTTTGTACGTAAGATAATTTTATTGCTCTGATTCAAATAGTGATTTTTTTTCAAATATATGCTTTTCTGCGTATTTAAAAAAATTATAAAGTTCGCGCATATGGTTTAAAAGATATGATAGAATAAAATTTGTTCTATAACGTGCCGTGATTACAAACTTCCTTGGAAGAAAAAAAAGGTTGCTCGGTCGTGCTCGGTGCTCCCGCTATAATAAAATGAAAGGTAAGACTCCATACTATCAATTAAAAAAAAAGTTTAAATAATTAATAATCTTTTATAAAATCATAAAATTTGTCTCCAAATACATGAAATTTTTAATTTTAAAAAATTACAAAATTAAATTACAATTTGAAAATAGCAAATAGAGAAGTGAAAAAGGTTTATTTTCTGTTTTATATAGTGAACTGAGTTACGAACTCACTAATTTCAATGGATAATCTTAAATTAGTTTCAAGCAAAGCTATTGATGGTGAAGCACCAAAATGGGCGTTTCCTGCTTACATACTCGCATAAAATTTATGGAGTGCATACTTCATATTGCCTACAAACAACCATTTGAAAAATGGCCAGCGCTCAAGGACGAACACAAAAGTCTAAAACTGGAAAATAAACTTCGAATTCAGAAGGCCTTAAAGGAACAGACGGGTATAAGAGTGAATGAAGTTCAACAACGAACTGGGTCTACTAACGATGGAAATACGTCTTTTCTAACACCGCACTTGTTGGCGATGTGACTGGTGTAGTGGAGCAACTAAGTAATCGATTTCGCATTATACTACAAATAATAACTTGTGGTAAAAAAGTTAATTCCTTGAAGTTCAAGAATTTTGCTCAAGACACAGCAAAACTTTTTGTTGAAAAATATAGTTGGTATTATATCCCAGTAACAGTACACAAAAAACACTGATGCACGGATGCGGCAAGAAATAAAGATTATTATAGATTAAGGTTCTCTAGAAAGTGTGATAGAGTTGCAACAAATACAGATTTTTTTCATCGACTTCTAGTATCCTCATATCCTTTTATAAGTAGCATTAGATGTCAACCCCGTTAACAGGTTCTGGAATTTAATGAACTGATAGATGATGAATAAAAATATTTATTTAAATGCATGTATTGAAATTTATTTATAAAATAATTAGTTTTGGTAAAGAAACAAAAAGTTGTGGGAAAAAATATAATATGGGTTATATGGGCGGTGGGTAGTGAGCGTGGCCAATTTTGATGAAACTTTATTTTATTCTTAATTAATCAAAAACTTTCTTAATATTCTCTTATTATTCAACTAATAATGCCGTTTTCAAAAAGAAAAAAATACAACAACTTTGTTGTTCTGTATAAAACAGGTTTTATTGTTATGGTTTATTTGTTTATTTAAAATTCACTCACTAAATTTTGTTTTTGTTATATGTTTATTGCGAGCTTAAAAATACACGTCCGTTCTATTAGATGAATAACTAGCAACTGCAACGAATAACTAGCAACTGTACTTTGAAGATATTTCCCAAAAATTATATTTTACAAAAAAATCTAACCCCAAAAGATTTGGAATCGTGCTAAATGGAATAAAATCGTGTAAAAAGATTAAATCATGTTATTTTAAAACCGTTTTAAATCCAAACCGTGTAAAAAAGACCGTTAGGTGTACTTCACCTTTATTTAAGTGCGTTAGTGAAAGGTTCTTTTCTAATATGGACTTGATTGCTAGCTCTTGTATTTGATGTGCATTTGCACATACTACCTTGAGGAACTCCAGCTTTAATTGGTAGATGCGAGATTAAAAAGTCCCCATCTTTATATATACACTTAGGACCAGTTATGTAACTTTTTAATAGCTTATACAAATTAGTGGGTAAGTTTTGCTTTAACTTTGTTTGGTGGTTCGGAATACAATTAATATTAATTTTTAATTAATATTTTTCAAGTATTTTTGACATAAGCATTTTTAAATATGACAGAAATATTTTTAATATAAGCTATTGTCAAGGCACTCCAAGTATTTTTGTAGTCATGCAATTCTTCGGGATTCTAGTAGCTTTCTTAGTCGTTTTGTGATTTTTCTTAGTCAGTTTTTGAGTTAAGGTCACACTTTCCAGATTTTTTTTCTCTCCCCGAAAAGCAAATATAAAAGCTCTAAAATTAAGGTTTTTTAAAATAAAATCCCCTAATTTTTTTTGGATTACAAAAATAAAATTTTTTTATAACTTCCAAGACAAAAATTCAAATTAATTTAATAAGAAATCCCATAAAATAACCCAATTTCAAACAAAAATCCCCGGAAACATACATTTTAAGTTTTTAATTTTTTATTATGTTAAAGTATTTTAAATGTGTTGTGTTTGGAAATATAGTAAATCAGTAATTTACAAATATATGTATCTAGCACATCCAAATCATTTTCGTTAATTCTGTATATGTGTTCGGAATTCAAGAGTTTTAAGATTTCAGCTTGGCTTGCGCCAACACAAAAATGAACTCGAGTACTTCCTTAAGAAGGAACAAATTGATGTCATGCTGGTTGCAGAGACTCACTTAACAACAAATAGCTTTTTTAAAATAAATGGCTATATCTTATATGACACCAAAGACCCCCGTGGCAGAGCATGTGGTGGTTCAGCCATACTAATAAAGGCTCGAATCAAACATTATTTACTGTGTGATTTTTGTGAAGATTACCTACAAGCAACAAACATCTGTATTGAAGAATTTCATCAAAACTTAGTTATTTCTTCGATTTATTCACCTCCTAGGTTTCAAATATCAGAGAGTCAATACAGCGATTTCTTCAAATCACTAGGTTTCATAGCATCAGGCGACTACAACGCTAAACATACGTTTTGGGGATCACGCCTAATAACTCCAAAAGGTCGTGTTTTGTTTGACACAATTTCAAAAATGTGTCTGAATGTGATATCGAGTGGACAACCCACCTATTGGCCTATTGGACTGATCGACAAAAAATACCGGATGTTATTGATTTTGGCGTGATTAAGGGTATTCCAAGAGAAACGATTAAAGCTGAAGCGTCACCTGAATTATCCTCAGATCATTCACCCACTATCGTCTATATATGGGACAAACAAAACATCATATCACCAATGACTACCACAAGCATTAATTGGTTGAAATATAGAAAGTATCTTAGTACTCATTGTTCGGAAAACATCCCGCTAAGAACACCTGAAGACGTAGAGCGGAGTCTTATTGATTTTGACCAAAACCTCAAATCAGCTGCCCAACATTCAACAATAACCCGACAATTAGCTAGATACAATCAAATTTATTCTGCAGATATCGAACGGCTCTTGGCTGAAAAAAGAAAAATTCGTAGAGAATGGCAATCACAGAGATCTCCTCAACTCAAAAGGAGACTTAAAGAATGCACGAACCGGCTAAGAGACATGCTGGAATCTCGAAGAGTAGCATCCCTGAAAAACTATTTGGGAGACCTTGACGTAACTCCTCAATCAGATTATTCGTTATGGCGTGCTTGTAGAAACCTTAAAAGGCCAGTCTTACGTAAGCCTCCCTTGCGAACTTCAGCTGGAGGCTGGGCAAGGAGTGATACCGAAAAAGGAAATTTATTTGCTGGACATTTGAAAAAGGTTTTTACCCCAAATATATCGACTGATATAGTTGAGTTGCCAGTTCTCGAGGCTAGTGCTGCAGTACCGATAAAATTTGAATTTGGTGATCTAGAAAAGGCAATAACGGATTTGAACACCAAAAAAGCCCCTGGCGTTGATAAAACCAGTAACAAGATGTTAATTGAGTTGCCCCGTGTAGCTCGCAGAATCGTTCTTTTTATTTTTAATGCCATTTTACGTTTTGAGTACTTTCCCACAGATTGGAAGGTGTCCTTGGTTACCATGATTCCTAAACCAGGAAAAGACCACACAAAAATTGAATCATACAGACCTATAAGCCTTTTGCCAAATATGTCAAAGCTGTTTGAGAGGATGTTAATAACTAAGCTTAACCCTATTCTAAGCGACAAAGGATGTATTCCAAACCATCAATTCAGCTTCAGGAAAAAACATAGTACGATCGAACAAACTCACAGGTTAGTCAATGTTGTTAAGAAGACATTTGAAGAGAGAAAATACTGCTCTGCGCTTTTTATCGACGTTTCTCAAGCATTCGATAAGGTATGGCATGAAGGCCTAATATATAAGCTAAAACTGAATTTGCCCGTAAACCTATATAAGCTGCTAGATAGTTATTTAACCGAACGAAAATTTATTGTGAAAGAAGGAGATTTTTTGAGCTCACCCCAGCCAATCGAAGCCGGAGTTCCCCAAGGTAGTATATTGGGGCCCTTTTTATACTTATTTTATACTTCAGACATGCCAACTAGTAACCGAGTTCACACATCGACATTTGCTGACGACACAGCTTTTTTGAGCATTCACGAAAGACCCGAAGTAGCATCACGATATTTACAAGACCACATATCCAATTTAGAAAAATGGTTGAAGAAATGGAGAATAAAAGGTAATGAACAAAAATGTACTCACATAACTTTTACACTGCGCAGAAAATCTTGCCCCCCTATTCGGATAAATAACCAAACGATACCTCAGCTTTCAGATGTCAAATATCTCGGCATACATCTTGACCAGCGCCTTACACGGAAACGTCACATAGAAACAAAGTTAACACAAATGAAGTTGAAAGCAGTCCAACTAAACTGGCTAATTGGCAGAAATTCTACTCTAGCTTTAGATTGCAAACTTTTATTATACAAGTCAATACTAAAACCAATATGGTGTTATGGCATTCAATTATGGGGCACTGCCTCAGCTACCAATGTAGAAAAAATTCAAAGGCGCCAAAATAAGATTCTACGTATTATTACATCTGCTCCCTGGTATATAAAAAATTCGAACATCCATAAAGATCTAAACGTGCCATCAGTTAAAGCAGAAATAGCGAAACTTGCCATAAGGTATTTAAAGAAGCTTGAAACTCATCCGAATCCACTGGCCCGTAACATACTAACTGAACCTGGTTACATTCGACTAAGAAGGAGGGACACTGCTTCTCTCATCCGTACATCAGAGGGATAACCCGTGAAACATACTTTTTTTTTGTCCAGCACTGGTTGGACTTAACAAGTATATTTTTAGATTTAAGATATGAGTAATTATTGATAGTTCAATTATATTGAAATACAATAAATAAAAAAATGCGAAACAAAAAAAAAAAAAAAAAGATTTCAGCTGTTGGCAGTTTGACGTTTGTGTGATGCCGGGTTATTGTTGCACGTTGGACAGCTAATTTAAGGTTCTTATTACGATCAGTAAGATACAAATACGTCTCACATAGGGGTATTTTGGCAATCTAGCCGGATATTACTATTTTAGCTTATATTGGCTCTGAAAATTTATTGAGTGCCTCTAAATTAATGAATCGTGGTCAAAAATGAATCTCATGGTAAGCTGAGATTCATTTTCCTATAAAATAGGAAAACTCGGAAAAAGGAGAAAAAAGTTACCCTCAGAATAACTAATCCTACCTCTAAGATATTACATTTTTTAAGTTTGAAATAAATGGATTATATACGCCGTAAAAATAAAATTTTTAAGAGATATCCCTTCAAATCCACCCTCGAAACGTCCTTGTGAATTTTTTAAAATTTTTTTGTTTGGTAGTTTCCAAAAAATATCCATCTTTAAGTTTTCACATACCTATATCGAAGAAAACAATATTAAAAAAGTAATTTTTGTAATTTATTACTTTATAGTATTTAATTTATCTGAAGATAATTAATTTATTCATAATTAGCAATTGCTGGTACTTCGTCAGCATCCTTATTTTACTTTAAAAGTAATCCACTTTAAAAGTAATCTTACTTTAATAGTGCTTTAGATATGGTTTATGTATTTACTTTATATAAAGGTACCCATCTCTGGGTAATTACTCAGAAACTTATGCTTTGTATAAAATTCTAAAATGTCTATAAAATTCCTAAATTATTGTAGAGTACTGTAAATAGTGCTTTAAATTACCCGCGGACAAAAATAAGAATTGTTGCCAAGTTTGCAGTACCATTTAATTGGTAAAATTGCGTACTTTCACTATTTGTTCTCCCTCTTTTTTGGAAATGAGATGTTTTTACGGGAAAAAATATCCTATATTTGAACCATGATAATAAGGTATCTCTCCATAAAATTTTATTAAAATTCATCCAGTAGTTTTTACGTGATACGAACACAAACAGGCAGTTATGTAAAAAATCACAGTTTTATTATACCTATGTATAGATAATAACTTATTGATATTAGTAACAATAAATTTTATTTAAAGTATAAAACAATTACTTTATTTAACACAACTTAGGGCCAATTTTTGACTTAGTATTTATCTTTACGTTGTATTTAAATATGAAAATAACTTTTTCACCACATACTTAATTCAAACTTATATGACTACTCATGTGCATTTAAAGTCTATTTAAGTTTTACACATAACCATATATTTTTATCACTTTGACTAGCTGTGCCCGCCACTTCGTAGCGTCCTTGCAATATTTTGTTCGATTGTGCTTTGAAAGCAATCCGCACCAAAGACCCTTACGGTATATTAAAAAGGGATAATAGAAGATAAGACAGATGGTTAGTGTAATCGTAAAACTTCGCTTATGGCAACACTGCAATTGCACGTTCTGTTTATTTTCGCCGGCGATTTAGTATGGTAATACCGGCGATGGCGTTTTTAGTTCAGCCCTAAACTATGCTGCATATCAGTTTATGTATATTTTAGTTCAACTGCGTACATTCACTGCTTTTACTCAACTTTCTTTTGGAAAATAGATATTTTTGCGGAAAAAAATTGTCCTATATTGGGATCAGGATACTTAAGTATCTCCTCACAAAATTTTGTTAAAATCCATCCATTGGTTTTTACGTGATACGAACGTAAAAGAAAAGCAGACAGACAGACATAAGAAATTAGTTACTATATTATTATATGTATAGATTATGTACATGAATGACAAAATGTGTGCTCATTATTCCACCCATAGATGCAAATATGTTATTTTTATCGATCCCCGCGCATTTTCGGTTATGTATAGGGTAAAAAATACGTTGTGCATAAAAATGTTGATTCTAAACCATAAACCGGTCAGGCTTCTCGCATTTAAGCGGTAAAAATGGCCTTAAAAATCTGTAAAAAAGATATGTGGCTTTATTAGTCAAACTCTCTTAAACTGAGAGGTGTTTGTGATATAGTTATATAAACTTCTTTTTTTCGTTATAAAGGGACAAATATTTTGTTCATGCAAACTGTTAACTACCGAAAAAGGGTTTGTGGAATTTTTAGCGGTTCAATTCAAAGGTTATCTTGAAACTGAACATTGAGTGGTTCTCATTCATTTATAGAAACATGGAAACAAGGGATCAAAACGTAACTCTGGTTAAGATATTATTAATAAACTTGCAAGATATTAACTCTTTCGATTTTTTTCAACAATACGATCTTTCATAATTAAACACGCGATTAATTATTTTAATTTAAAGACACCTTATTCATATTTGTATAAATATGTAACTATTGACAGTTTAATACTTTCTAACTTATCTACAAATCACCTTTTACGTACAGGTTCAAATAAATACTCACTCGAGCTCATGTACATATGTATATGAGCTACTTAAGAAAATTCTCTAATAACAACTAGGGCAAACTTAGCAAATTGAGAAAGTCCCGATTATAGAAAAACAACCGCTCGTTTTTTTAAGTTTTTGCAACAATGTAATTCCACAAAGTAAAAGTACAAATCAAATACATATTTTATTCCACAAAGTAAAAATACAAATCAAATACAAATTTTATTCAATTGGCTGTTTGGCGTAAGTAATTCATATTTTGTCAGCGCCATTTGTGAATATCCAAATTTGCCGTGTCGTACTAAACAGTTAACACTATCTTTGTTTTAAGATTTCCCACTTTCCAACAATTAAAGCTGCCGTGCCGTACTAAGCAGTTAAAACTATCTGTGTTTTAAAATATCCCACTTTCAAAAATTAAAGGTGCAGTTGCGTACTAAACAATTAAAACTATCTGTTTGGAAAGTGGGATATTTTTCCAACCGTCCCATACTAAACAGTTAAAACTATGTGTTCTAAAATATACAACTTTCAAAAATTAAATGTGCCGTACTAAGCAGTACAAAAGTACTGTATAAAAATGCCGGAAAGCTTACTTTCACTGTTTTGTTTTCTCCACTTTCTCTAGGAAATAAGATATTTTTGCGAAAAAAAGTATTCTATATTGGGAGCAGGATATTTATGTACATCCTCACAAATTTTGTTAAAATCCATCCAGTAGTTTTTACGTGATGCGAACGTAAAAGAAAAGCAGACAGTCAGACAGACAGACGGAAATTAGTTACTATATTATTAATTTTATTATTTTATTATTTACTAGCCACCCCGGTGCGCTTCGCTACACCCATCTATTGCAGTTCTCTAGATACAGGATAATAATTTTTTACTTTGTATGGGGGTACCACGCTCACTGTCCCAATTCAGCCTATATTTTTCTAGAGTATGGGGTTTACTTGTACCCACTTTGAAGACCTTACCTATTATAGTTCTCTATATACACAATAATCATTTTTAACTTTTTATGGTAGGTACCACGCCCACTGTCCCAATTTATTCTGTAACTTTGCAGAAACAAAATCGGTTCACGCATTCCAGAGAGCATCAATGTCTAACACAATGCAACTTTTTTTATATATATAGATTACGAAAAGTTATCAGTTTAACTTATTTATAAATAAATCCAGACAACATTCTTGCAGCTTTTTAAAGCCTGGACGGTTTACATTTTAGAAACGAAATTTTTATGTACATCTAAATTTTTAATCCCCAGATAACCGAAAATGTGCGGGGAGTGATAGTATTATCTATCTATTATTCATCTTCTATCTAGTCTAATCATCTAATCATATAATAAAGTAGTAACTCACTTCCGTCTGTCTGTCTGCTTTTCATTAACGTTCGCATCACGTAAAAACTACTGTGGATTTTAACAAAATTTTGTGAGGAGGTATCTAAGTAGCCTGGTCTCAATATAGGATACTTTTTTTTCCGCAAAAATATCTTATTTCCAAGAGAAAGTGGAGGAAAAGCAGTGAAAAACGCAAACGGTTCAAAACTACGATTTTTCAACACTGTTGAATTTTCAACACGAATTTTTTTCAACACGGAAAGTGGTATTATTTAAAAAACTACTGCGCAACAGATGATGTCAATTGAATACAATTTGTATTTAATTTGTATTTTTACTTTGTGGAATTACATTGTTATTAAAATATTTTAAACACCTCTTAAAGTGGTTTTACACGACGTGTGTTTGTCATATGACTTATCAGTTTGATAACCGATATGTAATTTCATGTGTTTGGCAAAATAGGCATTTTACATACGGTTTATTATTTTTGCTATCATAATAGCCTATAATATATAACCTATAATATATAATTATTCCGCCACACTGTTTTGTATTGCCAACCACAGCTGACGCAAAGATGCAAAAGTTGTGCTTTTGCCACGCTTTTAGTGGTTTTGGTACCACAGAAAACCTAAAATAGCAAAATATCAAGTTGGCATTACAGTCAGATGCTTTGTCACATCAAAATAAGACACGTTCTAAATGAAAAATGTTATATGTATGTATTGTACATATGTTATGTTTGAAAGGGTTCACATGGAAAATTGACAAGTCATATGACAAATACATTTCTTTTCTTTTGTATACATATGTACTTATTTTCAAAATCATATTTTTTTAAACAATTGACATTTTTGTGCGAGTATATAAATTTAAGAATGTTAAAATCTGCGTTTTCAATATAGCAGAGATTAATAATTACATTAATTTATGAACAGTTTTTACCATATGTTTAAACTGTCATTTCATTTTCTTTTCTTTTGTATACATATGTACTTATTTTCAAAATCACAATTTTTGTTCTTCTTTTAGTCTTCGGTTTCGAACAACTTTGTATTTTAACCTAGCTCTTTTTAAATTGAGTTGTTCTTAATAAATAACCATTGAATTTAAAGTTTTAACATGTTATGGGACCAGAACTGGAAAGAATTAAATATCATAATCGTGTAAATACATAAATGAAAATAATTCTATTGCCTACCAACTACAGAATTTGAAAATGATCAGCTGTGGCGCCGCCGGCAGATGGAGATTTATTTTATTTAATTCCATTTCCTGTACAACAAGATTACTCTTACATTTAACACAAATCATTTTTTAAATGACTAATGGGATAAGAAATTTAAAGATAAGATCACACAAAAATTTAATACAGTCGAATTCGGTTAAGCGCAAATTAAAAAATACACGATTTAATTTTTAGTTATTAGGAATTTTTAATTATAAAGACTTCGAATAAGCGAAAACAGGTTTCTTTGAAACAAAGTGAGCACTTGACATTAAACAGTCATATATTAAATTAGCTGTGCCCGCCACGTCGTGGGCGTCCTGACAATATTTTTCTCGATTTTGCTTTGAAAGTATTCCACACCAATTCAATTTTATAGTACTTCAGTTATGGTTTATGTATTTACTTTATATAAATTTACCCATCCCTGCATGAAATTCTAAAATTTATAAAAATTCTAAAATTCTATAAATTATAAACCTTTGTAAGAGGTGTTTAAAATATTTAATTAACAATGTAATTCCACAAAGTAAAAATAAAAATCCAATACAAATTTTATTGCGTTTTTCACTGCTTTTTCTCCAGTTTCTCTTGGAAATAAGATATTTTTGCGAAAAATAGGATAAATAGGATAGGATACTAAAGTAACTCCTCACAAAATTTTGTTAAAATTCATCCAGTAGGTTTTACGTGATGCGAACGCAAAAGAAAAACATAACATATTAATATTATGTTATGTTACACTCATGATTTTCATAGAAATATTGATTTCTTTTTTAGTTATATCGAAAATTTTTTGTCAAAATTAATTTTTTAAATTTGTGTGTAAAAATATCTTTTTGAAAATTTTTTGTAAATATTTAAAAAAAAAGTTTAAAATTTGTTTTGAATTTTTTTTTTTAGATTTAGGGCATTCCTGCAATCTATATTGATGTAGAAAGTCCAGACTAGCGCAACAAAAAATCCTTAAAAAAATTTCCTCATATTGACCCCCATATGCCTTTTAACTGCTCCTGTTTACCAGCGGGCACCCTTTGGGTCCATTGGCTAACTCTATGTGTGTTGCTTTCTATAAAGGTCGTTAATACAAATGAAAGCAGGAAAACCCTACCAACCTAAAACCAAACAAAAAAACGCCAATGGAGAGGGTTATTGATTCCCCGAGATCTGTATGCACACCTTGCGCTCTACCCGTTGCGGTCTAATATTTATTTGGAAAAAATAGCGAAAGAGAATCTTTAAAGCCGAAAAACAACGTGAAAAAATATATGTATGTGGGCGCAGTCTCCGAAGGAATGATCCGATGTTGCTGAATTGCAATTCCAAAATTTTCGAAACTATGCCTGACAGATTGGTGTGCTTAAATTTTTTGTATCTCTTCTGGTGCCTTGGCAAATGAATTTACTACACGAACACGGACAGACGGACATAGTTTTATCAACTTCTCTATGTATAAGGATCCAGAATATATGTATATGCTTTATGGGGTCGGAAATGAATAATGTACAAATTACACACGGAATGACAAATTTATATAGCAAAAAAAAATCCTTCAAAAAATTTCCTCGTATTGACCCCCTCTCTTGTTTACCAGTGGGCCCCTGTGGGTCCATTAGCTGTCTCTATGTGCATTGCTTTCTATAAAGGTCTTTAATACAAATCAAGGCAGAAAAACCCTACCAACCTAAAAACAAAAAAAAAAACCGCCCCTCGAAGTGAGTTATTGATCCCACGAGATCTGTATGCATTCCTTGCGATCTACCTGTCGCGGTCTAATATTTTTTTGACAAAAAGCGAAAGAGAATCTTTAAAACCGAAAAAACGTGAAAAAATATAGATGGGCATGGTTTTTGGGCTGCAGTCTCCAAAGGAATGATCCGATGTTACAATTGCAATTCCAAAATTTTCGAAACTATGCTTGACAGATTGGTGTGCTTAAATTTTTTTGTATCACTTCTGGAGCCTTGGCAAATGACATTACAACCTGAACACGTCCAGACGGACAGACTGACATCGCTTAATCATCTTCTCTATGTACATATAAGGATCCAGAATATTTTATTTATTTTTATTTTTTTATTTTATTTATATATATACCCTTTCCACCTGTGGTGAAAGTTATAAAAATATGTTACTTTACTAGCTTATATACATACTAGCTGTTACTTTATATACATACTAGCGGTGGCCGCCACGTCGCACAGTGTCGTGACTTCATATAACGAGTGGGTATAAATAGAAAAAGTTATTGTAAAGAGCTGAAATTTGGCACATATATTTAGGTTGGCGAAACGTAACAAAATTTAAAATTTAAAAAAATTCGGAGCGAGGATTCGTGTCCTTCCCGTATATCCTGAAATTTATAAGTGTCATAAAAGCTAGCAAAAATGATAACTTTATGAAATTGGAATTATAGTAATTGGATGTGATATTTTTAATGATTTTACCAAATTTGATTCAATTTAGATAAAGCCCACGTTAGGCTAAAAAATATATTTTTACAAAAAATTAAAAGTTAAATAAATTTTTTTTAATTAATTCCGAAGACACTTATAAATTTTTCAATGAGATGAATACACGCCCTCACCTTAAATATATTCTTAAACTTAAGTATATACATATTTTTGCCTATTTTTTCGGGTCCATCGAAGCTGACTATTTTTTTTCTAAAGTACATATTTTGGCTAAAAACTTCATAATCTTTTTATAGTGTTGTTCTAAATATTTGAATTTTAAGATTTTTCATTGTTTCTGCATTTTTATTGAAAAATGAATTTTTGATATTCATTTTTCCAAAGTCATTTTTTGTTACTTAAAAATTGGGAAAAAATTATCAAAATAATTCGATTTTAAAGCCGTGTAACTTTTTGTAGGTGTAACGCACGTGAACAACCAAACCACCTCTGGAGTCGTGAGAGTCTCAGCTTTCATCAAATTCAAATTTTATACTTTTTGTTATAGTGGACTTAGAAATACAGGTTATTTATAAAATTCAACGGTCGGTGTACAACTGTTCAAAAGTATGGCCTAGTCTAATCATCTAATCATATAATAAAGTAGTAACTCACTTCCGTCTGTCTGTCTGCTTTTCATTAACGTTCGCATCACGTAAAAACTACTGTGGATTTTAACAAAATTTTGTGAGGAGGTATCTAAGTAGCCTGGTCTCAATATAGGATACTTTTTTTCCGCAAAAATATCTTATTTCCAAGAGAAAGTGGAGGAAAAGCAGTGAAAAACGCAAACGGTTCAAAACTACGATTTTTCAACACTGTTGAATTTTCAACACGAATTTTTTTCAACACGGAAAGTGGTATTATTTAAAAAACTACTGCGCAACAGATGATGTCAATTGAATACAATTTGTATTTAATTTGTATTTTTAACCGACTTCAAAAAAAGAAGGAGGTTATCAATTCGTCTGTGTGTTGCTTTTTTTTTTTTTTTTTTTTTTTTTTTTTTTTGTATGTTTGTGCCTTCATAACTCGGTCATTTCTGAACCGATTTTCAAAATTTTTGCACTATTACAAAGGTTATGGCTACAGATTGGTCCCATTTTAAAATAAGTTCAAAAGTTTAAAAATTAAAGGGTGTCCCCATACAACATACATGTTTTTTACGTGTATTATGAACTTTATAGGTCACCAATTTAAAATTAAAAAAAAATGCGTATCACTGTAGCTCCCAATAACAAAAAGTAATTAAAAAATAAAATTAAAAATTAAAGGGTGACCCCATAGGTGACTTAATTTCACCTTTATGCTCCTATCTTTTGAACCGTTATAGACATACTCTTGAAAGTTGCACAGAGTGTTCGATACTATGTCTCTTATAATAAGTACAAAAATTTAAAATTATAAATTAAAGGGTGTCCCATTAGTTGGTTTATTTTGATATATATATGGCCAAACTTTTGAACCGTTGTAGACAGACAGTTGAAATTTACAAAAAACTTGTATTGCTAAGTCCGCTAAAATAACAAGTGTAAAATATGAATTTGGAAATTAAAGGGTGTCCCAATAGTTAATGTAAAAGTAATATATATGGCCAAACTTTTCAACTGTTATAGATAGACAGTTGAAATTTACAATGAACCTATATTGCTTAGTCCGCTATTACAAGAAGTATAAAATTTGGATCTATAAATTAAAGGGTGTCCCCATTATTGATGTAATTTGACCATTATGTCCTCATCTTTGGAACCGTTATAGACAAACACTTGAAAAATATACAGAATGTTCACTACTATGTCTGGTATAACAACAAGTATAAATATTTAAAATTGGAAATTAAAGGGTGTAACAATAGTTGATGTAATTTGATGTATATGGACACAAAGTTAAAATTTAAAAAGAATCTGTATGACATAGTCCTCCTTAAAAAGTATTTATATTAAAATTTGAATTTAAAGGGTGTCCCAATAGGTGACGTCATTTGATATATATGACCATATCTTTTAAACAGTTATTGATAAACACTTAACAATTAGACAGAATGTCCATTACTATATCTGTTATAATAAGTATAAATATTTAAAATTGTAAATTACAGGGTGTCGCAATAGTTTATGTAATTTGATGTATATGACAAAACTTTTAAACCGTTACAGACAGACGGTTGAAATTTACAATGAACCTGTATTGCTACGACCGCTATAACTAGTATAAAATTTGAATTCGGAAATTATAGGGTGTCGCAATAGTTACCGTCTTCAAGAAACATGATTTTAAGTTTGTCTGTTTTGAAGTCGGTTTTTTTTTGCAAGAATTATTACTTTGTGGAATTACATTGTTATTAAAATATTTTAAACACCTCTTAAAGTGGTTTTACACGACGTGTGTTTGTCATATGACTTATCAGTTTGTAATTTCATGTGTTTGGCAAAATAGGCATTTTACATACGGTTTATTATTTTTGCTATCATAATAGCCTATAATATATAACCTATAATATATAATTATTCCGCCACACTGTTTTGTATTGCCAACCACAGCTGACGCAAAGATGCAAAAGTTGTGCTTTTGCCACGCTTTTAGTGGTTTTGGTACCACAGAAAACCTAAAATAGCAAAATATCAAGTTGGCATTACAGTCAGATGCTTTGTCACATCAAAATAAGACACGTTCTAAATGAAAAATGTTATATGTATGTATTGTACATACAGTGGTTGTCAGCTTATTTGATGCAAGCAAAATAACTTTTTTAAATAAATATAGCTCTTCAACTACGTATGCTATTTAAAAAATTCAAAATGCAATTTGAAAGTAAAAGTGTGAATATTAAAATTATAAATTCATTTATTTAATATTTGACATTATTTTAAAGAAAAATGAGATCAACAAAAAAAACTTCATATTTAAATAAGGCAGCTTATTTGATGCAAAATGTTAGAGAAATGAATTTCTTTAGATTTTTGTTTTGAACTTTTTGGTTAATATTTTGTATGATAGCCTCTTTGCTCCAGCATAGCTTTCAAACGATTTGGCATTGAGTCAACCAATTTTTGTGTTATTTCTGGTGTTATTTTGTTCCATTCTTCAAGCAAGGCGCGTTTCAACGTTGCTCTACTAGTAATCTGGTGATTTCTTATATTATTTTCTAATAACGCCCATAAATTTTCTATTACATTTAAATCTGGAGACTGTGCAGGTGGTTCCATCACATGAGGGCAGTTCCATTAGAGCCACGTCTGAACAACATTTGATTTATGTTTTGGGTCGTTATCTTGATAAAAACGAAAGTTCCTTCTAAGACCCAGTTTTGAAGCACTTTCAACCAAATTTTCTTTGAGAATGTTTAAATACATTGGTTTATCCATGTTTCCTTCAATAAAAACTAGGTTTCCATCACCTGATGCGGCCATACAAGCCCAAACCATAACGCTTCCTCCCCCGTGTTTAACAGTCGCACGAAGGTTCTCAGATTTGAGATGAGTATTTGGCTTCCGCCATACATAGGACTTTCCATCTGATCCAAAGATATTAAATTTCGACTCGTCTGAGTATATCACAGTATTCCAGAAATCCAATCCTTTGGAAATGTGTGCCTTTGCAAACGCCAATCGGGAGCTTTTGTTTTTCTGACTAATAAATGGCTTCTTGAGTGGTACTCGGCCATGAAAGTCATGCGAACGTAAAATACGCCGAATTGTTGATGCACTGCAGGTCTTGCCAATACCTCTAGCCACTTCATCCGCTATTTTTTGTGCCGATAATCTTGGGTTTTCCTTAATTTTTCTGACTATCCAACGTTCGTCACTTGCAGAAAAAATTTTGTTAGAAGCAGTTCTACCCTTATTTTCTATTCTATTTTCCTTTGAATAACGCTCTATTATATGCTGGACAGTAGAGGATGGTAAATTTAACATTTCTCCAATGTTACGCTGTGTTTTTCCAGCATTGAAATGATGTATAACCAACTCCCGGATTTCTATTGTTGTCCTACGACCCATATTCAAAAATTAGGTAATATCTTCTTTAAAAACTGAAAACGACAATAAATATACAACACGTAATACCGAAATTCCACCAAGAAATGAAATTAAAAATAATTTCAAATTATAACTGTATTACTACAGTTATAATTTGTTTGCATCAAATAAGCTGACAGATTCAATATGACTTTTCTTTTTGTTTTTGCTATTTTTTTGCAGTGAAGAGACAATATAAAAACAAAATAAAAGCATTTAGTTGTTGCATATATGTGACGTAATAAAGTGTATTAGTTTTATTTGGATATTCAATGCATTTGCTGAGTTACATTGATTTAAAGTTTTTAGATTTGCTTGCATCAAATAAGCTGACAACCACTGTATGTTATGTTTGAAAGGGTTCACATGGAAAATTGACAAGTCATATGACAAATACATTTCTTTTCTTTTGTATACATATGTACTTATTTTCAAAATCATATTTTTTTAAACAATTGACATTTTTGTGCGAGTATATAAATTTAAGAATGTTAAAATCTGCGTTTTCAATATAGCAGAGATTAATAATTACATTAATTTATGTACAGTTTTTACCATATGTTTAAACTGTCATTTCATTTTCTTTTCTTTTGTATACATATGTACTTATTTTCAAAATCACAATTTTTGTTCTTCTTTTAGTCTTCGGTTTCGAACAACTTTGTATTTTAACCTAGCTCTTTTTAAATTGAGTTGTTCTTAATAAATAACCATTGAATTTAAAGTTTTAACATGTTATGGGACCAGAACTGGAAAGAATTAAATATCATAATCGTGTAAATACATAAATGAAAATAATTCTATTGCCTACCAACTACAGAATTTGAAAATGATCAGCTGTGGCGCCGCCGGCAGATGGAGATTTATTTTATTTAATTCCATTTCCTGTACAACAAGATTACTCTTACATTTAACACAAATCATTTTTTAAATGACTAATGGGATAAGAAATTTAAAGATAAGATCACACAAAAATTTAATACAGTCGAATTCGGTTAAGCGCAAATTAAAAAATACACGATTTAATTTTTAGTTATTAGGAATTTTTAATTATAAAGACTTCGAATAAGCGAAAACAGGTTTCTTTGAAACAAAGTGAGCACTTGACATTAAACAGTCATATATTAAATTAGCTGTGCCCGCCACGTCGTGGGCGTCCTGACAATATTTTTCTCGATTTTGCTTTGAAAGTATTCCACACCAATTCAATTTTATAGTACTTCAGTTATGGTTTATGTATTTACTTTATATAAATTTACCCATCCCTGCATGAAATTCTAAAATTTATAAAAATTCTATAAATTATAAACCTTTGTAAGAGGTGTTTAAAATATTTAATTAACAATGTAATTCCACAAAGTAAAAATAAAAATCCAATACAAATTTTATTGCGTTTTTCACTGCTTTTTCTCCAGTTTCTCTTGGAAATAAGATATTTTTGCGAAAAATAGGATAAATAGGATAGGATACTAAAGTAACTCCTCACAAAATTTTGTTAAAATTCATCCAGTAGGTTTTACGTGATGCGAACGCAAAAGAAAAACATAACATATTAATATTATGTTATGTTACACTCATGATTTTCATAGAAATATTGATTTCTTTTTTAGTTATATCGAAAATTTTTTGTCAAAATTAATTTTTTAAATTTGTGTGTAAAAATATCTTTTTGAAAATTTTTTGTAAATATTTAAAAAAAAAGTTTAAAATTTGTTTTGAATTTTTTTTTTTTAGATTTAGGGCATTCCTGCAATCTATATTGATGTAGAAAGTCCAGACTAGCGCAACAAAAAATCCTTAAAAAAATTTCCTCATATTGACCCCCATATGCCTTTTAACTGCTCCTGTTTACCAGCGGGCACCCTTTGGGTCCATTGGCTAACTCTATGTGTGTTGCTTTCTATAAAGGTCGTTAATACAAATGAAAGCAGGAAAACCCTACCAACCTAAAACCAAACAAAAAAACGCCAATGGAGAGGGTTATTGATTCCCCGAGATCTGTATGCACACCTTGCGCTCTACCCGTTGCGGTCTAATATTTATTTGGAAAAAATAGCGAAAGAGAATCTTTAAAGCCGAAAAACAACGTGAAAAAATATATGTATGTGGGCGCAGTCTCCGAAGGAATGATCCGATGTTGCTGAATTGCAATTCCAAAATTTTCGAAACTATGCCTGACAGATTGGTGTGCTTAAATTTTTTGTATCTCTTCTGGTGCCTTGGCAAATGAATTTACTACACGAACACGGACAGACGGACATAGTTTTATCAACTTCTCTATGTATAAGGATCCAGAATATATGTATATGCTTTATGGGGTCGGAAATGAATAATGTACAAATTACACACGGAATGACAAATTTATATAGCAAAAAAAAAACTTCAAAAAATTTCCTCGTATTGACCCCCTCTCTTGTTTACCAGTGGGCCCCTGTGGGTCCATTAGCTGTCTCTATGTGCATTGCTTTCTATAAAGGTCTTTAATACAAATCAAGGCAGAAAAACCCTACCAACCTAAAAACAAAAAAAAAACCGCCCCTCGAAGTGGGTTATTGATCCCACGAGATCTGTATGCATTCCTTGCGATCTACCTGTCGCGGTCTAATATTTTTTTGACAAAAAGCGAAAGAGAATCTTTAAAACCGAAAAAACGTGAAAAAATATAGATGGGCATGGTTTTTGGGCTGCAGTCTCCAAAGGAATGATCCGATGTTACAATTGCAATTCCAAAATTTTCGAAACTATGCTTGACAGATTGGTGTGCTTAAATTTTTTTGTATCACTTCTGGAGCCTTGGCAAATGACATTACAACCTGAACACGTCCAGACGGACAGACTGACATCGCTTAATCATCTTCTCTATGTACATATAAGGATCCAGAATATTTTATTTATTTTTATTTTTTTATTTTATTTATATATATACCCTTTCCACCTGTGGTGAAAGTTATAAAAATATGTTACTTTACTAGCTTATATACATACTAGCTGTTACTTTATATACATACTAGCGGTGGCCGCCACGTCGCACAGTGTCGTGACTTCATATAACGAGTGGGTATAAATAGAAAAAGTTATTGTAAAGAGCTGAAATTTGGCACATATATTTAGGTTGGCGAAACGTAACAAAATTTAAAATTTAAAAAAATTCGGAGCGAGGATTCGTGTCCTTCCCGTATATCCTGAAATTTATAAGTGTCATAAAAGCTAGCAAAAATGATAACTTTATGAAATTGGAATTATAGTAATTGGATGTGATATTTTTAATGATTTTACCAAATTTGATTCAATTTAGATAAAGCCCACGTTAGGCTAAAAAATATATTTTTACAAAAAATTAAAAGTTAAATAAATTTTTTTTAATTAATTCCGAAGACACTTATAAATTTTTCAATGAGATGAATACACGCCCTCACCTTAAATATATTCTTAAACTTAAGTATATACATATTTTTGCCTATTTTTTCGGGTCCATCGAAGCTGACTATTTTTTTTCTAAAGTACATATTTTGGCTAAAAACTTCATAATCTTTTTATAGTGTTGTTCTAAATATTTGAATTTTAAGATTTTTCATTGTTTCTGCATTTTTATTGAAAAATGAATTTTTGATATTCATTTTTCCAAAGTCATTTTTTGTTACTTAAAAATTGGGAAAAAATTATCAAAATAATTCGATTTTAAAGCCGTGTAACTTTTTGTAGGTGTAACGCACGTGAACAACCAAACCACCTCTGGAGTCGTGAGAGTCTCAGCTTTCATCAAATTCAAATTTTATACTTTTTGTTATAGTGGACTTAGAAATACAGGTTATTTATAAAATTCAACGGTCGGTGTACAACTGTTCAAAAGTATGGCCATACACATCAAATTAAATAAACTATTGGAGCACCCTTTAATTTATAATTTTGAATATGTATACTTTTCTTATAACGGTCATAGTAATCAACATTCTGTCAAACTTTCAAGGTTTTGTCTCTAACGGTTTAAAAGATACGCCCATAAAGTTCAAATTACGTAACTTATGGGGACACCCTTTAAATTTTAAGTTTATTTTTTTATTAATTTTTGTTGGTGGGAGCTATAGTGATACACAAAAATTTTAAATTGGTGCCCTTTACGGTTCTTACTACACGAAAAAAAATGTATATTGTATGGGGACATCCTTTAATTTTTAAAATAATGAACTGTTTTTAAAACCAATCTGTAAGCATAACCTTTCAAAGAAAGAAAGAGTTTTTAAAATCGGTTCAGAAATGGCTGAGTTCTGCGGGCATAAACATAAAAAAATCAACATTCAGACGAATTGATAACCTCCTTCTTTTTTGAAGTCGGTTAAAAAGTATAATACGGTACAATGACATCTCTACAGACATTCCCTCTTGTTAGAGAAAATCTGCGCAATGGCAGAAAGGAGAGTGTGATGGCTTTACATAAGTTTGTATAAGAGAGCGAGGGAGATAGATCTAACAGAAAACGACTGCGTACATTCGAAGGTTTTACATTTAATGAAAGCGATGAAGAATATACAGCCAAATGCTAATACATGAAAAAAAAACTTGACGATGCATGACTTAACAACAATATGTAACCTGCTTAAAATAAGCCACAACGTAGTGGATTTAAAACGACGGTTAGCATCGCTCAACTTCATAAAAAACTGATGGAGAAACAAATGAAGAAGGAAGAAAATATTGTTACGAAAGAAGAATTTATTCATTATAGGCTCTGAACAACAATACTCTCGAACAACAACATTAATGGTTTGTTTTCTTACAATGATGAAAGAAAGAAACAAACAATAAAGAGTAACGCCTTAAACAAACATTCGCATATACACACACACATTAAATAAACACACATCAGTTAAATACACAGTCACATACATAAATACAAGCATAAACAAATAAACAGCCACACATTCAAGCATAAACAAATAAACAGCCACACAAACAGGTATAAAGAGATAAACAAACACACAAACAGAAAACAAGAGCAATAACAATCGAACCTGCCAGATCTGTCTGGAATAGAACATTCTGGTGCTTTAAAATCACCTATATAAGCGAATCGTGCTGGCGAGTAGTATGGCAGTATTAATTTAAAAGTCAAAGAGTTAAGTTGTCGAATTTTAAGAGTGTTTACCAGTTTGCTGTATTTTTAAACAGTGGTGTTAAGTAAATAAAGTGACTTACAGTAAAAGTAATAACAGAGTGTATTTATTTTGCAATTAAAAGAACCCAAAGTAAAGTAAAAACGTAACAATATGTATACAAGAATATTTTTTTGATATGAAAGATTTAGCATCGAGTGGAAAAATTGATGAGTGTTCGTTAATACAATATGTAATAGGCGATATACAAGACCTAAATGTAAATAAAACAATATTGTACGGTGCAAAAAATTTAAGAGAATTTAAAGGCAAATTAAAAGACTATGGAACAATACATGAAAAGTCGAAACAAATGTGAATACAAAAAAAAATATTATCAAATAAAACTGACAGAAAAGTACTTTTATGTTTTAATTGTGGTAGCAAAGGCCATGAATCAAAAAATTGTAATAACAAAGGTACTAAGTGTTTTAGTTGCAACAAATACGGTCATAATTCTAAACAGTGTCCCACAAAATAAGAAAAGGCAAACATACGACAACTGACAACAATGAAAAGAAATCCCATGGAATTGGAAGTACATTTTTTATGCAATAAATCGTTTAGTGCAAAAACCCTGTTGGATACAGGCAGTAATTCAATGTAATTTCCAATAATGTGTACAAAAGTTAAATAGTCCTAAATTAAACAACTCAGACTTTTATCTTGTTGGATTTGGTAAAAAATAAAATAAAGCAAATTGGAAATTTTAATCAAATCATTATTATTAACAGTGATGAATATGTTTTAACACTTCACGTGGTGCCTGTCGATTGTGTAGATTACGACATAATTTTGGGAAGTGAGTTTTGTAAGTTGACCGAAATTAAAATCACATCAGATGTGTTGAAAATAAATAAAATGCAATTAGAGACTGACGACGAAGTTCACAAAATGCTGCTCATTAGTGAGTGCAAAGATGGTCATTGTGATGAAGTTGAGATTGACATTAACCAGTGAAGGTGCTAGGACTGAGGTGAAAAAATTGTTATAAAATTATAAATTTGCTGGTATGAAAACAACAAATGTGGAAATGAAAATTATAGTAAAGGACGAAACATCAATACACTGCACCCCATGACGTTTACCGATAACTGAAAGAAATATTATCGACAGCCAAGTAGAAAAATGGATCCAAGAAGGTATTATGCAACCATCTGAAAGTAAGTATAGTAGTCCAGTAGTACTTGGAAAAAAACGAAATGGAGAACCAAGACTTTGCATAGATTTCCGCAAAATAAATAAAGTTATTATGAAAGATAGATTACCATTACCATTTATAGAAGACCAACTAGACCAGCTGCAAGATACAAATATATTTTCAACGATAGATCTCAAAAATGGTTTCCTTCACGTACCTGTTGAAGCAACAAGCAGAAAGTATATGTCATCGATTGGCCAACCCACCTATTGGCCTACTGATCGACAAAAAATACCGGATGTTATTGATTTTGGCTTCTTTAAGGGTATTTCAAGAGAAATTATTAAAGCTGAAACATCACTAGAATTATACTGAGATCATTCACCCACTATTGTCTGTATATGGAATCAACAAAATATCGTATCACCAACAACCAGGACAAGCATAAATTGGCTGAAATATAGAAAATATCTCAGTACGCATTGCTCTGAAAACATCCCGCTAAGTACACCAGAAGACGTAGAGCAGTGTATAATTGATTTTGATCGAAACATCAAATTAGCTGCCCAACATGCAACTGTAACCCGGCAAATAGACAGATGCAATCACATTTATTCTGCAGATGTCGAGCGGCTCTTGACTGAAAAAAGAAAAATTCGTAGAGAGTGGCAAACATATAGATCTCCTCAACTTAAAACTAGACTTGCTCGAAGCGGCTAAGAGATCTACTAGAATCGCAAAGGTTAGCATCTCTGAAAAATTACCTGGAACCAACTCCCCAATCAGATTATTCATTATGGCGTGCATGTCGAAACCTCAAAAGACCAGTGGTACGTAAGCCTCCCTTGCGAACTTCTTGTGGAGGCTGGGCAAGAAATGATACCGAAAAAGGTAATCTGTTTGTTGATTATTTAAAAAACGTGTTTACTCCAATTGTCTCGACTGATATAGCTGAGCTCCCACCTATCGATGTTAGTCCGGCAGTTACCCTAATGTTTGAGCTTCGAGATATTGAAAAGGCAGTAACTGATTTAAACTCTAAGAAAGCTCCGTATAGCCCAAAAAATCATTCTTTTTGTTTTTAATGCCATTTTACGTCTTGAGTACTTTCCTACAAAGTGGAAAATTTCTTTGATTACTATGATACCTAAGCCTGGAAAAGACAACACCAAGGTTGAATCATTCAGACCTATAAGTCTATTATCAAATATATCAAAGCTTTTTGAAAAAATATTAATAATTAAGTTGAACCCAATTCTGAGTGCCAAAGGATGTATTCCGAACTATCAATTTGGCTTCAGAAAACAACATAGTACGATCCAACAAACACACAGATTAGTAAATGTAATTAAAAAGACCTTTGAAGAAAAAAAATACTGTTCTGCACTTTTTATCGATGTTTCTCAAGCATTTGACAAGGTATGGCACGAAGGCCTTATATACAAGTTAAAGCTGAATTCGCCCTCAAACTTCTATAAGCTCATAAAAAATTAATAAATTAATTATTTAGGCTTAAGTTCTTAATTATAAAGAGATAAAGAAAAATTAGATACCAGCAAAGCAGAATGCATTTTCTAGACAGCTACGTCCGTCATCAGTACTCTTCGTATCGATCTACCCTGTAGTTTTAATTGTTATTAATTTTCTATTTAAACAAACTTATCAAAGAAATAGAATCTGAGAAATTTTAATTTTACATTATATTTCATAGAAGATAGAGCATAAAATTCTTCGAATGATCACTGTTGCTCCCTGGTATATCAAAAATTCTAATATTCACAAAGATCTAAACGTGCCAACAGTTAAATCAGAAATAGCGAAACATGCGGTAACGTAATTGAAAAAGCTTGAAACTCATCCAAATCCATTGGCGCGTAACATTCTTAATGCTCCTGGTTACATTCGACTAAAAAGAAGAGATACTGATTTACGGGTCAAACAATAGAGGGATAACCCGTAAATGATTTAAAAAATCGTGGAACATACATTGTTTTGTGTCTAGCACTGGCTGAACTGGAAAGTATATTTTGTTTTAGACTTAAGATATGAGTAATTATTGTTAGTTCAAACATATTGAAAATACAATAAATAAATATGAAATCAAAAAAAAAACTTGTCACTCATAGTGGACAATATTAATTTTTGAAAGTCCCACTTGGTTTGTCAAATTCACCTGGAGTTTTTCAGCGTCATATTAATGCAGTATTCCGAGACCTGACCAGAAAAGGTATAGCCTTGCCCTATATAGATGACGTGATAATAACCGCTAAAAACAGAGATGAGGCAGTAGAAAACTTAAAAAGCGTTCTAAAACTTTGTGAAGAATATGGGTTAGAAATTAATTTGAAAAAATGTAATTTTTTGAAAAGAAGAATTCAGTTTCTAGGGTATATTATTGAAAATAAAAAGATTTCACCCTCACCCGAAAAAAATCCAAGCGTTGGTTAAGATTCTCATCCCGAAAAACTTAAAACAACTTGAAAGCCTTTAAGGATTAGCCAGCTACTTTCATAAGTTCATACTTGATTTTTCATTACTGGCAAGACCATTAACAGATTTGAAGAAACGAGACCGAAAATTTGAAATAAATAAAGAACAACTATCAGCATTCAACCAACTTAAGTCTATTATGAATCAAAATCCTCTTCTACAGATTTATAACCAACAATATGAAACCGAAGTTCATACCGACGCATCTATGGAAGGTTATGGAGCCGTCCTTTTTCAAAAATCACCAGACGACAACCATCTTCACCCTGTGTAGTATATGAGTAAGAAAACCACCGACCAGCAAGAAAATATTCAAGTTACGAGTTGAAATCCTTGCCGTCATCGAAGAATTAAAAAAATTTAGAGTTTATTTGCTAGGTATACATTTTAAGCACGTTACGGATTGCAACGCATTTACGAAAACAATCGAGAAAAAAGATCTACGTACTCGTGTAGCGCGATGGATATTATTTACAAGAGTATAGTTACACAGTCGAGCACAGATCTGGAAAACAAATGAAGCATATAGACGCTATTTTCCGTTATCCCGTAATGACGATTTCAAAAGCAGACAGTATTATTGAAAAAATAAAATGTTCCAAAGACCAAGATGAAGACCAAGTGACGTTAAAGGAAATTTTGAAAAGCACGCCAACATACAAAGACTATATCCTCAAAGGTGACATTTTTTACAAAATTGTCGATGATTGTGAGTGGGTATTCAAAGAGAAGTGATTAGGCAGGCGCATGAAAGAGGCCACTTTGCTCTGAAAAAACCAAAGATCTAATATGTCGGGAATATTATATCCCTAAGATTGAAGATATAAATAAACACCACATCGCAAATTGTGTTCCGAGCATAGGTATAAATCGTAAAACGGGTAAACAGGAAGGTGAGCTTAATCCGTTACCAAAAGAAGAAGTTCGTCTAAGGACTTACTATGTTGTTTTCCTTGGACCCTTGGAGTCAACCAACAAAAACTATAACCATAATGTTGCAGTCATCGATTCATTCTCCAAGTTTTGCTGGCTTTACCCGACGAAATTCACAACCGCTAAAGACACCATCTCAAAATTTGAATTACAGAGTGCAACATTTGGAAACCCTGTCCAGATAATATCCGATCGCGGTGCAGCGTTCACGTCTGGAGAATTTCAAGAGTACTGTGTGAACGAGAACATTCAACATGCGAAAATCACAACAGGTTTACCAGGCGCCAATGGGCAAATAGAAAGAATGAATAGTATCATTGTCCCAGTGTTAGCTAAGCTATGTATTGAAGACCCGACTAAATGGTTCAAGTACGTCGGAAGGGTTCAGCAGATTATTAACTCGACTTTCAATCGTAATATAAACACTTCACCTTTTGAGATACTGATCGGAGTTAAAATGAATAGCAGAGATGACCTTAGAATTAAAGAATTGCTTGAACAAGAAGTTATCAGTAATTTTGATCAGCAAAGATCCGAAGTTTTGGGGAAGGTCCGAAGCAAACAACAACATGTGCCGAGTTCATTAAGCCCTGGCCAGGAAATGACGAACAAGACGAATTCGAGGCGATTCCTACGCAAGAAGGCCTATCTGTGGGATAATAAAATAAGCAAGACTCACACACACAAACGAAGAACAATCAAAACAAAAGTCAGTCATCCTTCTAATCTCAAAGCGCGCAGACGTCACGATAGGAAAACTAAGCATCCCTGAAAAACTATTTGGGAGACCTAGACACAACTCCTCAATCAGATTTTTCGTTATGGCGTGCTTGTAGAAACCTTAAAAGGCCAGTCTTACGTAAGCCTCCCTTGCGAACCTCAGCTGGAGGCTGGGCAAGGAGTGATACCGAAAAAGGAAATGTATTTGCTGGACATTTGAAAAAGGTTTTTACCCCAAATATATCGACTGATATAGTTGAGTTGCCAGTTCTCGAGGCTAGTGCTGCAGTACCGATAAGATTTGAATTTGGTGATCTTGAAAAGGCAATAACGGATTTGAACACCAAAAAAGCCCCTGGCGTTGATAAAAGCAGTAAAAAGATGTTAATTGAGTTACCCCGTGTAGCTCGCAGAATCGTTCTTTTTATTTTTAATGCCATTTTACGTTTTGAGTACTTTCCCATAGAGTGGAAGGTGTCCTTGGTTACCATGATTCCTAAACCAGGAAAAGACCACACAAAAATTGAATCATACAGACCTATAAGCCTTTTGTCAAACATGTCAAAGCTGTTTGAGAGGATGTTAATAACTAAGCTAAACCCTATTCTAAGTGACAAAGGATGTATTCCAAACCATCAATTCGGCTTCAGGAAAAAACATAGTACGATCGAACAAACTCACAGGTTAGTTAATGTTGTTAAGAAGACTTTTGAAGAGAGAAAATACTAGTCTGCGCTTTTTATTGACGTTTCTCAAGCATTCGATAAGGTATGGCATGAAGGCCTAATATATAAACTAAAACTAAATTTTCCCGTAAACCTATATAAGCTGCTAGATAGTTATTTAACCGAACGAAAATTTATTGTGAAAGAAGGAGATTTTTTGAGCCTACCCCAGCCAATCGAAGCCGGAGTTCCCCAAGGTAGTATATTGGGGCCCTTTTTATACTTATTGTATACTTCAGACATGCCAACTAGTAACCGAGTTCACACGTCGACATTTGCTGACGACACAGCTTTTTTGAGCATTCACGAAAGACCCGAAGTACAGGGTGGGCCAAAAGAAACCAAGGGCTCTCCAAAAATTTGTCTTAAAAGTGCCATTGTGTCTCGGGCAGTATGGGCATTTTCTATCATAAACCGATACCGCTCTCCATTTACGGTTACAGCACTTCCATCTTCATTCTCGAAGAAGTAGGGCCCAATGACATTTTCAGATGTGATCCCACACCATACTGTACACCTGATGGGGTGCAATTGGCGTTGATGAATGGCTCTTGGATTTTCAGAACCCCAGAACCTACAGTTCTGCTTATTAACAAAGCCATTCAAATGAAAATGAGCTTCATCACTCATAATCAAATTTTCAATAATGTCGGCGATATGCTCTTTGCGTTAAAATAATTGATCTCTGGTTTAAATAATACAATTCCAAGTGTTGTCTATATAATCTGAAAGAAAAAATAAAAAAAAAATTAATAAACAAAAAAGTTATTAAACTTTTACACCCCTTGGTTTCTTTTGGCCCACCCTGTAGCATCACGATATTTACAAGACCACATATCGAATTTAGAAAAATGGTTGATGAAATGGAGAATATAAATTAATGAACAAAAATGTACTCACATAACCTTCACACTGCCTAGAGAATCTTGCCCCCCTATTCGGATAAAAAACCAAACGATACCTCAGCTTTCAGACGTCACAAATTAACACAAATGAAGTTGAAAGCAGTCCAACTAACATGGCTAATTGGCAGAAATCCTACTCTAGCTTTAGATTGCAGACTTTCATTATACAAGTCAATTCTAAAACCAATATGGTGTTATGGCATTCAATTATGGGGCACTGCCTCAGCTACGAACGTAGAAAAAGTTCAAAGGCGCCAAAATAAGATTCTTCGTATAATTACATCTGCTCCTTGGTATATAAAAAACTCGAACATCCATAAAGATCTAAACGTGCCATCAGTTAAAGCAGAAATAGCGAAACTTGCCATAAGGTATTTAAAGAAGCTTGAAACTCATCCGAATCCACTGGCCCGTAACATACTAACTGAACCTGGTTACATTCGACTAAGAAGGAGGGATACTGCTCTCTCATCCGTACATCAGAGGGATAACCCACAAATTACAGTAACCGTGAAACATACATTTTTTTTGTCCAGCACTGGTTGGACTTAACAAGTATATTTTTAGACTTAAGATATGAGTAATTATTGATAGTTCAATTATATTGAAGATACAATAAATAAAATTGCGAAAAAAAAGTGTTGTTTCGTAATAATTTTTTTCGCGTTTCATTTTTTAAATATTATTTACCATTAAAACTGGACGTTAGACGTAGGGTCCTATATAATATGCCAAATGCTGCACTACCTTACAATATTTAGGTATGGGTTCAATAGAGCACCTATGGGCATTACTTGGGAGAATAATCCGGCAGCGAACGAATACGAGCAAGACAATGTTAAATGACTTATACTAAGAAGAGTGTGAGAAGATTTCGTACACAGAGATCACACACCTGGTTAATTCAACTGAAAACAGGCTCAAAGAGGTTTTCAAACGTTGACGTTTTCCAACCCGCTACTGAGTATTAAGTAATTTTTAATTCTTTTGTTATGAACGTAGACTCACGAAATACTAAAATCCTAAATTTAAATACCTGATTAATTTTTAAATATTTCATACTATAAAACCGAAGACTTTTGGTACCTAGTGTAAATACATACATATCCACGTGTGTACGCGCGAATATAATAAAAAATCAATTTAAATATTCTTTTGATAATTTTGATAAAAATGGAGTTAGCACTTTACATTATTTATTTTAAGTCACGCATGATTCCTTTGTAAATTTATTAAATAAATATTTTATGATTATAAAATATTTATTTCCAAAAATATAATAATCGAAATTGATTACTATGGGGAAAGCCTATCCAGATAGCACTTTACAATTTTTTTTTTGGGAATTATTTATTTAATATTATGCTAATTACCTATAACGTTTTATAATAAAAATGCAATTTATTTGTTGGAAGAAAACAGCTAGTTCCTATACGTATTTCACTGGTTGGTCAGGTCAGATCATCAGGAAACCTTTTTCCTAATTTTAGAGAAGCCAAAAGTATTCTATAAGTAATAAAATTTTACAAAACACAATGAGAAGTGTATACTTAAGAGAATAATCCAATGAAATTTGTAGTCAAGCTTGAGTTCGTTCTATTCATTTTAAGAGAGAATAAATTAAATTACAAATTAAGTGATATTATTAAAGAAAAATCGGGAAAATTTATTTTTTAGACACCAGCAGAGCGGAAAGCACATTTTCTAGACAGCTACGCTCGTCATCAGCACTCTTCGTATCTATCTACTTTTGGTAGTGTTTAGTTGTAAGCATCATCAAATTTACCAACCAAACTCAGATAAAGGAATACTAGAAAAGGCCCAACTATAATGTGCATAAGCTGGCTTAAGCTAATGTCAAAAAATGAACAAAAAATCTGTCACATGCTTAAGCAACTTATTGAAGACTTTTAGGTGGCTACAATGCACTTATATGAATCTAAAAACTATTATGACACAGTTTCACATTTGTTTTATTCGTACTTTTGCAAAATCATAATTTTTTCTGAATAAATGAAATTTGTTAACAAAAAGGTGTTAAATGAACATATTTTATATACCTAATACCATTCATCTACAAATTAATAATTATTTTTAATAGTTTTAAGATAATTTAGAAAGAAAAATTTATATTTTTTGCTGTTTGTGTAATTTTGGCCAAAAGTGTACAGCGGTGTGCATCAACTCATAAACAATATAATGCTCTTTCTTTTTAATAACGATTATTATACAACTTATTTTATAAACATTTTATGTTAAATTTAGATATAATTTGTTCACTTTCGTTCTCCATTGCAATTTTTTATGAATGTTCATACATATCATATACTATTTTGTGATACATATGTAAAACACAAAGCACAAACAGCTGTTTGCGTACGGAATGTGCGATCGGTTTCGGACTTTGCTTAAGCAAATGAAGTTTGACGAAACTTAACGAAAAGTTTGGTTAAGTACATTATAGTTTGCCACATATGATTTATATGTAATTGCACAGTTGCTTAAGTTGGCTTAAGCTAGCTCATGCATATTTTAGTTGGGCCTAAAACTGTATTCAATCATAAATCGTCAGTTGGTGAGAACGAAGTCTACCACTACCTAAAGCTTCCCTCTTGTTTTTAATATTTTTACTTTAATATTTACCACGTTATATTTGTTGTTGCTTCAGCTAACCTTCGGTTAGCAATGAAAGCTACTTTTTGTTTATTTGTTTTCTTTCAACATTCGTTTTTAGTTAATACTAATCTAGTATCAAACCAAACTTTGTTGAGTAAATATGATTGCGCACTGCTTTGCGATTCTTAATTTTGAAAATTTGAAATTTTATTAGTCGAACTATTTATATTACATACAATGAAATTTGTAGTCAAGCTTGAGTTCGTTCTATTCATTCTAAGAGAGAATAAATTTAATTACAAATTAGGTGATATTAATAAAGAAAAATTTGGATTTAATTTAATTTTTAGACATCAGCAGAGCGGAATGCACATTTTCTAGACAGCTATCTATCTACTTTAGGTAGTGTTTAGTTGTAAGCATCATCTATTTAACCAACCAAACTCAGATAAAGGTTCCCTCTTGTTTTTAATATATTTACTTTAATATTTACCAATTTATATTTGTTGTTGCTTCAGCTAATCTTTAATATCACCAATATTTACCAATTTATATATTTGTTTACCAATTTATATTTGTTGGTGCTTGATCTAAACTTCGCTTAGCAATGGAAGCTACTTTTTGTTTATTTGTTTTCTTTCAACATTCGTTTTTAGTTAATTCTAATCTAGTATCAAACCAAACTTTGTTGAGTAAACATGATTGCGTGGTACTTAGCAATTTTTAACTTTGAATATTTGAAATTTTAAAATTAAAAAACCTAATGGCCCCGGTTATTATGATCGCCATATTCCGCAATAGCCTCTCTACAATAGAGATATTTGCCCTAGTATCCAACTTTCAACCAGACGATGACTCCATAGAGTAAGGTCGATTTGATTACCGCTTCAAGTAACCAATTCAAAATCCTTGGTTTCATTCCCCAAGTCTTGCCTATGGTTTTTTTACATACATATATTGCTTTGATGGCTTTAATTTTGCAGGATAATTTACTATCTAAGATTATGTCAAGGTACTTTGCACTATCTGATAGAGTTAGTGGTATTCCCCTCAATACGGGTAACCTGAACGGTGAGTGCTTGTATTTTCTTGAGAATAGTACAAGTTCAGTTTTGGTTGGTTTCCACTCAGTCCGCTCTGTTCTGTCCAGGTACAGATCTTTGTATGATAGTGTCAATATGGACACCAGATACTGCCACCGCTACGTCGTCTGCGTATGCGACAGTCTTAAAGTTCATGGAGTCCAGATCTCTGAGCAGCTGATTAATTGCTATATATCATAATAGGGGGGACAATACAATGGTGTGCTCCTTCCCGCTATTTTGAAAATGCTCGCTGAGCCAAACGCAGATGTTATCGTCCTGCTACTTAGCAGGTTCCTTATGAACCTGATGATCGATTGGTCAATCCCCAATTCTTCTCGAGATTGAGTTATTGCCATCGGATCGATGTTATTGAAGGCTCCCTCAATATCCATGAAGGCTACCATAGTATAGTTTTTATGCTCTAGAGACTTCTCAATATGTCCCACGAGCGAGTGTAATGCCGTCTCAACAGATTTGTTCTTCGTATACGCGTGTTGAGATGTGAATATCGATAAGTCTCCAGGGTTTTGAGCAAAAAGGATGTTAGACTAATTGGCCTAAAATCCTTTGCTTTCGTATGTGATGATTTCCCTCCTTTGGGTTTAAATATCACATTGCATTTAGACCATTGGTCCGGAATATAGGACAATGAAAGACAGGATCTAAATATCGGTAGAAGCCAAGGTGTCACCTAGGTTGTTTTGTAGATCAGTGAGAATTATACCATCCGGGCCCGGAGACTTATAAGGATAGAAGATTTTGATCGCCCAGTGTAGCCTATCCGCGTCTATGTTCACGGCGTTCGGTGTCCGGCTTATTTGGGCAGAATTGTGTTGTACTCCCGAGGTTGATCGACATCCTGTGAAGTGGGTGTCCATCAGGACTTCCAGTGATTCCTGTGCACTGGTGGTCCAATTGCCGTCTAATTTCTGAATATATCCAGGAATTGACGCTTGTTTGGCAAGTATTTTACGCAATCTGCTAGCCTCGGAAAAACTTTCAATGCCAGAAGTCTTTCCAAGATTCACGTTTTGCGCTCCTACCCTGAATCTTACTCGTTGCATCTCTAAATGCGTTAGTAAGTCTGTTCACAGCATCTTCGATGTGCGTAGTATCCCGAATGTTTATGGGGGGATTAAGTACATTTGCAAGGAGCATTCTCTGCTTCTCTCAGTCCGTCTTACGTCTATTGGTGTAAGCGACGGTCCTAGCTTTCTTCCTAACAATGGAGAAAACAAGATAACGATGATCGGAGAAAGAACAGTCTGTAGAGACTCTCCAATCTTCGATTAAAAATGCATGGTGCAAGCTGACATGCGTAATGTCCAGCACCTTATGTCTATTTGATATAACAAAAGTGGATTCAGAATGCCTATTTGCAACTACTAGATCATTATTTAATATAAAATCAAGAATACACTCACCTCTTTTCTTGGTATCAGAGCTACCCCAAATATGGTGATGTGCATTTTTGTCGACCCCTGTTATTGTAGGGATGTCTTTAGCCTTCGCTACTCTGGCCATCTTTCGGACCAAGTTATTGGGTGGAGGGTCGTCCTGGTCGTGCGGCATGTATGCGGAGGTTATCCACGCCTTAGATTCTGCCTCTTCCCACACTGCAGTCACCGAATCTTCATCACTATAATCAGATAGAATGAAGATATTAATGTGACCTTTTGCTAAAATACAGGATCTGATAGTTTTCTTATTGTTACCCGAAGTTGCTGCATACAGTAGTTTGTGGCCGTGTGCATTAAGTCCACATATTTTGCCATTGTTGATCTATGGCTACTGGATTAATGCGATGTCTTCGCCTCGGTCTGCGAGACGAAAAATTAATGCAGCGGTCGCTGCCTTAGAGTGGTGGAGGTTGATCTGAATCACCTTCATCATCTCTGTCTGGAGCATAGATGACGGTGACGTTGATGTCATCCGGGTCAGAGTCCAGGAGCACATCTTCGTCATCCTCCGCAACACCCAGACGCTCGAAGAGCACGCCAAGCAGACCTGAGTCTGATTGTGAACCCTCCGTAGCTACTGAGCTGGCGGTGTCATCTATCTCCGCAGTTGTTGTTGGTGGTTGTTGGCTTTTACCGTAAGCCACATCCTTATTTTGCTACCCTTCTAATTGGTTGCTGGAGGTATCGGGGCATCTACCATGGTAGATGCTCAGCTTGATACTATCGTAACCGTAAAATACCTTACCTTGCCTTTATCGTATTGGTGACAACGATTCTTTATTAAGAACCACCACCGCCTTCCTAGTCAACCCTTCCGGTTCGGAAACCATCACTACCTTCCAATTAGAGTTGGGTTTATCAGCTCTTTAAAGTGAGCGCTCTTTTCAGCTCAGCTCTTTCAAACGAACTAGTTCGTTCATTTAGTTCAATAGCTCACTTAGTGAACTAAAAACAATTGATTCGCTCAATTGTTTTTAGCTCATTAGATTTGTAATGTTCTGTTTTTAATTTATACAGAATTACCTCTTTTTTTGCTGCTATAATAAATTTATCAGAATTTAAAAACATATATATGCATATATATATATATATATATATATATATATATATATATATATATATATATATATATATATATATATATATATATATACATTAATTTAAAATTGTGAAATTGAAAAACAATTAAAAGATTAATTATTAAGTATACACTTTTAGCTGAGGTTTTTTTCTTTGTTAACCGTTGAAATTAAAAAAAAATATTAGTGGAAGATAATATTTTCTGTTTACAAAAAGGATGCATTTGTACCAAAATATGTTTTAAGGTTTTACTCAAGATTTATTTTACAATATACATACGTATTTGTATTTGGGTCATCTGCTTCAAACATTATTTACTGTGTGATTTTTGTGAAGATTACCTACAAGCAACAAACATCTGTATTGAAGAATTTCATCAAAACTTAGTTATTTCTTCGATTTATTCACCTCCTAGGTTTCAAATATCAGAGAGTCAATACAGCGATTTCTTCAAATCACTAGGTCCCGGATTTGAACACCAAAAAAGCCCTTGGCGTTGATAAAACCAGTAACAAGATGTTAATTGAGTTGCCTCGTGTAGCTCGCAGAATCGTTCTTTTTATTTTTAATGCCATTTTACGTTTTAAGTACTTTCCCACGGATTGGAAGGTGTCCTTGGTTACCATGATTCCTAAACCAGGAAAAGAACACACAAAAATTGAATTGAATCAATTGAGCACTAGCGTTGATAAGTGCGGACGCTTTTTTTTTAGCTCGCATTAACAAAAAACAAAACATACATTGTGTGAATAATTTCAAACAAAAACAAAAAAAACAAACCTGTTTTAATACCACAACAAAGTTGTCTGTAATTTTTTTTTTCTTTCTTTCTCTTTATTTTTTACAACGGCATATTGAATTGCTACTTTAAAAATAAAACAAAAACAATAAGGGCTAATGAGCCTCTTCAATTTAAGCAAAAAAAATGTAGACAATATTGTATTAAATAAAGACAAAAAAACTGAAAATAATTTGTGTGTAAATTCTACGCCTGTTATACGTGCCCAATCTTGTTCGTCGCTTTTGCTAAGCGATGACAATAATATAACTACAAACAAGTCGCCTTCTGAACACAGTGTTACCAACAGTAATATGGATAGTGCAGAAAAACCTAAGACTCAAGTGGGAATGGACAGATATATAACTGTGTTGAAAAGAGGTCGAAGCCCTAAATCTTCGCAGATTGCACCAATGTCCAAAGTACTTAAAGATAAGCAGGCTAACGGAATAAGTTCCCAAAATCGTTTTGCTATTTTAGATAACGAAACAAGTGAACAAAAAACGGCACCCAAGTCGTTTAAACCACGGCCAATTTTTTTAAGGGAAAAAAATTCGAATGAATTAATAAATAAGTTAATTACAGTTATCGGGGAAATTTCATTCTATGTAATTCCAATCAAGCGTGGTAACATTGATGAAACAAAAATTCATTTTATAGACGAAAGTAGTTATCGTAAAGCAGTAAAGGAGTATGAAAGCTGCAATAAAAACTTTTATACCTATCAGCTGAAGAGTAGCAAAGGCCTACAGGTAGTCATCAAAGGTGTAGACTCATATGTTAATCCAGTGGAAATAAAAGCTGGCCTCCAAAAAGCAGGATTTAAAGTCAAAAGCGTTGATAATCTCAGAAATCGAGAGCGTGTCCCTCAACCTCTATTTCGCGTTGAACTGGAACCTGGGGATATTAGATTAAAGAAGCACGAAACGCATCCCATTTATAATCTAAAATATCTTTTACACCGCAGGATAAGTGTAGAGGAACCACATAAGCGGTCAGGACCCGTTCAGTGTTTAAATTGCCAAGAATACGGCCATACAAGGGCTTACTGCAAGTTGCCTCCGGTTTGCGTTGTGTGTGGAGAGCTTCATTGTTCCGTCCAATGCGACAAACCCAAGGATGACTCCAAGGTTAAAAAATGTAGCAATTGCGGTGGAAATCACACTGCTAACTACAGAGGCTGTCCAGTTTTTTCTGAGGTAAGGAAGTCGACTCAGAAATTAAATACTCCTGCTATGCAGCCACAATACCAAGCAACTGCTCATAACCCTCAGTTAGCTCAACCCACAACCAAACATGTTTCATACGCGGATATATTAAAATCCAATCATGTTTTAGCACACAAAGCGACACCTACAAACAATTCTACCCCAAATATGCATCCAGAAGCTAAAGAACAAACTCCATCTGGTAACTACAATCGTCTCGAAGCAAGTATCGAGACATTAGTGCATTCGTTAAACAGTTTTATGAGCTCTATGAGCAGCATGATGCAAGAAATGGTTCGCATGCAATCTATGATGTTGCAGGCGGTACTTAACAAACCATGAACTGTTTAAAAATATGTTTCTGGAACGCAAACGGCTTACGCCAACACAAAAATGAACTCGAGTACTTCTTGAAGAACCAACAAATTGATGTCATGATGGTTTCAGACACTCATTTAACAACAAATAGCTTTTTTAAAATCAATGGCTATATATTATATGACACTAAAGACCCCCGTGGCAGAGCATGTGGTGGTTCAGCAATACTAATAAGGGCTCGAATTAAACATCATTTACTGTGTGATTTTTGTGAGGACTACCTTCAAGCAACAAACATCTGTATTGAAGAATATCATCAAAACTTTGTTATTTCTTCGATTTATTCACCTCCTAGATTTCAAATATCAGAGAGTCAATACAGCCATTTCTTCAAATCACTAGGTCCCTGTTTCATAGCATCAGGCGACTACAACGCTAAACATACGTTTTGGGGATCACGTCTAATAACTCCAAAAGGTCGTGCTTTGTTTGATACAATTTCAAAAATGCGTCTGAATGTGATATCAAGTGGACAACCCACCTATTGGCCTACTGATCGACAAAAAATACCTGATGTTATTGATTTTGGCGTGACTAAAGGTATTTCAAGAGAAATGATTAAGGTTGAAGCGTGACTCGAATTATCCTCAGATCATTCACCCACTATTGTCTATATATGGAATCAGCAAAATATCGTGTCGCCAACAACTTGCACAAGCATTAAGTGGTTGAAATATAAAAAGTATCTCAGTACTCATTGTTCGGAAAACATACCGCTAAGAACACCAGAAGATGTGGACCAGAGTCTAATTTATTTTGATCAAAACCTTAAATCAGCTGCCCAACATGCGACAGAAACCAGACAACCAGCTAGATACAATCAAATTTATTTTGTAGATGTCGAGCGGCTCTTGGCTGAAAAAAGAAAAATTAGAAGAGAGTGGCAAGCACACAGATCTCCTCAACTCAAATCTAGACTTAAAGATTGCACGAAACGACTAAGACAGCTGCTAGAATCTCGAAGAGTAGCATCTCTGAAAAATTACTTGGAAGACCTCGACGCAACTGCTCAATCAGATTTTTCATTATGGCGTGCATGTAGGAACCTTAAAAGACCGGTCGTACGAAAGCCTCCCTTGCGAACTTCTTGTGGAGACTGGGCAAGGAATAATACCGAAAAAGGCAATTTGTTTGTTGGACATTTGAAGAAGGTTTTCACCCCAAATGTATGTACTGATATAGCTGAGTTACCATCAGTAGAGACTAGTGCCTTAGTACCCCTAAGATTTGAATTTAGCAAAAAAGCCCCTGGCGTTGATAAAACAAGTAACAAGATGTTAGTTGAGTTGCCCCAAATAGGTCGCAGAATTATTCTGTTTGTTTTTAATGCCATCTTACGTCTTGAGTACTTTCCCACAGAGTGGAAGGTCTCTTTGATAACTATGATTCCTAAACCAGGAAAAGACCACACAAAAGTAGAATCATACAGACCTATAAGCCTTTTATCAAACGTGTCAAAGTTATTTGAGAGAATATTAATAACTAAGCTGAATCCAATTCTTAGCGCGAAAGGATGCATTCCGAACCATCAATTCGGCTTCAGAAAACAACATAGTACGATCCAACAAACACACAGATTAGTAAATGTAATTAAAACGACCTTTGAAGAAAAAAATACTGTTCTGCGCTCTTTATCGACGTTTCTCAAGCATTCGATAAGGTTTGGCACGAAGGCCTAATATTTAAGCTAAAGCTGAATTTGCCCAAAACTTGTATAAGCTCTTAAAAGATTATTTAACGAATCGCAAGTTTTTATTAAAAGAAGGTGACTTTTTAAGCTCGCCACAGCTCATTGAAGCCGGAGTTCCCCAAGGTAGTATTTTGGGACCAATTTTATATTTACTGTACACATCGGATATGCCAATTAGCACCCTAGTCCACACATCAACTTTTGCAGATGACACAGCTTTTTTAACTATTCATGAAAGTGCCCAAGTAGCTTCACAACTATTACAAGACCACATACTCAATTTGGAAAAATGGCTAGAAAAATGGAGAATAAAAGTGAATGAACAAAAATGCACTCACATAACTTTCACACTGCGCAGGGACTCATGCCCTCCTATTCGCATAAATAACCAAATGATACGAGCTTTCAGACGTTAAATACCTGGGTATACATCTTGACCGTCGCCTTACTTGGAAAAGCCACATTGACTTCAAGTTAACACAAATGAAACTAAAAGCAGTACAACTAAATTGGCTTATTGGCAAAAACTCCACCCTGAGCTTAGATTGTAAACTTCTACTGTACAAGTCGGTCCTCAAACCAATTTGGTGTTATGGGATTCAGTTATGGGGCACAGCCTCAGCTACCAACGTAGAAAAAATTCAAAGGTGCCAAAATAAGATTCTACGTATTATTACATCTGCTTCCCGGTATATAAAAAATTCGAACATCCATAAAGATCTAAACGTGCCATCAGTTAAAGCAGAAATAGCGAAACTTGCCATAAGGTATTTAAAGAAGCTTGAAACTCATCCGAATCCACTGGCCCGTAACATACTAACTGAACCTGGTTACATTCGACTAAGAAGGAGGGACACTGCTTCTCTCATCCGTACATCAGAGGGATAACCCACAAATTACAGTAACCGTGAAACATACATTTTTTGTCCAGCACTGGTTGGACTTAACAAGTATATTTTTAGACTTAAGATATGAGTAATTATTGATAGTTCAATTATATTGAAGATACAATAAATAAAAAATGCGAAAAAAAATTCTGCTTCGCTGTAGTTGTAAAAAAAAATATAATTTAGTTTAATAAAGGTTTGATAATATATATAAAATAAAACCAAGTTTTAATTTTTAGTATAAAAATATTTAAACTGTGAAAAATATAAAGTTCAGCCTATTTTCAGTCGTGGTTTTAAAAACCTAAATATCAAATACTTAAAAAATATTAATTTAAAAAGTAAATAATATAAACACTAATAAACTAAAACAAAAAAAAAATATTAATAAAATTCAGTTTGTAACTTTAAAAGATATATACATATATACATAAGTAAAAAAGAATAAATAAAAAGAAGATTCAAAAATATTTATGTGACTAAAATTATGATATATTTATGTATGTACATATTTACATGCTATTATCCAAACCTTGCATGGTTTTAAGTGTTTGCCTCTTATCAATATAATTTCGATTTCGACAAGTCGAAATTTCGATTTCGACAAATTGAAATTATATTAATAAAAGGCAAACACTTAAAACCATAGCATGAAATATATAATATGTACATACATACATACATATACAAACACTAATAACTAAAATTAAAAAAAAAAATTGTTAATAAAATTCAGATTGTTACTTTTAAATATATGTATGTATATACATATGTATATCTGGAAAAAAAGGAATAAAAAGAAAACTTAAAAAATATTTTATGACTAAAGTTATTATATTTGTACATATTTACATGTTATAGTTCTACCCAACAACAATATGTCAGTTATATATAAATAATATCCAATTGTAATATGAATCTTAAATAACTTACCACACCCAATGATTTATATTCTTGTAATTTGAATTCTTCAATGATTGTTCTGATGATAAACAATTATTGAGGAGTACTTATTTATATTTCATGGCTCATTTTTCATAAAAGAAACAATCACTTTTTGTTATTATTAATCAACTCATTTTATTTAAGAGAAAATATAAATTAAGAGAGAACAATAGAATTAGTGCTCAGTGATCGTCGTTTACAATTATAAAAACAACAATCATCAAACTTCAATAAAACTAAATTGTAACTTTAGTTTTTAAGCTTTTGTCTTCCGGAGTTCTAATAAAACAGACATAAATATTAAATGTGTGTTTTCTTTTGTTTTTGAATTTCATTACAATAATAATAAAATTGACGCAGTCGGTGAAATATCCTACGAAAAAAGATAAGTTCGTTGAAATATCCTACGTAAAAGGATAAGTTCAGTAAAATATCCTGTGCAAAAGGATAATAATAATAAAATTAAATAAAATTTAAAGAATTTTTTTTTTTATAATAAAAAAATAATTAAATTCTGAGGTACCCACGGGTCCCTCCAGGATTATAATTTAAATACAACAAAAAAAAAAGAACTTTTTAATAAACATAATGGATCTTAAAAATCTTAGGACCGAGAACGAAGGCAATTATTTGGTGATAACCGAAAAGAATTAAAAGAAATGGATCAACAAATACAACAAGAACAACAGCAACAATTGCTGCAGCAACAACAATTACAACATCAATTACAACAGCAGGCTCAACAACAAGCACAGCAACTACTTCCCCAACAGATGATCGAAAGGGATATAGACCCCTTGAAGTTTTTGAGCCTGGTCCCAAATTTTGATGGTAGGAAAGAAGAGTTGTACCCTCTTTTGGAGAGCATCGACAACGTTATCTCAGCGATGGAGCAATACAATCGAGCATATCAGAGGATGTTTCTTTCCATAATCAAAGGAAAAATAAAAGGTAAAGCTAAGGTGGTGTTGGAGATACGTCCACATCTAACCAGATGGGCCGACATTAAAGGCTTATTGGAATTGTATTTCGGAGGGTTGGCTTCTGCTGAACTCCTTTATGAGGAATTGAGAGGCGCCCAATATAGAGGTGACGTCCTTCAATTCTATAATTTTATTCAAACTAAATTATCATTGCTAAATCAAAGACATAAGCTAGATGGTAATCCATCTGAGATTAATCACAATAATAAAGTAGCTCTAAAGGTCTTTATAAATAAACTACCAGTGAATTTAAGAACAGTTCTTTGTGCTTTAAAACTCAGCTTTTTGGAGTTGGCCCTCAATGAGTTGGGAGAAGCAAATTTGCTAAATGAAAAAATAAAATATAATAGTAATATTGTTAATACTAGTAATTATAAATATAATAACAATAACAAAATAAGCGAAAATTATAGTAAAAATATACAAAATCGAAAGCCAAGTAATTTTAATAATTCCTTTCCCACGAAATACACTCCCAATCCTTATCCCAATAGACATTCATATTCTAGACCAGAACCAATGGACATTAGTGGACAGACGAGACAGAACCACTATTTAAATAAACAACCACAAAGTTCTCAGGAATCAAATTTTCAGTATTTGGCCTCCACAACGGGAGACCCTCCACAAGACAAGGGCTACCCTATCTTTTGTTCCGAAAAGGAGCAGACGTCACTCGAATTTTAATAGTTACCGGGTCGACGGAAAATGTAATTGACGAAGATCACTGTCCCAAAAATTTTATAAAAGTTCTAAAATGTCCAATAAAAATAAATACTGCGGCTGGTTATGTCGTCATAAATAAGGAAGCACATGTTTCGAAAAATTGCTTACCAGTAAAATTAACGAAGGATATAACCTTCAAAATTTTAAAATTCCATGAAACGTTCAATGGAATATTTGGTTCGGGTTTGTTAAAAGAAAACAAAGCCATTATTGATTATGAAAGGAAATGTATTAATATAAACCAGCAAGAATTTCTAATATTTTTTGAAGTTCAAGACGAAAAAGAACATGAAAACAAGAAAATACAAAAATTTAAAGAAAAAGAAATAGAGTCATTGCCTGAGTTGTACCATCTAGATGAATTAGGAGTAGTAGAACAGCTCAGGATAACACATTTAAATGAAGAAGAAGGAATTGCTATTAAAAAGCTTATAAACAAATTCTCGGATGTATTCTATAAAAAGGGAGACGATTTGACATTTACCAATGAAGTAGAACATGGGATCCCCACGAATAATGACAAACCGATTTATACCAAGTCCTACAGATATCCGGAAATGCATAGAGAAGAAGTAAAAAAACAAATAGACGAAATGTTGCATCAGGGTATAATTGTCCCAAGTGATTCACCTTATAATTCTCCCATTTGGGTAGTTCCCAAAAAGGAAGACAAATTGGGTAATAGAGAATGGTGAATCGTAATAGATTTCAGAAAATTGAATGCTGTGACCAGGGAGGATAAATATCCAATACAACTCATTGACGATGTTTTGGACAAGTTGGGAAGAGCTAATTATTTCTCTTCATTAGACCTAACAAAAGGGTTCTATCAAATAGAGGTCGACGAACACGACCAAGAGAAAACTGCTTTCTCGACAAGCGATGGCCACTACGAATTCAAACGTATGCCATTCGGCTTGAAAAACGCACCAGCCACATTTCAAAGGATGTTGAATAATGTACTGAGAGAATATATTAACAAAATATGCGTCATATATATGGACGACATATTAATTTTTGGAACTTCACTCCAAGAGCATTTAGATAATTTGACAAAAATATTCGAAACGTTAAGAAAAGCGAATTTAAAAGTGTCCCTAAATAAAAGTGACTTCTTGAAAAAAGAGACTAGTTTCCTTGGACATGTAGTAACAACGGAGGGCATAAAGCCGGATCCGAAAAAAGTGGACTGTATTAGAGATTTTCCGATGCCGAAATCTGTAAAGGAACTTCAAGCGTTCTTGGGATTGAGTGGATATTATAGAAAATTTATTCCAGATTATGCCAAGGTAGCAAAACCTCTCACGTTAAGACTCAAAAAGGATGGTAAAATCAACGTAAATGACGCCGACTATAAAGAGTCTTTTGACAAATTGAGGAAAATATTGGTTTCAGATATGGTTTTGAGGTATCCAAATTTCAAGAAAGAATTTATACTTACCACAGATGCAAGCAATTTTGCTCTCGGTGCGGTGTTGTCCCAAGAAGATGGCCCCTTGGTTTTTGCCTCAAGGACTCTAAATAGGCACGAAATCCATTACAGCACCATTGAAAAGGAACTGCTGGCGATGGTGTGGGCCTGGGGACAGTTCAGACACTACTTATATGGTAGAAAATTTCGTCTGAATTTCAATCATAGGCCATTAATATGGTTGGCCTCTTTAAAAGAGCCAAATTGGAAAATGATAAGATGGAAAATTAGGCTCAACGAATATGAGTTTGATATCCATCATGTGAATGGAAAAGAAAATAAGGTGGCGGATGCCTTATCAAGAATAACTACAGAAAAAGCGGAAATAAATCTGTTTGAGTGTGACATTTGCAGGAAAAATTATAAAAGAAAGGAAGTCTTAAATCTGCATATAAACCAAAAGCATGGAATAAAGCTTTTCCAATGCAATTTATGTAGCGCCTTTTTTGAAAGCAAAAGAGGTCTAAAAGGACATTTTTGCGGAATCATAGAAATGAGAAATTGAACCTTCAAGTAGTTAACAGACAAACGCAACAACATCTTATTAGAAAAAGAAAAAATAATGAAAGAATATGTTCACCAATGCCAACAGTGCATAGCGCTCAAGATGATGGCATTGATCACATCCAAGTTACGAAAAGTCCCTTACAATTTGCAAACAAGCAAATATTAATTGAAGGAAAACAAGACGATTCGTATGAGGAGAAAGAGCTGTTTAATAAAAAATTGTACAAATTTGGAGTTGCGACAAATGATTATGCGGCTGTTTTGGAAAAAATACTAAAAATTATAGAAAAATTGGAAAATTCGGTAATATATTGTGATATTGAAGAATTATATTGCATGATACAGAATGAAGTAATTAAAATGAAAAATATTAAAAGATTTAAAATTTACAGAACATATACCTTGTTGGAGAATGTGGAAAGACAGGTGTTGTTGGAAATAATAATGAAGCACCACAAATATGAAAATAACCACCCTGGAATCGATAAAACATACTTGGAATTAAAAAGAAGGTATTACTATCCAAACCTAAGAAAAGTATATCTAAAGTAATAAATAATTGCGAAATCTGCAACTTCAAGATTGAAAGAAACCCCCTTAAGTTTCCATTTGAAATTTACCACGCAGATATTTAGTACTTGGATCCAAAGACTCCCTATGTTACGATGATTGATAAATTTTCGAAATATGCTCTGATTCAGAAGATTGAGGATAGAACGCCATTAAATCTGATTAAACATTTTACAATAATGTTTAACTTGATGAGAGCACCAAAAAAATTAATAATGGATAATGAACCAAGTTTTACTTCAGCGCTTTTCAAGGACTTTTTGGAAAAACAAAAAATTGATGTACACTTTACGACATCATACCGACACACTGGTAACTCAGACATAGAAAGATTTCATAGCAGTTTAAATGAACATATTAGAATATTAAAAACAAGAGATGAACAAAATGATATCGCCTATACCATAGATTTACCTATACAAGCTAACTTTACTTATAATAACACTATACATTTATCAACCAGAAGAAAACCTATACAAGTACATTTTTAATCTGACCCCGAGGAGAATAGGAGAGTATCGGAAATATTGGAGCAGCGAAAAGAAAGAAATTTAGTGTATCTCAATAGGAATCGGAAAGATGTGCCGGTGAACGAAAGGTTTAAAAAGGATTTCAGGGCGCATAAGACTGACGCAAGACATGAAAAAGTAACTTTAGATAGACTTGACGATAAACATTATCAAAATAAAAATCAAATAATTTGCAAAGATCAATTAATCCGTGCCAAAAATACTTTCAGCTCATTGGATGTTCTGGTCGATCCTACTGATAACATTTGCAGTTTCAGTGACAACTCAGAAAATTGATTTTACGGATCTCACGACAGGAAATGGATTCACCGTGGTAAATCTGGGTAGAAAACATTTGATTGAGGATTACTTTAACATAATACATATTTTTAACGTTACTAAATACGAGGATTACATTGATAACTTAGAGAAATGTTTAACTGAGCTGGACGACTACTACTTGAATCAAGAGATACAACATTGAAGGATATCCTTAAAAACACTTCTACCAAATAGGCAGAAAAGAGGACTGATCAACATTATGGGTACTGGCCTGAAATACTTATACGGGACGATGGATGATGAAGACAGAGAGAAAATTGAAGCCAGACTGAATATCTATGAAACTAACACGCACAACGAAATTGAACAACTTAACAGCCAAATTAAGATCAACCAACACTTTGACGAACAGTTGACAAAACTTTCAAAAATTTACAAAATAGAAGCAAAGAAAATTTACTTAGAATACATTGCTCTTGGTAATGAAACGAAAAAGGAAAAACAGGAAATAGAGAAAACGCACTTGACTTTTCAAATTACGACATTGGAAACGATCATTGATAAGGTCGAAGGAATACTGTTGACTTCACGGTTAGGACTCTTGAGTCAAAACATATTGACAGACCAAGAATTAACTAAATATAACATCACTTTCGAAAAGCTACAAAATGCAAAAATGACTGTGGCAACTAGTAAGGGAAATATTTTGTTCATAATACAAATTCCCCAATTAACCCAAGAACTTTATGACACTCTATATATCCAACCCATTCCAAATAATAAACATTTTGAAATGAATGAAAAATTTTATACATATATTGCAAAAGATAAAGAAATATACTATAAAACTAGTTTTAAGAAAAATTTAACTAAAGTAAAAGACGATTGTATTGAAAACTTGTTGAACAATAAGAAAATGTTTTGTAATTATCAAAAAAATCAACTTACAACTATAATAGAATTAAGTTCCGATTTAATATTCGCTATTAACATGAATAATGTAACCATTAATCAAACTTGTAATGATTTACCTATAGTACTAACGGGTCATTACCTGATAAAAATTGAATCATGTAAAATTATGTTTTTGGATAGGTGGTATGATAAGAAAAATTATGGAAATAATGAAATAATACCTATTTTCTCTAAAGAAATAGAGATTAATTTGGAAGAAGAATTATCATTGAGGAATTTAACTTACCAACATATAGAAAATATCAGATATATTAAAGAATTAAAAAATAACCAAAAGGTGACTGATGTATATATTTATATTGTAATCGCTATTATAATAATTTTGATCATTGGGTACCTGATCGTTAAGTTTAGATCTAAAAGGACTATAAATAAAACAATTGTTTCGTTTCCCAAGTTTCCTTCTGAAATTGGGAACCAGTCTTCGTCCGGGGGAGTTTTACCTAACAACAATATGTCAGTTATATATAAAAAATATCCAATTGTAATATGAATCTTTAAAATAACTTACCACACTCAATTTTTATTCTTGTAATTTGAATTCTTCAATGATTGTTCTGATGATAAACAATTATTGAGGAGTACTTATTTATATTTCATGGCTCATTTTTCATAAAAGAAACAATCACTTTTTGTTATTATTAATCAACTCATTTTATTTAAGAGAAAATATAAATTAAGAGAGAACAATAGAGTTAGTTCTCAGTGATCGTCGTTTACAATTATAAAAACAACGATCATTAAACTTTAATAAAACTAAATTGTAACTTTAGTTTTTAAGCTTTTGTCGTCCGGAGTTCTAATAAAACAGACATAAATATTAAATGTGTGTTTTCTTTTGTTTTTGAATTTCGTTACAATAATAATAAAATTTTATAATGTAAAAACACCAAATTAGAAACTTTACTTGGTTTTAAAAGTGTACGCCTTTCATTAATAATCTGGCCTGCAGAGGAAAAAATGCGCCATTAGTTTTTTCAAAAATTTCGTCAAATTTTCTGCAGTATGCCTCTCAACGAATTCATCGCACGCAATCAGATGTGACTGCAGCTCGGTATTTTCATCTATATTCGTCTTGGATGTCCATCCATCTGTTGTAAGGTACACTGCAGAAGCCGCTTTGAGTTTTATTTTGACTGCACATAAAATGTCATCACAGTTGGCATTATGTTGTTGGATAACGTTTTCCTTGTTGGTAAATTATAGCCAGGACACTGAGAGACCACTTCAATAAGTTTTTTTAAATTCCGGCTCTTCTACAATTCTAAGCGCATGGTGTCCTATCGCTACCATTTTCAACACTTGCTTGTCTTTCAGTTCAACTTTTCGTACCTGAGGAGGCCTGCGAAAAAATTGGTTGATACTCTGCTGCGAGCTACTAGTGGACGGCTGGTCAACGTTTATTACGCTCAATTCAGTGCTAATTGTTGAATTAGGTATTGGTGATTGCCTTTAAAAAACTACTTGCTGAAGTGGATGTTTTGTCTGCAAATGGCGAGATAAATTGCCATGAGATCCACCAGCAATACTTAAAGTTGATTTGCAATATTTACATTTAGCTCTTTGACCACCTTCTTCAGTAAAATGTAACCACACATCACTATGCTTTCTTTTTCCAGACATTAATTTAATTTAATTTGAAACAACTTAAAAACAACGCATCAGTTTTAATTGTAACAGAAAGCATCAGAATGAAAAAAGTATTTGGCAATAAGGTGCAATAAAACAATGTTGCCATTAAAAAAAATTTTGTTTTAACCAAGCGTACAAAAAATAATTAATTTATGAATTTATATTCAAATGAATGAACTATTTTATTAAAATCAATTATAAATAAAATTCAAGTTTATTAAGTTCAATACAAATATATAACTGAATTAAAGTAACTATGAGAAATAATTTTTCGAAACGGTAAGTTTAGTTTAAAGAACTTTTTGAATAGTTCATACTGGCAACAACATACAATATTAGCAAAACATCACCCTAATTGGTCATAAGCAAAAGCTGAATGTCACGAAAAAAAACTTTGAACAATCAACTACAAAAATCGCTCAGTTACTGAGCTAAAAGAGCTCAGTACAAAAAGAATTTCATCTAGTTCAATTGAGCGAATAGTTCAATTGAACTATGTAGTTCGTTCGCGAACTACACAACTCTACTTCCAGTCACTGGTCGGTACACAGAAAAAATATTCACTGAAAATAATTCAATTAACAGTCAGCTCTGTTTTCAAACATTTTTTTTAATTGTCTCAATTAATCAAAGCTTAAAATTTAAAATGTTTGTGTACGATCTATATTTTGTTTTAGTGATGTATAAACTATTATACAGACTACTAACATTTGATTACTCTTTTTGTTTAAAAATCAGCACTCTTTGCTATTTACCGATTGAATTTCTTAAAAATAAACTTATAAGCTCTTATAATGTCATATTTAACAGAAATTTATAAATATAATAGAGTGCAAAAATATGCGTGAATTATATATAAAAATATATTTACATACATACATAAATACCTTGTAAAGTCATGGTGGATATCAATATAAACAACATCACTAGATACAAAGATTCGGCACCATGCATTTATCAGTGTTACCGAACTGGTTTAATTTAACAAGCATTGGATTTTTTTTTTACAAATTTATGAATTTTTATGTGTTTCTTCAATATTTAAGATTTTTAAAAAAATATTTCTTTGTTAATTTTAAACGTTAAAAATAATGAATTATCACGAGGTTGTATTACTATATTAAAAAAATATACACATTTTTCAGATCTTTTAACAGAAATAAATTTTCAGACTATAGAAAATTGATTTCTTAAAGAAAGCCACAGGTGACGATATTCTACTGTCCAAGAATACTAAGCCGTTAGCATAAAAAACATATCCAATACTATCCCCCATAAGCAGCATTGTCAATTTTTAAATTTTAAAAAGCACTGAAACTTAAAAATGCGCGTATTTTTCGAAAAGCTTTTGTTTTAATTTTTAAAATGCATTTATTAAATTTATTTTAATTAATTCATGAAATAAATAAAATTTTATTGAGACATTGGTAAAAAAAATAACAAAAAGAATAATAAAATAGAAAAATAAAAGTGTGCACCCACATACGTTTTCGCTTCTTTTGATTATAAAATTAGTTTTTGGAATACAAGCATGAAAATACGAAGAAATGTCTAACAAGGTAATGTCGAGAGACCAGTAGTGCAACTCACTAACTTTTAACGATCTAACACTTGTTAAAAAAAATTTTTTTTTTCATAAATTGTTTATTGTATCTTCAATATTTTTGAACTAACAATAATTACTCATATCTTAAGTCTAAAATAAAAAATATACTTTTTAAGTCCAGCCAGTGCTAGACAAAAATAATGTTTGTTTCACGGATTTTGCAATCATTTGCGGGTCATCCCTCTAATGTACGGCCAAGAAAAGCAGTATCTCTTCTTTTTAGTCGAATGTAACCAGGTTCGTTCAGCATGTTACGCGCTAAAGGGTTTGGATGAGATTCAAGCCTCTTTAGATATGTGACTGCATGTTTCGCTATTTCTGCTTTAACTGATGGCATGTTTAGGTCTTTGTGGATGTTCGAATTTTTTATATACCAGGGAGCAGATGTAATCATACGTAGTATCTTATTTTGGCGCCTTTGAATTTTTTCTACATTGCTAGCTGAGGCAGTGCCCCATAACTGAATCCCATAACACCAAATTGGTTTGAGGATCGACTTGTACAGTAGAAGTTTACAATCTAAGCTCAGGGTAGAGTTTCTGCCAATAAGCCAATTTAGTTGTACTGCTTTTAGTTTCATTTGTGTTAACTTGAAGTCAATGTGGCTTTTCCAAGTAAGACGACGGTCAAGATGTATACCCAGATATTTAACGTCTGAAAGCTGTGGTATCATTTGGTTATTTATGCGAACAGGAGGGCATGAGTCCCTACGCAGTGTGAAAGTTATGTGAGTACATTTTTGCTCATTCACTTTTATTCTCCATTTTTCTAGCCATTTCTCCAAATTGAGTATGTGGTCTTGTAAAAGTTTTGATGCTTCTTGGGCACTTTCATGAATACTTAAAAAAGCTGTGTCATCTGCAAAAGTTGATGTGTGAACTAGGGTGCTAATTGGCATATCTGATGTGTACAGTAAATATAAAATTGGTCCCAAAATACTACCTTGGGGAACTCCGGCTTCAATGAGCTGTGGCGAGCTTAGAAAGTCACCTTCTTTTAGTAAAAACTTGCGATTCGTTAAATAATCTTTTAAGAGCTTATACAAGTTTTCGGGCAAATTCAGCTTTAGCTTAAATATTAGGCCTTCGTGCCAAACCTTATCGAATGCTTGAGAAACGTCGATAAAGAGCGCAGAACAGTATTTTTTTTCTTCAAAAGTCGTTTTAATTACATTTACTAATCTGTGTGTTTGTTGGATCATACTGTGTTGTTTTCTGAAGCCGAATTGATGGTTCGGAATACATCCTTTCGCGCTAAGAATTGGATTCAGCTTAGTTATTAATATTCTCTCAAATAACTTTGACACGTTTGATAAAAGGCTTATAGGTCTGTATGATTCTACTTTTGTGTGGTCTTTTCCTGGTTTAGGAATCATAGTAATCAAAGAAACTTTCCACTCTGTGGGAAAGTACGCAAGACGTAAGATGGCATTAAAAACAAACAGAATAATTCTGCGACCTATAAGGGGCAACTCAACTAACATCTTGTTACTTGTTTTATCAACTCCAGGGGCTTTTTTGGTGTTTAAATCCGCTATTGCCCTTTCAATATCGCTAAATTCAAATCTTAGGTGTACTTCGGCACTAGTCTCTACTGGTGGCAACTCAACTATATCAGTACACATATTTGGAGTGAAAACCTTTTTCAAATGATCAACAAATAAATTACCTTTTTCGGTATCATTTCTTGCCCAGACTCCAAAAGAAGTTCGCAAGGGGGGCTTACGTACGACTGGCCTTTTAAGGTTTCTACATGCACGCCATAATGAATAATCTGATTGTGCAGTTGCGTCGAGGTCTTCCAAGTAATTTTTCAGAGATGCTACTCTTCGAGATTCTAGCAGCTGTCTTAGCCGTTTCGTGCAATCTTTAAGTCTAGATTTGAGTTGAGGAGATCTGTGTGCTTGCCACTCTCTTCTAATTTTCCTTTTTTCAGCCAAGAGCCGCTCGACATCTACAAAGTAAATTTGATTGTATCTAGCTGATTGTCGGGTTACTGTTGCATGTTGGGCAGCTGATTTGAGGATTTGATCAAAATTAATAATACTTTGTTCCACGTCTTCTGGTTTTCTCAGCGGTATATTTTCCGAACAGTGAGTACTGAGATACTTTCTATATTTCAACCAATTAATGCTTGTGGTAGTTGTTGGTGACACAATATTTTGCTGGTTCCATATATAGACTATTGTGGGTGAATGATCTGAGGATAATTCGAGTGACGCTTCAACCTTAATCATTTCTCTCGAAATACCTTTAGTCACGCCAAAATCAATAACATCAGGTATTTTTTGTCGATCAGTAGGCCAATAGGTGGGTTGTCCGCTTGATATCACATTCAGACGCATTTTTGAAATAGTGTCAAATAAAACACGACCTTTTGGAGTAATAAGTCTTGATCCCCAAAACGTATGTTTAGCGTTGTAGTCGCCTGATGCTATGAAACAGGGACCTAGTGATTTGTAGAAGTCGCTATATTGACTCTCTGATATTTGAAATCTAGGAGGTGAATAAATCGAAGAAATAACAAAGTTTTGATGATATTCTTCAATACAGATATTTGTTGCTTGAAGATAGTCCTCACAAAAATCACACAGTAAATGATGTTTAATTCGAGCCTTTATTAGAATTGCTGAACCACCACATGCTCTGCCACGGGGGTCTTTAGTGTCATATAATATCTGTGGCAATAAGGAAAAAGTGCTTAAGTCTGATTTTTAAGTTTTCTAGGAGAGCAATTTTAAACTTTGAAATAAATGTTTTTAAAAAACAACTTATCTTCAAAGTTTACCTATGGGAGTCAAACATATGATTTTGAAAAATATCTTATATCTACCAAAAGTACGCAGGCGTTGCAATTAATAAGTTGTAAAAGGAGTTTCTATAATTTTGAAAAATACCTTGTAGTTTCTTAAGCATTTTTCCAAATACGATTCGGCATTGAAAAAAGATAAGCAGAAAGTTTTTTTGCTATAACTTTCTGAAAAATAGTACAAAATAATTGAAACTTTGCACATGGGTACTTTGAAGTACGGAGATTTCAAAGGTGCCAGTAACATAATTTTTGCTTAAGTCGACTTAAGCACTTATTCCTTGTGGCCACAGATATATAGCCATTGATTTTAAAAAAGCTATTTGTTGTTAAATGAGTCTCTGAAACCATCATGACATCAATTTGTTGGTTCTTCAAGAAGTACTCGAGTTCATTTTTGTGTTGGCGTAAGCCGTTTGCGTTCCAGAAACATATTTTTAAACAGTTCATGGTTTGTTAAGTACCGCCTGCAACATCATAGATTGCATGCGAACCATTTCTTGCATCATGCTGCTCATAGAGCTCATAAAACTGTTTAACGAATGCACTAATGTCTCGATACTTGCTTCGAGACGATTGTAGTTACCAGATGGTGTTTGTTCTTTAGCTTCTGGATGCATATTTGGGGTAGAATTGGTTGTAGGTGTCGCTTTGTGTGCTGAAACATGATTTGATTTTAACATATCCGCGTATGAAACATGTTTGGTTGTGGGTTGAGCTAACTGAGGGTAATAAGCATTTGCTTGGTATTGTGGCTGCCTAGCAGGAGTATTTAATTTCTGGGTTGACTTCCTTACCATAGAAAAAACTGGACAGCCTCTGTAGTTAGCGGTGTGATTTCCACCGCAATTGCTACATTTTTTAACCTTCGAGTCATCCTTTGGTTTGTCGCATTGGGCGGAACAATGAAGCTCTCCACACACAACGCAAACGGGAGGCAACTTGCAGTACGCCCTTGTATGGCCATATTCTTGGCAATTTAAACACTGGACGGGTCCTGACCGCTTATGTGGTTCCTCTACACTTATCCTGCGGTGTAATATCAATCTAATATCCCCAGGTTCCAGTTCAACGCGAAATAGAGGTTGAGGGACGCGCTCTCGATTTCTGAGATTGTCAACGGTTTTCACCTTAAATCCTGCTTTTTGGAGGCCAGCTTTTATTTCCACTGGATTAACATATGAGTCTACACCTTTGATGACTACCTGTAGGCCTTTGCTACTCTTCAGCTGGTAGGTATAAAAGTTCTTTTTGCAGCTTTCAAACTCCTTTACTGCTTTGCGATAACTACTTTCGTCTATGAATTGAATTTTAGTTTCATCAATGTTACCACGTTTGATAGGAATTACATAGAATGAGTTTTCCCATATAGCTGAGATTAACTTGAATTGAATTTTTCTCTCTTAAAAAAATTGGTGGTGGTTTAAACGACTTGGGTGCCGTTTTTGTTTCAATTGCTTCGTTATTTAAAATAGCAAAACGATTATGTGAATTTATTCCGTTAGAGTCCTTGTCTTTTTGTACTTTAGCCATTGGTGCAATCTGCGAAGATTTAGGGCTTCGACCTCTTTTCAATACAGTTATGTATCTGTCCATTCCCACTTGCGTCTTGGGTGTTTCTACACTATCCATATTATCTTTGGCAACGCTGTGTTCAGAAGGCGATTTGTTTGTAGTTATTTTATTGTCATCGCTTAGTAAAAGCGACGAACAAGATTGGGCACGTATAACTAGCGTATCATTTACACACAAATTATTTTCAGTTTTTTTGTTTTTATTTAATACAATATTGTCCACATTTTTATTGCTTAAATTAAAGAGGCTCATTGGCCTTTATTGTTTTTGTTTTGTTTTAAAAGTAGCAATTCAATATGCCGTTGTAAAAAATAAAGAAAAGGAAAAAGGAAAAAAAATATTTTACAAACAACTTTGTTGTTGTAATAGAACAGGTTTGTTTGTTTTTGTTTTAAATTATTCACACAATGTATGTTTTGTTTTTTTTTTGTTAATGCGAGCTTAAAAAAAATCGCGTCCGCACTTGTCAACGCCAAAAACAGAACTAGTTCTTGTTAAAAATATCAACATGTTTTTTGCTTGTACTAACGCATTTGCGATTCACTAACCTATGGTTAACAAATGAAAAATACAAACCAAAATGAATGGCAATGCTGCTAAACAAAATGGCAAAATAGCGAAAAGAACAAAGAGAAATGAAAAATAATAAACAAAACTTTCCACACAAGTGTTTTATATTTTGTTTGTTTTTTTTTTTTAATTTTATTTCTAAAAAATTGTTTAAATTCATTTTTATAAGGTAGGTAAAACACATACATACATATGTATGTGTATGTGTAAAACACATACATACATATGTATGTGTTTTAATTATAAATTTTAATTATTAAGAATGTTTTACATCTAATGGGCAACTTTATCTTTTGAGATTTTGATAAAGTAAACGACGCAAAAATAGTTGTAGTTAAATTAACAATACTCGACTTGCTAAGAAAAACAGCTGATATATAACAACATCAAATGGTATTAAAAAGCATTTCGGAATAGCAAAGTCTTTCGTTTTGTTGTTAAATTTTTTTAACGAGTCCCGAATCGTTAAAATTGAATAGTGAATCAGACTACAGAGAATCAGATATTTGATTAACATCAAACTCTTCATAAAAACAAACAAAAACTTACTCTATATTTAGAGTTTGACAGTTTGAAAGCATAAAAAGCAGTATCGCGATTACCTTTTAGTATTCCTTGTATGTACATGTATGCTCATATTTTCAAGGTATTTTAAAAGAGTCTTTTTTTATTTCAAATTAAATCTAGTGACACTAAAGAGGAAAAAAAATCACTGACTCAGAAAAAGCACTGAGACAAAAATATTTGGCGTCGAAAATTTTAAAAAGCATTAAAAGCAGTTGAGTTGACAACGCTGCCCATAAGAAGCAATTTGTTTTAAGTTTTCTTAAATAACATACCCAATAATGAATTAAATAACATACGTAATAATTATTGATACTTTATATATAACAAAAATTAGCAGTTTTTATATCAATTTTACGTATACTGACCGAACATTGTACATACATATGCATGTATATTATAAAAACATATGTTTCTATATATGAACATATATGTAAAGACATATGCAGCTATTAGCCGGCATCGTAAAATTAAGCTACAAAAAAAACATGAATGGAAATTGGCGATCTCCCTCTAATTTATCTGGCAGCTCTGCATGTGTTATATAAGAATCTCATAACAACAAAACAGAGATGATTATTTATTGCAGTGTTCTAGTAGCTTATTAAAAATGTTTAAATTAATAAGAAAAGGAAACAAATATTTTTCGTAAAAACTTTATATTGTAATATTAAAAACTAATGTGTTTAAAGTGAATTTTTATGTTTTATGTTATGTTCATTTTATGTTATGTAAGTTTTGTTAAACTTAATAAAAATGATGTAAATCATAAAAATTTGGAGATTTTATGCCAAAAACCACAAAAATATTTGATTTATCCAATCAACTTTTTTATTGATTTCTTTATTGGATAAAACACATACATTAATTGCGTCAATTAAAAATTTAATATTTAAAAATGTCAAAATGCAATTAATTTTTTAATTGAGTTAATTAACATATTTGTTTGAAAATTTTTAGAAACCCTGGTTATTTTTAGGGTTCCGTACACAAAGTGTAAAAACGAAACCCTATTGTTTTCGCTACAATGTCTGTCCGTCTGTCCGTCTATCCGTCTGTCCGTCTGTCAGCGCCTTTTATCTCTGGAACCGTAATAGGTAGACTCTTGAAATTTTCACAGATGATGTATAGTTGTTGCCGCTATAGCAACAAATACTAAAACTTATAGGGTGTTCCAATAGAGAGGTGTTATTTACGAAAATGTGTTTATTTCTTGAACTGAAGGAGGGATACACTTGAAATTTACAAACAGTTATTAAAACTTAGTTCACTATATAAATAAGTATAAAAAAATAAAACTAAAAATTAAAGGGTGTTCCGATAGTGGTGTGAAATGCATGTATAAGGCATAAGTTTTGAACCATAATAGGTAGACTCTTGAAATTTTCACAGAAAATGTACAGCGATGGCCGCTATAACAACAAAAATTAAAACTTATAGGGTGTTCCGATAGAGAGGTGCTATTCACGAATATGTGTTTATTTCTTGAACTGTAGGAGGCATACACTAAAAATTTACAAACTGTAATAAAAACGTAGTTCGCCTTATATACAAGTCTAAAAAATAAACCTAAAAATTAAAGGGTGTTCCGATAGTGGTGTTATTTTGACTTATACGGCCTAAGCTTTGCATCATAATAGGTAGAATCTTGAAATTTTTACAGAAGGTGTACAATTTTGGCCGCTATAGAAACAAATATTAAAATTTATAGGGTGTTCCGATAGAGAGGTGTTCTTCACAAATATGTGTTTATTTCTTGAGCTGTAGGAGGCATACACTAAAAATATGTAAGCAGTAATTAAAACTTAGTTCGCTATATAAAGAAGTATAAAAAAATAAACCTAAAAATTAAAAGGTGTTCCGATAGCAGTGTGATTTGCATGTATAAGGGCTAAGTTTTGAACCGTAATAGGTAGGCGCTTGAAATTTTCACAGAAAGTATATAAGTGTGACCGCTATACTAGCAAATACTAAAACTTATAGGGTGTTCCGATAGAGAGGTGTTATTCACGAATATGTGCTTATTTCTTGAACTGTAGGAGGAATTCACTAAAAATATGCAAGCACTAAATTAAAATTAGTTCGCTATATAAACAAGTCTGAAAAAAATAAACCTAAAAATTAAAGGGTGTTCCGATAGTGAAGTGATTTGCATGTATAAGGCCTAAGTTTTGAATAATAGGTAGACTCTTGAAAATTTTACCAAAGGTGCATAACTATGGGCGCTATTGCAAAAATACTAAAACTTATAGGGTGTTCCAATAGAGAGGTGTTATTTACGAATATGTGTTTATTTCCTACAAACAGTAATTAAAACTTAGTTCGCTTTATAAACAAGTCTAAAAAAATAAACCTAAAAATTAAAGGGTGTTCCGATAGTGGTGTGCTTTGTATGTGTAAGGCTAAGTTTTGAACCATAATAGGTAGACTCTTGAAAATTTTACCCAAAGTGCCACAATAGCAAAAAATACTAAAACGTTGGGTGTTCCAAAAGTGACGTGTTGTTTACGTTTATGTCTTTTTTTTTGAGCTGTAAGAGGAAACCACTTACAATTTGCAGACTGTAATTAAAACTATGTTTGTTTTATAAACAAGTATACAAAATTGAACTTAAATATTAAAGGGTGTTCCAATAGTGACGTTATATGCATGTATATATCCTAAGTTTTGAATGAATAGGTGGAATCTTGAAATTTTTACAGGAGGTGTATAACTATGTCCACTATAACAAATAATAAAAATTAAAGGGTTTTCCGCCAGTGACGTGATTTGCACGTATAAAGCCTTATTTCTTGAACCGTAACAGGTAGACTCTTGAAAGTTTGTACAGAAGATGTGTTGCCACGGCCGGTATGACAATTACTAAAAATTAAAGGGTGTTCCGACAGTGACATGTTTTTCACTTATAGCGACTTATTTTTTAATCGCAATAAGTAGACTCTTAATATATTTATAGAAAGGAAGTTGCCATGGCCACTATAATGAATAATAAAATTAAAGGGTGTTCCGACACTGACATGATATTATAAACCGTAATAACAAATACTTAAAATTGAAGTGTGTCCATTGGTAACGTGTTTTTCACGAATATTACCTTATTTTTTTAACCGCAATAGGTAGGCTCCTGATATTTTAATAGAAAGTGTATCACCATGGCCGCTATAAAATCAATAACATATTAAAATTTAAAGGGTGTTCTAATTATGATGCAATTTTCGCGAATATTACTTTAATTTTAAAATTTAATGGTGTCCCATAAGACATAAAGAAATAAACAACTGGAATTTTTAAATTATACTGAACATAGTACGGAACCCTACGTGTGTGAGTCTAACTCGCACTTGACTAATTTATTTTAATTTGCTGAAACAAATGTTTGATTAAAACATTTTAAAAAACCTGATTATTTTTTTAATTCGCTGAAATAAATGTTTGATTAAACCTCATACTTCTTTTTTAATCAAATAATTTAATTCATTATAAAACATAAAAAAACCTCAAATTTACAAATTTATTAATTAATATGCTCAAATCGTTTGCAGGCTGAAAATTAGTAAAGAGTTTAATTGGCAATACAAATTTCTAGTAAACTTTTTAATTGAAATTGATTTTCTATTTTTTCTGTGTAGATTGGCATTTCCTCTCCGGATAATCGACAGGATTGACGCAGGGTTGTGTGGTTCCCTGGGGATGATTGCGATTGATCTCGGCCTACGTAGTATATCGTTGACCGGGACCTCATCCAATCTTACACGGGGCCACACTTTCCCTAAGGATGTGATGTGAGCTGTAATGCTGAACTCTCACTTGTGAATGAGAGCAGCTTAATGTGACCTTGAAACCAGCCAGCGTCTACATTTTGAGGCGCTGGACTGGTTTCATCAATTAAGAAGTTTTCTAGCAATTTGAGACGGATCATCTACCATTTTTCAACATATGTAAAGATAATAAGTTACAAATTTGTAAAGATAAAACTAAATTAAATTAAAAATATTTATATTGTGAGAACAATATTTTTTTAAACTACATACGTTGCTATTAAGTTGCTGACTATCAGGAAGACGATTCCAAAGGCGTGCCCAATGAATGAAGAAGTGCCTTTCTGATACAAGAAAGCGTTGTAGGGGAATTATGATCTTTTTACCTCTAAGTGATCTGGCAAACCTAAATTTATCGCATAGAACCTCTGAAGAAATAATTTTATGTAATAGTAAGAGTACACGAATATGTAAAAGATTATTGAATGAGACATCGTAAAGCTTGGAGGAAAAATGGGACACATGATCATATCTTCCCAGGCCATATGTATATCTTACAATATTATTATATATGTATAACATTCAGCTTTCTTTTGCTAATAGAATCACAATTTGCGAAGAGTTCACAACCGTACATTAAACCTGGAAGAAGGTATGATTTTGCAATCATTTGACTAATATTTAGAGGAGTATAATATTGTGTCGACAAAGACACCTCAGTTTTATATAAGTTTGGCCTACAAGTGTGTTAACATGATTTTTCCATGTTAGGCTATTATTAAAAATAAGCCAAGGCAGCATTTACAATATTGATCTTTTTTCCGTTTATTAAAATATCTATACTGATATTAGAATCAAGTGTTCTATTGCCAATTAATAAGCACATTGACTTATGAGGGTTTAAAAAAAGTCCATTAGCCGTTGACCATAGGTAGATTTTATTTAATTCATCGCTGAGTCTCACAGTGATAGATTTTGCTGGACTACTTAGGTATAACTGCACATATGAATTTTACAGTGCAAGAGTTGGTTTGGCAGATCATTTACATAAATTGCAAAAAGGATTGGTCCAAGAATTGACCCTTGAGGTACACCTCTAGATAAACTTAAAGCAGTTGATTGGCCATTTTTCGATTGGACAAATTGTGAACGAGCTTGGATTTTTACGAAATCCTGATTGTTTATCATTGAATAAATTATTTTACCTAATATAAGATGAGATTTAAAAATGAAGTATTTTTTCTAGAACTTTGGACAGGAAACACAGAATAACTATTGGCCTGAATTCAAAATCAGTTTTCGGTATTGGCACTATTTTTGCATATTTCCATTTCGACGGAAAGTCGACGTGCTAGTCATTATAATACTGTTGAATATAATACTGTTGAATATATAATATGGCAAATGTACAGGTAGCAACATCTTTATAAATCTTGGGTGAATGTTGTTACAGCCTACAGCACTCGACTTAATTAAATTAAAACATAAAAGGACTTCTGATGGACTCACACAAGAGAATTGAAAAAGATTCAGGATTATTAAAACTTAGAATTGAAAGACTGTAAAAACTGTTATCAGTTGGCACCAAAAATATATTTGTAAATGCTCTGTTAATCTCTTCTACATCTAATTGGCAATTGTTTACACTCTCTGTCCTACCAACCCCAATTTCTCTAATATATTTCAATGTTTGCCTAGAGTCTATCGCAGAACCAAAACGTCTAGAGTAGTGTTCAATTTTTTCAATTCTGATACCAGTATTGACATTTATTCTCGCAGCTTTAAATTTAGTCTTCAACTCCGAGGTTCTAAAACGTTTCCACCTTGAATGCAATGTCTCTTTTATAAATTTATAAGGAATTTAATACGAACAGAAAACCAAGGCTTTGTTCTAGGGCTTATTATTTTAGATTTAATTGGAATGGAGTCATCATACAGACGTTGTATATTATTTTCAAAAAAAGAAACTTGCTCATCAACTGTAAGCATGCAGTACAGAGGAATCCAATCTATAAGTGAAACTCTCTCTTCGAAAACGTTGTAGTTCACGGTTTTAAAATATTGATAGTGAATTGTTGATTGCGACGTAGGAACGTTAAAGTGATAATGTTAAAAAATTAAATCATAAAAAATAAAGTAAAAGTCAAAATATTTAACATGAGGAAAGCTTAAGGTAGTGGTAGACTTTGTTCTCACCAACTGACGATTACTAATTGAATACAAGTTTTCTCGTATTCCTTTATCTGAGTTTGGTTGGTTAAATAGATGATGGTTACAACTAAACGCTGCCCTAAGTAGATAGATACGAAGAGTCATGATGACGGACGTAGCTGTCTAGAAAATGTGCTTTCCGCTCTACTGGTGTATAAAAAATTTAATTTTCCCAATTTTTCTTTAATATTAACACCTAATTTGTAATTTAATTTATTCTTTCTTAGAGAGAATAAAAACGAACTTAAGCTTGACTATAAATTTCATAGTATGTATTAAATGATGCTTTGAAAAACACGGAGCATATACTTGGTCATATAACATATCTCCAACAAAGAAAATATCAAGCAAGGTTCTATTGGTTGCTGTATGATGTGTTGGATTAACTGTGTTAGTGGGGTTATCCAGGGGCCAGTAACTCCAAGGTTGAGAAAAAATTTGATAAACAAATCCTTTTATTTGGCCTATAAACGCATCCTATAACATTTTCTTACCATCAGATATTACTTCGATGAAGAAAATCTCAACTTTTTCTTCATTTAGTGACTTGTTACTTGAAGATTTTACACGAACTTTGCAAGATATCTATCTAGGGTCGCAGGAGAGACATGTTTTTTTGAATTTAAAAAAAAAAACTCATCAACATTATAGTATAAACTTTGGGCATTTATATGTATTATTTTAACACCTTTTTTGTGCTAAAATCCTAACCATGTTCATCGTTATGATATTGGAATTGTTTCCTGCGGTAGAAATATTATCCAATACCATACTCAACAATGAAATAAAAACCTCTAATAGCAACGTAAGAAATAAATATTTTTATAATGCTTTGATATTGTGATAAGAGACAAATAAATATAAATTTAAATAAAATTAATAAATAGTCAAATATTGATAACGATTCAAAAAGTACATAAATAATGCTAGTTATAATGAAAATATATAAGTTTAACGCCGTGAAATTGACCTTATGTCCGAAAAAATTGGTTCAATTGATCAGGAAAATCAATTTTTATGCCTTTTGGGCGCTGCGTATGTAGATGGTTTTTCTACATCTGCATCGGGTTTGGAGCTTTCAGCAGCAGCCTGATGGGTTTTTGCCCAAGAGAGGGAGGATTTATCCTCCGGGGTTAGTTTGTTAACTGGCGTGTTGCCAACTCTGTCGACTAGACGTTGGGCGGCGTGCCCATCGATAAAGGGCCTCTTAGAACTGTTTTTGCGGTCTTTAGCGGCAATTTTTCCACAGGTGCAGAGGGAGCGGAAGTAATTGGCATTCTGACTCATCCTAGCAGTTGGTCGCACCCAGCCTAGCAGTGTCTACACCTTGTGCAACTGCCTGGAATTCATAAAGCCCAGACCCTGCCCGAGTCTTGTCAGACCCCCTGTGACCATATGGTGGTGTGACACAGGAGATCTGTACATGCGCTCGCCCCTATCCGCCACCTGGGGACGCGTCCGATGGGAGACTGACAACTCCGCACGGAGTGCGACTGTAATCATTCGTATAATTTTATTTTGGCGCCTTTAAATGTTTTCTATGTTGGAAGCTGAGGTACTACTCCATAGTACCATATTAGTTTAATGATTGAATTATAAAGTAGAAGCTTGCAATCTAAGCTTAGGGTAGAGTTTCTACCAATAAGCCTATTTATTTGCACTGCTTTCAACTTCATTTGTGTCAATTTTGCTTCTATAAGACCTTTCCAATTTAAACGCCGATCAAGATCTAAACCAAGATATTTAACATACGGGTGTTGTGTTATCGATTGGTTATTTATTCGAATATGAGAGCATGAGTCTCTCGCAATGTGAATGTTATGTGAGTTATGTGAGGACATTTTTGTTCATTAATTTTTATTCTCCATTTCTGCAACCACAATTCCAAGGAACATATGTGTATGGTCTTGTAAATATTGGAATGCCACGTTTGTTCAATAGTGCTGCGCTGTCTTTTAAATCCGAATTAATGATTCGTAATTAAGATTTTCTCAAATAGTTTTGACATACCTATTTGATAGCAAACTTATTAGTCTGTATGATTCTACCTTCGTGTGGTCTTTTCCTGGCTTAGGTATCATGGTAATCAGAAAGGTTCAGAATTAACTTTCATCTCACTTTTACACCACGCAACTTCTCATGACTCTGTCTCTTTACAAACTATCCAATATATTTCTAACAATGTCTGTTTTGCCTTCTGCTTCCAAATGTTCTTGTCAAAGCCTGTTTTAGTGATTTTGATGTTTGTGTTTTTCTGTGTGCTATGTATGAATGTTTTGTATATCATTATCAGTATTTCATAGCCTACTATTTACATATATATGGTGACTCAAACGTATAATTGGACACTACTAGGTATGAGATTATTCAAAACCGATTTTATACCTTTTTTTAGTTCATTTATCATTTATTGTATCTTCAAAATTTTTGAACTAACAATAATTACTCATTAGCCTGGAACGTTGCTATATGGTCAAAAATATATGTTTGTAATTGAACTATGTAGTTCGGTCGCGAACTACACAACTCTACTTCCAGTCACTGGACGGTACACAGAAAAAATATTCACTGAAAATAATTCAATTAACAGTCAGCTCTGTTTTCAAACATTTTTTTTAATTGTCTCAATTAATCAAAGCTTAAAATTTAAAATGTTTGTGTACGATCTATATTTTGTTTTAGTGATGTATAAACTATTATACAGACTACTAACATTTGATTACTCTGTTTGTTAAAAAATCAGCACTCTTTGCTATTTACCGTTTTTTCAAGACATGTAATTCTTGAATTTCTTAAAAATAAACTTATAAGCTCTTATAATGTCATATTTAACAGAAATTTATAAATATAATAGAGTGCAAAAATATGCGTGAATTATATATAAAAATATATTTACATACATACATAAATACCTTGTAAAGTCATGGTGGATATCAATATAAACAACATCACTAGATGTTGGCACCATGCATTTATCAGTGTTACCGATTTGGTTTAATTTAACAAACATTGGATATTTTTTTACAAATTTATGAATTTTTATGTGTTTCTTCAAGATTTAAGATTTTTAAAAAAATATTTCTTTGTTAATTTTAAAAGTTATAAATAATGAATTATCATGAGGTTGTATTACTATATTAAAAAAATATACACATTTTTCAGATCTTTTAACAGAAATAAGTTTTCAGACTATAGAAAATTGATTTCTTAAAGAAATGCCACAGGTGACGATATTCTACTGTCCAAGAATACTAAGCCGTTAGCATAAAAAACATATCCAATACTATCCCCCATAAGCAGCATTGTCAATTTTTAAATTTTAAAAAGCACTGAAACTTAAAAATGCACGTATTTTTCGAAAAATAGCACTGAAAGCTTTTGTTTTAATTTTTAAAATGCATTTATTAAATTTATTTTAATTAATTCATGAAATAAATAAAATTTTATTGAGACATTGGTAAAAAATAACAAAAAGAATAATAAAATAGAAAAATAAAAGTGTGCACCCACATACATTTTCGCTTCTTTTGATTATAAAATTAGTTTTTGGAATACAAGCATGAAAATACGAAGAAATGTCTAACAAGGTAATGTCGAGAGACCAGTAGTGCAATTCACTAACTTTTAACGATCTAACACTTGTTAAAAATATCAACATGTTTTTTGCTTGCACTATTGCATTTGCGATTCACTAACCTATGGTTAACAAATGAAAAATACAAACCAAAATGAATGGCAATGCTGCTAAACAAAATGGCAAAATAGCGAAAAGAACAAAGAGAAATGAAAAATAATAAACAAAACTTTCCACACAAGTGCTTTATATTTTGTTTGTTTTTTTTTTTAATTTTATTTCTACAAAATTGTTTAAATTCATTTTTATAAGGTAGGTAAAATACATACATACATATGTATGTGTTTTAATTATAAATATTAATTATTTAGAATATTTTACATCTAATGGGCAACTTTATCTTTTAAGATTTTGATAAAGTAAACGACGCAAAAATAGTTGTAGTTAAATTAACAATACTCGACTTACTAAGAAAAACAGCTGATTTATAAAAACATCAAATGGTATTAAAAAGCATTTCGGAATAGCAAAGTCTTTCGTTTTGTTGTTAAATTTTTTTAACGAGTCCCGAATCGTTAAAATTGAATAGTGAATCACACTACAGAGAATCGGATGTTTGATTAACATCAAACTCTTCATAAAAACAAACAAAAAATTACTTTATATTTAGAGTTTGACAGGTTGAAAGTATAAAAAGCAGTATCGCGATTACCTTTTAGAATTACTTGTATGTACATGTATGCTCATATTTTCAAGGTATTTTAAAGGAAAAAAGTGTGCTAATTTTCAAAAGAGTCTTTTTTTATTTCAAATTAAATCTAGTGACACTAAAGAGGAAAAAAAAGCACTGATTCAGAAAAAGCACTGAGACAAATATATTTGGTGTCGAAAATTTAAAAAAGCATTAAAAGCAGTTGAGTTGACAACGCTGCCCATAAGAAGCAATTTGTTTTAAGTTTTCTTAAATAACATACCTAATAATGAATTAAATAACATACGTAATAATTACTGATACTTTATATATAACAAAAATTAGCAGTTTTTATATCAATTTTACGTATACTGACCGAACATTGTACATACATATGCATGTATATTATAAAAACATATGTTTCTATATATGAACATATATGTATGTATATCTGGCAGCTCTGCATGTGTTATATAAGAATCTCATAACAACAAAACAGAGATGATTATTTATTGCAGTGTTCTAGTAGCTTATTAAAAAATGTTTAAATTAATAAGAAAAGGAAACAAATATTTTTCGTAAAAACTTTATATTGTAATATTAAAAACTAATGTGTTTAAAGTGAATTTTCATGCTTTATGTTATGTTCATTTTATGTTATGTAAGTTTTGTTAAACTTAATAAAAATGAATGTAAATCATAAAAATTTGTCTTTTATTAATATTGGAGATTTTATGCCAAAAACCACATAAATATTTGATTTATCCAATCAACTTTTTTATTGATTTCTTTATTGGATAAAACACATACATTAATTGCGTCAATTAAAAATTTAATATTTTAAAATGTCAAAATGCAATTAATTTTTTAATTGAGTTAATTAACATATTTGTTTGAAAATTTTTAGAAACCCTGGTTATTTTTTAACCGACTTCAAAAAAAGAAGGAGGTTATCAATTCGTCTGTGTGTTGCTTTTTTTTTTTTTTTTTTTTTTTTTTTTTTTTGTATGTTTGTGCCTTCATAACTCGGTCATTTCTGAACCGATTTTCAAAATTTTTGCACTATTACAAAGGTTATGGCTACAGATTGGTCCCATTTTAAAATAAGTTCAAAAGTTTAAAAATTAAAGGGTGTCCCCATACAACATACATGTTTTTTACGTGTATTATGAACTTTATAGGTCACCAATTTAAAATTAAAAAAAAATGCGTATCACTGTAGCTCCCAATAACAAAAAGTAATTAAAAAATAAAATTAAAAATTAAAGGGTGACCCCATAGGTGACTTAATTTCACCTTTATGCTCCTATCTTTTGAACCGTTATAGACATACTCTTGAAAGTTGCACAGAGTGTTCGATACTATGTCTCTTATAATAAGTACAAAAATTTAAAATTATAAATTAAAGGGTGTCCCATTAGTTGGTTTATTTTGATATATATATGGCCAAACTTTTGAACCGTTGTAGACAGACAGTTGAAATTTACAAAAAACTTGTATTGCTAAGTCCGCTAAAATAACAAGTGTAAAATATGAATTTGGAAATTAAAGGGTGTCCCAATAGTTAATGTAAAAGTAATATATATGGCCAAACTTTTCAACTGTTATAGATAGACAGTTGAAATTTACAATGAACCTATATTGCTTAGTCCGCTATTACAAGAAGTATAAAATTTGGATCTATAAATTAAAGGGTGTCCCCATTATTGATGTAATTTGACCATTATGTCCTCATCTTTGGAACCGTTATAGACAAACACTTGAAAAATATACAGAATGTTCACTACTATGTCTGGTATAACAACAAGTATAAATATTTAAAATTGGAAATTAAAGGGTGTAACAATAGTTGATGTAATTTGATGTATATGGACACAAAGTTAAAATTTAAAAAGAATCTGTATGACATAGTCCTCCTTAAAAAGTATTTATATTAAAATTTGAATTTAAAGGGTGTCCCAATAGGTGACGTCATTTGATATATATGACCATATCTTTTAAACAGTTATTGATAAACACTTAACAATTAGACAGAATGTCCATTACTATATCTGTTATAATAAGTATAAATATTTAAAATTGTAAATTACAGGGTGTCGCAATAGTTTATGTAATTTGATGTATATGACAAAACTTTTAAACCGTTACAGACAGACGGTTGAAATTTACAATGAACCTGTATTGCTACGACCGCTATAACTAGTATAAAATTTGAATTCGGAAATTATAGGGTGTCGCAATAGTTACCGTCTTCAAGAAACATGATTTTAAGTTTGTCTGTTTTGAAGTCGGTTTTTTTTTGCAAGAATTATTTAATTCGCTGAAACAAATGTTTGATTAAAACATTTTAAAAAACCTGATTATTTTTTTAATTCGCTGAAATAAATGTTTGATTAAACCTCATACTTCTTTTTTAATCAAATAATTTAATTCATTATAAAACATAAAAAAACTCAAATTTACAAATTTATTAATTAATATGATCAAATCGTTTGTAGGCTGAAAATTAGTAAAGAGTTTAATTGGCAATACAAATTTCTAGTAAACTTTTTAATTGAAATTGATTTTCTATTTTTTCTGTGTAGATCGGCATTTTCTCTTTCCTCTTCGGATAATCGACAGGATTGACGCAGGGTTGTGTGGTTCCCTGGGGATGATTGCAATTGATCTCGGCCTACGTAGTATATCGTTGACCGGGACCTCATCCAATCTTGCACGGGGCCACACTTTCCCTGAGGATGTGATGTGAGCTGTAATGCTGAACTCTCACTTGTGAATGAGAGCAGCTTAATGTGACCTTGAAACCAGCCAACGTCTACATTTTGAGGCGCTGGACTGGTTTCATCAATTAAGAAGTTTTCTAGCAATTTGAGACGGATCATCTCCCATTTCTCAACATATGTAAAGATAATAAGTTACACATTTGTAAAGATAAAACTAAATTAAATTAAAAATATTTATATTGTGAGAACAATATTTTTTTAAACTACATACGTTGCTATTAAGTTGCTGACTATCAGGAAGACGATTCCAAAGGCATGCCGCATGAATGAAGAAGTGCCTTTCTGATACAAGAAAGCGTTGTAGGGGAATTATGATCTTTTTAGCTCTAAGTCATCTGGCAAACCTAAATTTATCGCTAAGATATCATAGAACCTCTGAATAAATAATTTTATGTAATAGTAAGAGTACACGAATATGTAGAAGATTATTGAATGAGACACCGTAAAGCTTGGAGGAAAAATGGGACACATGATCATATCTTCCCAGGCCATATGTATATCTCACAATATTATTATATATGTATAACATTCAGCTTTCTTTTGCTAATAGAATCACAATTTGCGAAGAGTTCACAACCGTACATTAAACCTGGAAGAAGGTATGATTTTGCAATCATTTGCCTAATATTTAGAGGAGTATAATATTGTGTCGACAAAGACACCTCAGTTTTATATAAGTTTGGCCTAAAAGTGTGTTAACATGGTTTTCCATGTTAGGCTATTATTAAAAATAAGCCAAAGTTTTTTGGCAGCATTTACAATATTGATCTTTTTTCCGTTTATTAAAATATCTATACTGATATTAGAATCAAGTGTTCTATTGCCAATTAATAAGCACATTGACTTATGAGGGTTTAAAAAAAAGTCCATTAGCCGTTGACCATAGGTAGATTTTATTTAATTCATCGCTGAGTCTCACAGTGATAGATTTTGCTGGACTACTTAGGTATAACTGCACATATGAATTTTACAGTGCAAGAGTTGGTTTGGCAGATCATTTACATAAATTGCAAAAAGGATTGGTCCAAGAATTGACCCTTGAGGTACACCTCTAGATAAACTTAAAGCAGTTGATTGGCCATTTTTCCATTGGACAAATTGTGAACGAAAAGAAACACAGCTAGGATTTTTACGAAATCCTGATTGTTTATCATTCAATAAATTATTTTACCTAATATAAGATGAGATTTGAAAATGAAGTATTTTTTCTAGAACTTTGGACAGGAAACACAGAATAACTATTGGCCTGAATTCAAAATCAGTTTTCGGTATTGGCACTATTTTTGCATATTTCCATTTCGACGGAAAGTCGACGTGCTAGTCATTATAATACTGTTGAATATAATACTGTTGAATATATAATATGGCAAATGTACAGGTAGCAACATCTTTATAAATCTTGGGTGAATGTTGTTACAGCACTCGACTTAATTAAATTAAAACATAAAAGGACTTCTGATGGACTCACACAGAATTGAAAAAGATTCAGGATTATTAAAACTTAGACTTGAAAGACTGTAAAAACTGTTATCAGTTGGCACCAAAAATATATTTGTAAATGCTCTGTTAATCTCTTCTACATCTAATTGGCAATTGTTTACACTCTCTGTCCTACCAACCCCAATTTCTCTAATATATTTCAATGTTTGCCTAGAGTCTATCGCAGAACCAAAACGTCTAGAGTAGTGTTCAATTTTTTCAATTCTGATACCAGTATTGACATTTATTCTCGCAGCTTTAAATTTAGTCTTCAACTCCGAGGTTCTAAAACGTTTCCACCTTGAATGCAATGTCTCTTTTATAAATTTATAAGGAATTTAATACGAACAGAAAACCAAGGCTTTGTTCTAGGGCTTATTATTTTAGATTTAATTGGAATGGAGTCATCATACAGACGTTGTATATTATTTTCAAATAATTCTTGCAAAAAAAAACCGACTTCAAAACAGACAAACTTAAAATCATGTTTCTTGAAGACGGTAACTATTGCGACACCCTATAATTTCCGAATTCAAATTTTATACTAGTTATAGCGGTCGTAGCAATACAGGTTCATTGTAAATTTCAACCGTCTGTCTGTAACGGTTTAAAAGTTTTGTCATATACATCTAATTACATAAACTATTGCGACACCCTGTAATTTATAATTTTAAATATTTATACTTATTATAACAGATATAGTAATGGACATTATGTCTAATTGTTAAGTGTTTATCAATAACTGTTTAAAAGATATGGTCATATATATCAAATGACGTCACCTATTGGGCACCCTTTAAATTCAAATTTTAATATAAATACTTTTTAAGGAGGACTTTGTCATACAGATTCTTTTTAAATTTTAACTTTGTGTCCATATACATCAAATTACATCAACTATTGGGACACCCTTTAATTTCCAATTTTAAATATTTTTACTTTTTGTAATACCAGACATAGTAGTGAAAATTCTGTCTATTTTTCAAGTGTTTGTCTATAACGGTTCCAAAGATGAGGACATAATGGTCAAATTACATCAATAATAGGGACACCCTTTAATTTATAGATCCAAATTTTATACTCGTTGTAATAGCGGACTAAGCAATATAGGTTCTTTGTAAATTTCAACTGTCTATCTATAACAGTTGATAAGTTTGGCCATATATATTACTTTTGCATTAACTATTGGGACACCCTTTATTTTCCAAATTCATATTTTACACTTGTTATTTTAGCGGACTTAGCAATACAAATTCTTTGTAAATTTCAACTGTCTGTCTATAACGGTTCAAAAGTTTGGCCATATATATATCAAAATAAACCAACTAATGGGACACCCTTTAATTTCTAATTTTAAATATTTATACTTATTATAACAGACATAGTAACGAACATTCTGTGCAACTTTCAAGTGTTTGTCTATAACGGTTCAAAAGATAGGAGAATAAAGGTGAAATTAAGTCACCTATGGGGTCACCCTTTAATTTTTAATTTTATTTTTTAATTACTTTTTGTTATTGGGAGCTATAGTAATACGCACTTTTTTCTAATTTTAAATGGGTGACCTATAAAGTTCATAATACACGTAAAAAACATGTATGTTGTATGGGGACACCCTTTAATTTTTAAACTTTTAAACTGTTTTTAAAATGGGACCAATCTGCAGCCATAACCTTTCTAATGGCGCAAAAATTTTTAAAATCGGTTCAGAAATGACCGAGTTCTGAAGGCACAAACATACAAAAAAAAAAAAAAAAAAAAAAAAAAAAAAAAGCAACACACAGACGAATTGATAACCTCCTTCTTTTTTTGAAGTCGGTTAAAAAAGAAACTTGCTCATCAACTGTAAACATGCAGTACAGAGGAATCCAATCTATAAGTGAAACTCTCTCTTCGAAAACGTTGTAGTTCACGGTTTTAAAATATTGATAGTGAATTGTTGATTGCGACGTAGGAACGTTAAAGTGATAATGTTAAAAAATTAAATCATAAAAAATAAAGTAAAAGTCAAAATATTTAACATGAGGAAAGCTTAAGGTAGTGGTAGACTTTGTTCTCACCAACTGACGATTACTAATTGAATACAAGTTTTCTCGTATTCCTTTATCTGAGTTTGGTTGGTTAAATAGATGATGGTTACAACTAAACGCTGCCCTAAGTAGATAGATACGAAGAGTCATGATGACGGACGTAGCTGTCTAGAAAATGTGCTTTCCGCTCTACTGGTGTATAAAAAATTTAATTTTCCCAATTTTTCTTTAATATTAACACCTAATTTGTAATTTAATTTATTCTTTCTTAGAGAGAATAAAAACGAACTTAAGCTTGACTATAAATTTCATAGTATGTATTAAATGATGCTTTGAAAAACACGGAGCATATACTTGGTCATATAACATATCTCCAACAAAGAAAATATCAAGCAAGGTTCTATTGGTTGCTATGTGTTGGATTAACTGTGTTAGTGGGGTTATCCAGGGGCCAGTAACTCCAAGGTTGAGAAAAAATTTGATAAACAAATCCTTTTATTTGGCCTATAAACGCATCCTATAACATTTTCTTACCATCAGATATTACTTCGATGAAGAAAATCTCAACTTTTTCTTCATTTAGTGAATTGTTACTTGAAGATTTTACACGAACTTTGCAAGATATCTATCTAGGGTCGCAGGAGAGACATGTTTTTTTGAATTTAAAAAAAAAACTCATCAACATTATAGTATAAACTTTGGGCATTTATATGTATTATTTTAACACCTTTTTTGTGCTAAAATCCTAACCATGTTCATCGTTATGATATTGGAATTGTTTCCTGCGGTAGAAATATTATCCAATACCATACTCAACAGTGAAATAAAAACCTCTAATAGCAACGTAAGAAATAAATATTTTTATAATGCTTTGATATTGTGATAAGAGACAAATAAATATAAATTTAAATAAAATTAATAAATAGTCAAATATTGATAACGATTCAAAAAGTACATAAATAATGCTAGTTATAATGAAAATATATAAGTTTAACGCCGTGAAATTGACCTTATGTCCGAAAAAATTGGTTCAATTGATCAGGAAAATCAATTTTTATGCCTTTTGGGCGCTGCGTATGTAGATGGTTTTTCTACATCTGCATCGGGTTTGGAGCTTTCAGCAGCAGCCTGATGGGTTTTTGCCCAAGAGAGGGAGGATTTATCCTCCGGGGTTAGTTTGTTAACTGGCGTGTTGCCAACTCTGTCGACTAGACGTTGGGCGGCGTGCCCATCGATAAAGGGCCTCTTAGAACTGTTTTTGCGGTCTTTAGCGGCAATTTTTCCACAGGTGCAGAGGGAGCGGAAGTAATTGGCATTCTGACTCATCCTAGCAGTTGGTCGCACCCAGCCTAGCAGTGTCTACACCTTGTGCAACTGCCTGGAATTCATAAAGCCCAGACCCTGCCCGAGTCTTGTCAGACCCCCTGTGACCATATGGTGGTGTGACACAGGAGATCTGTACATGCGCTCGCCCCTATCCGCCACCTGGGGACGCGTCCGATGGGAGACTGACAACTCCGCACGGAGTGCGACTGTAATCATTCGTATAATTTTATTTTGGCGCCTTTAAATGTTTTCTATGTTGGAAGCTGAGGTACTACTCCATAGTACCATATTAGTTTAATGATTGAATTATAAAGTAGAAGCTTGCAATCTAAGCTTAGGGTAGAGTTTCTACCAATAAGCCTATTTATTTGCACTGCTTTCAACTTCATTTGTGTCAATTTTGCTTCTATAAGACCTTTCCAATTTAAACGCCGATCAAGATCTAAACCAAGATATTTAACATACGGGTGTTGTGTTATCGATTGGTTATTTATTCGAATATGAGAGCATGAGTCTCTCGCAATGTGAATGTTATGTGAGTTATGTGAGGACATTTTTGTTCATTAATTTTTATTCTCCATTTCTGCAACCACAATTCCAAGGAACATATGTGTATGGTCTTGTAAATATTGGAATGCCACGTTTGTTCAATAGTGCTGCGCTGTCTTTTAAATCCGAATTAATGATTCGTAATTAAGATTTTCTCAAATAGTTTTGACATACCTATTTGATAGCAAACTTATTAGTCTGTATGATTCTACCTTCGTGTGGTCTTTTCCTGGCTTAGGTATCATGGTAATCAGAAAGGTTCAGAATTAACTTTCATCTCACTTTTACACCACGCAACTTCTCATGACTCTGTCTCTTTACAAACTATCCAATATATTTCTAACAATGTCTGTTTTGCCTTCTGCTTCCAAATGTTCTTGTCAAAGCCTGTTTTAGTGATTTTGATGTTTGTGTTTTTCTGTGTGCTATGTATGAATGTTTTGTATATCATTATCAGTATTTCATAGCCTACTATTTACATATATATGGTGACTCAAACGTATAATTGGACACTACTAGGTATGAGATTATTCAAAACCGATTTTATACCTTTTTTTAGTTCATTTATCATTTATTGTATCTTCAAAATTTTTGAACTAACAATAATTACTCATTAGCCTGGAACGTTGCTATATGGTCAAAAATATATGTTTGTAATTGAACTATGTAGTTCGGTCGCGAACTACACAACTCTACTTCCAGTCACTGGACGGTACACAGAAAAAATATTCACTGAAAATAATTCAATTAACAGTCAGCTCTGTTTTCAAACATTTTTTTTAATTGTCTCAATTAATCAAAGCTTAAAATTTAAAATGTTTGTGTACGATCTATATTTTGTTTTAGTGATGTATAAACTATTATACAGACTACTAACATTTGATTACTCTGTTTGTTAAAAAATCAGCACTCTTTGCTATTTACCGTTTTTTCAAGACATGTAATTCTTGAATTTCTTAAAAATAAACTTATAAGCTCTTATAATGTCATATTTAACAGAAATTTATAAATATAATAGAGTGCAAAAATATGCGTGAATTATATATAAAAATATATTTACATACATACATAAATACCTTGTAAAGTCATGGTGGATATCAATATAAACAACATCACTAGATGTTGGCACCATGCATTTATCAGTGTTACCGATTTGGTTTAATTTAACAAACATTGGATATTTTTTTACAAATTTATGAATTTTTATGTGTTTCTTCAAGATTTAAGATTTTTAAAAAAATATTTCTTTGTTAATTTTAAAAGTTATAAATAATGAATTATCATGAGGTTGTATTACTATATTAAAAAAATATACACATTTTTCAGATCTTTTAACAGAAATAAGTTTTCAGACTATAGAAAATTGATTTCTTAAAGAAATGCCACAGGTGACGATATTCTACTGTCCAAGAATACTAAGCCGTTAGCATAAAAAACATATCCAATACTATCCCCCATAAGCAGCATTGTCAATTTTTAAATTTTAAAAAGTACTGAAACTTAAAAATGCACGTATTTTTCGAAAAATAGCACTGAAAGCTTTTGTTTTAATTTTTAAAATGCATTTATTAAATTTATTTTAATTAATTCATGAAATAAATAAAATTTTATTGAGACATTGGTAAAAAATAACAAAAAGAATAATAAAATAGAAAAATAAAAGTGTGCACCCACATACATTTTCGCTTCTTTTGATTATAAAATTAGTTTTTGGAATACAAGCATGAAAATACGAAGAAATGTCAAACAAGGTAATGTCGAGAGACCAGTAGTGCAATTCACTAACTTTTAACGATCTAACACTTGTTAAAAATATCAACATGTTTTTTGCTTGCACTATTGCATTTGCGATTCACTAACCTATGGTTAACAAATGAAAAATACAAACCAAAATGAATGGCAATGCTGCTAAACAAAATGGCAAAATAGCGAAAAGAACAAAGAGAAATGAAAAATAATAAACAAAACTTTCCACACAAGTGCTTTATATTTTGTTTGTTTTTTTTTTAATTTTATTTCTACAAAATTGTTTAAATTCATTTTTATAAGGTAGGTAAAATACATACATACATATGTATGTGTTTTAATTATAAATATTAATTATTTAGAATATTTTACATCTAATGGGCAACTTTATCTTTTAAGATTTTGATAAAGTAAACGACGCAAAAATAGTTGTAGTTAAATTAACAATACTCGACTTACTAAGAAAAACAGCTGATTTATAAAAACATCAAATGGTATTAAAAAGCATTTCGGAATAGCAAAGTCTTTCGTTTTGTTGTTAAATTTTTTTAACGAGTCCCGAATCGTTAAAATTGAATAGTGAATCACACTACAGAGAATCGGATGTTTGATTAACATCAAACTCTTCATAAAAACAAACAAAAAATTACTTTATATTTAGAGTTTGACAGGTTGAAAGTATAAAAAGCAGTATCGCGATTACCTTTTAGAATTACTTGTATGTACATGTATGCTCATATTTTCAAGGTATTTTAAAGGAAAAAAGTGTGCTAATTTTCAAAAGAGTCTTTTTTTATTTCAAATTAAATCTAGTGACACTAAAGAGGAAAAAAAAAGCACTGATTCAGAAAAAGCACTGAGACAAATATATTTGGTGTCGAAAATTTAAAAAAGCATTAAAAGCAGTTGAGTTGACAACGCTGCCCATAAGAAGCAATTTGTTTTAAGTTTTCTTAAATAACATACCTAATAATGAATTAAATAACATACGTAATAATTACTGATACTTTATATATAACAAAAATTAGCAGTTTTATATCAATTTTACGTATACTGACCGAACATTGTACATACATATGCATGTATATTATAAAAACATATGTTTCTATATATGAACATATATGTATGTATATCTGGCAGCTCTGCATGTGTTATATAAGAATCTCATAACAACAAAACAGAGATGATTATTTATTGCAGTGTTCTAGTAGCTTATTAAAAAATGTTTAAATTAATAAGAAAAGGAAACAAATATTTTTCGTAAAAACTTTATATTGTAATAACGAGTGATTTTTTAAGAGCTTGAGAACTTTTTTTTTTAAAAAAACGCATAAAATTTGCAAAATCTCATCGGTTCTTTATTTGAAACGTTAGATTGGTCCATGACATTTACTTTTTGAAGATAATTTCATTTAAATGTTGACCGCGGCTGCGTCTTAGGTGGTCCATTCGGAAAGTCTAATTTTGGGCAACTTTTTCGAGCATTTCGGCCGGAATAGCCCGAATTTCTTCGGAAATGTTGTCTTCCAAAGCTGGAATAGTTGCTGGCTTATTTCTGTAGACTTTAGACTTGACGTAGCCCCACAAAAAATAGTCTAAAGGCGTCAAATCGCATGATCTTGGTGGCCAACTTACCGGTCCATTTCTTGAGATGAATTGTTCTCCGAAGTTTTCCCTCAAAATGGCCATAGAATCGCGAGCTGTGTGGCATGTAGCGCCATCTTGTTGAAACCACATGTCAACCAAGTTCAGTTGTTCCATTTTTGGCAACAAAAAGTTTGTTAGCATCGAACGATAGCGATCGCCATTCACCGTAACGCCGCATCTTTGAAAAAATACGGTCCAATGATTCCACCAGCGTACAAACCACACCAAACAGTGCATTTTTCGGGATGCATGGGCAGTTCTTGAACGGCTTCTGGTTGCTCTTCACTCCAAATGCGGCAATTTTGCTTATTTACGTAGCCATTCAACCAGAAATGAGCCTCATCGCTGAACAAAATTTGTCACATTTGAACATTTCGAACCGAACACTGATTTTGGTAATAAAATTCAATGATTTGCAAGCGTTGCTCGTTAGTAAGTCTATTCATGATGAAATGTCAAAGCATACTGAACATCTTTCTCTTTGGCACCATGTCTGAAATCTCACGTGATCTGTCAAATACTAATGCATGAAAATCCTAACCTCAAAAAAATCACCCATTATTAAAAACTAATGTGTTTAAAGTGAATTTTCATGCTTTATGTTATGTTCATTTTATGTTATGTAAGTTTTGTTAAACTTAATAAAAATGAATGTAAATCATAAAAATTTGTCTTTTATTAATATTGGAGATTTTATGCCAAAAACCACATAAATATTTGATTTATCCAATCAACTTTTTTATTGATTTCTTTATTGGATAAAACACATACATTAATTGCGTCAATTAAAAATTTAATATTTTAAAATGTCAAAATGCAATTAATTTTTTAATTGAGTTAATTAACATATTTGTTTGAAAATTTTTAGAAACCCTGGTTATTTTTTTAATTCGCTGAAACAAATGTTTGATTAAAACATTTTAAAAAACCTGATTATTTTTTTAATTCGCTGAAATAAATGTTTGATTAAACCTCATACTTCTTTTTTAATCAAATAATTTAATTCATTATAAAACATAAAAAAACTCAAATTTACAAATTTATTAATTAATATGATCAAATCGTTTGTAGGCTGAAAATTAGTAAAGAGTTTAATTGGCAATACAAATTTCTAGTAAACTTTTTAATTGAAATTGATTTTCTATTTTTTCTGTGTAGATCGGCATTTTCTCTTTCCTCTTCGGATAATCGACAGGATTGACGCAGGGTTGTGTGGTTCCCTGGGGATGATTGCAATTGGTCTCGGCCTACGTAGTATATCGTTGACCGGGACCTCATCCAATCTTGCACGGGGCCACACTTTCCCTAAGGATGTGATGTGAGCTGTAATGCTGAACTCTCACTTGTGAATGAGAGCAGCTTAATGTGACCTTGAAACCAGCCAACGTCTACATTTTGAGGCGCTGGACTGGTTTCATCAATTAAGAAGTTTTCTAGCAATTTGAGACGGATCATCTCCCATTTCTCAACATATGTAAAGATAATAAGTTACACATTTGTAAAGATAAAACTAAATTAAATTAAAAATATTTATATTGTGAGAACAATATTTTTTTAAACTACATACGTTGCTATTAAGTTGCTGACTATCAGGAAGACGATTCCAAAGGCATGCCGCATGAATGAAGAAGTGCCTTTCTGATACAAGAAAGCGTTGTAGGGGAATTATGATCTTTTTAGCTCTAAGTCATCTGGCAAACCTAAATTTATCGCTAAGATATCATAGAACCTCTGAATAAATAATTTTATGTAATAGTAAGAGTACACGAATATGTAGAAGATTATTGAATGAGACACCGTAAAGCTTGGAGGAAAAATGGGACACATGATCATATCTTCCCAGGCCATATGTATATCTCACAATATTATTATATATGTATAACATTCAGCTTTCTTTTGCTAATAGAATCACAATTTGCGAAGAGTTCACAACCGTACATTAAACCTGGAAGAAGGTATGATTTTGCAATCATTTGCCTAATATTTAGAGGAGTATAATATTGTGTCGACAAAGACACCTCAGTTTTATATAAGTTTGGCCTAAAAGTGTGTTAACATGGTTTTTCCATGTTAGGCTATTATTAAAAATAAGCCAAAGTTTTTTGGCAGCATTTACAATATTGATCTTTTTTCCGTTTATTAAAATATCTATACTGATATTAGAATCAAGTGTTCTATTGCCAATTAATAAGCACATTGACTTATGAGGGTTTAAAAAAAGTCCATTAGCCGTTGACCATAGGTAGATTTTATTTAATTCATCGCTGAGTCTCACAGTGATAGATTTTGCTGGACTACTTAGGTATAACTGCACATATGAATTTTACAGTGCAAGAGTTGGTTTGGCAGATCATTTACATAAATTGCAAAAAGGATTGGTCCAAGAATTGACCCTTGAGGTACACCTCTAGATAAACTTAAAGCAGTTGATTGGCCATTTTTCCATTGGACAAATTGTGAACGAAAAGAAACACAGCTAGGATTTTTACGAAATCCTGATTGTTTATCATTCAATAAATTATTTTACCTAATATAAGATGAGATTTGAAAATGAAGTATTTTTTCTAGAACTTTGGACAGGAAACACAGAATAACTATTGGCCTGAATTCAAAATCAGTTTTCGGTATTGGCACTATTTTTGCATATTTCCATTTCGACGGAAAGTCGACGTGCTAGTCATTATAATACTGTTGAATATAATACTGTTGAATATATAATATGGCAAATGTACAGGTAGCAACATCTTTATAAATCTTGGGTGAATGTTGTTACAGCACTCGACTTAATTAAATTAAAACATAAAAGGACTTCTGATGGACTCACACAGAATTGAAAAAGATTCAGGATTATTAAAACTTAGACTTGAAGGACTGTAAAAACTGTTATCAGTTGGCACCAAAAATATATTTGTAAATGCTCTGTTAATCTCTTCTACATCTAATTGGCAATTGTTTACACTCTCTGTCCTACCAACCCCAATTTCTCTAATATATTTCAATGTTTGCCTAGAGTCTATCGCAGAACCAAAACGTCTAGAGTAGTGTTCAATTTTTTCAATTCTGATACCAGTATTGACATTTATTCTCGCAGCTTTAAATTTAGTCTTCAACTCCGGGGTTCTAAAACGTATCCACCTCGAGTGCAATGTCTCTTTTATAAATTTATAAGGAATTTAATACGAGCAGAAAACCAAGGCTTTGTTCTAGAGCTTATTATTTTAGATTTAATTGGAATGGAGTCATCATACAGACGTTGTATATTATTTTCAAAAAAAGAAACTTGCTCATCAACTGTAAGCATGCAGTACAGAGGAATCCAATCTATAAGTGAAACTCTCTCTTCGAAAACGTTGTAGTTCACGTTTTTAAAATATTGATAGTGAATTGTTGATTGCGACGTAGGAACGTTAAAGTGATATGTTAAAAAATTAAATCATAAAAAATACAGTAAAAGTAAAAATATTCAACACGAGGAAAGCTTAAGGTAGTGGTAGACTTTGTTCTCACCAACTGACGATTACTAATTGAATACAAGTTTTCTCGTATTCCTTTTTTGAGTTTGGTTGGTTAAATAGATGATGATTACAACTAAACGCTGCCCTAAGTAGATAGATACGAAGAGTCATGATGACGGACGTAGCTGTCTAGAAAATGTCCATTCCGCTCTACTGGTGTCTAAAAAATTTAATTTTCCCAATTTTTCTTTAATATTATCGCCTAATTTGTAATTTAATTTATTCTTTCTTAGAGAGAATAAAAACGAACTTAAGCTTGACTATAAATTTCATAGTATGTATTAAATGATGCTTTGAAAAACACGGAGCATATACTTGGTCATATAACATATCTCCAACAAAGAAAATATCAAGCAAGGTTCTATTGGTTGCTATGTGTTGGATTAACTGTGTTAGTGGGGTTATCCAGGGGCCAGTAACTCCAAGGTTGAGAAAAAATTTGATAAACAAATCCTTTTATTTGGCCTATAAACGCATCCTACTAACATTTTCTTACCATCAGATATTACTTCGATGAAGAAAATCTCAACTTTTTCTTCATTTAGTGAATTGTTACTTGAAGATTTTACACGAACTTTGCAAGATATCTATCTAGGGTCACAGGAGAGAGACATGTTTTTTTGAATTTTCAAAAAAAAAAACATATCTAAACTCATCAACATTATTGTATAAAATTTGGACATTTATATGTATTATTATAACACCTTTTTTGTGCTAAAATCCTAACCATGTTCATCGTTATGATATTGGAATTGTTTCCTGCGGTAGAAATATTATCCAATACCCTACTCAACAGTGAAATAAAAACCTCTAATAGCAACGTAAGAAATAAATATTTTTATAATGCTTTGATATTGTGATAAAAGACAAATAAATATAAATTTAAATAAGATTAATAAATAGTCAAATATTTATAACGATTCAAAAAGTACATAAATAATGCTAGTTATAATGAAAATATATAAGTTTAACGCCGTAAAATTGACTTTATGTCCGAAAAAATTGGTTCAATTGATCAGGAAAATCAATTTTTATGCCTTTTGGGCGCTGCGTATGTAGATGGTTTTTCTACATCTGCATCGGGTTTGGAGCTTTCAGCAGCAGCCTGATGGGTTTTTGCCCAAAAGAGGGAGGATTTATCCTCCGGGGTTAGTTTGTTAACTGGCGTGTTGCCAACTCTGTCGACTAGACGTTGGGCGGCGTGCCCATCGATAAAGGGCCTCTTAGAACTGTTTTTGCGGTCTTTAGGGGTAATTTTTCCACAGGTGCAGAGGGAGGGGAAGTGATTGGCATTCTGACTCATCCTAGCAGTTGGTCGCACCCAGCCTAGCAGTGTCTACACCTTGTGCAACTGCCTGGAATTCATAAAGCCCAGACCCTGCCCGAGTCTTGTCAGACCCCCTGTGACCATATGGTGGTGTGACACAGGAGATCTGTACATGCGCTCGCCCCTATCCGCCACCTGGGGACCCGTCCGATGGGAGACTGACAACTCCGCACGGAGTGCGACTGTAATCATTCGTATAATTTTATTTTGGCGCCTTTAAATGTTTTCTATGTTGGAAGCTGAGGTACTACTCCATAGTACCATATTAGTTTAATGATTGAATTATAAAGTAGAAGCTTGCAATCTAAGCTTAGGGTTGAGTTTCTACCAATAAGCCTATTTATTTGCACTGCTTTCAACTTCATTTGTGGCAATTTTGCTTCTATAAGACCTTTCCAATTTAAACGCCGATCAAGATCTAAACCAAGATATTTAACATACGGGTGTTGTGGTATCGATTGGTTATTTATTCGAATATGAGAACATGAGTCTCTCGCAATGTGAATGTTATGTGAGTTATGTGAGTACATTTTTGTTCATTAATTTTTATTCTCCATTTCTGCAACCGCAATTCCAAGGAACATATGTGTATGGTCTTGTAAATATTGGAATGCCACGTTTGTTCAATAGTGCTGCGCTGTCTTTTAAATCCGAATTAATGATTCCTAATTAAGATTTTCTCAAATAGTTTTGACATACCTATTTGATAGCAAACTTATTAGTCTGTATGATTCTACCTTCGTGTGGTCTTTTCTTGGCTTAGGTATCATGGTAATCAAAAAGGTTCAGAATTAACTTTCATCTCACTTTTACACCACGCAACTTCTCATGACTCTGTCTCTTTACAAACTATCCAATATATTTCTAACAATGTCTGTTTTGCCTTCTGCTTCCAAATGTTCTTGTCAAAGCCTGTTTTAGTGATTTTTATGTTTGTGTTTTTCTGTGTGCTATGTATGAATGTTTTGTATATCATTGTTTTTGTCTCATAGCCTACTTAGTATTTCATAGCCTACTATTTACATATATATGGTGACTCAAACGTGTAATTGGATACTACTAGGTATGAGATTATTCAAAACCGATTTTATACCTTTTTTTTAGTTCATTTATCATTTATTGTATCTTCAACATTTTTGAACTAACAATAATTACTCATTAGCCTGGAACGTTGCTATATGGTCAAAAATATTTGTTTGTATTACCCGTTCTAATAGTAACAAAAATTTGTCTGTTTAATTTGAGTGAGAAGTTATTCTTTAAAATTTTATTGCGATAGAACCACATCTTGAAGTTCCGCAGAAGTCTTGAACGCATTTTTTGTATTTACATTTTATAAGTTATATTTATACTTTATTTGTGGTTTTTAATATTTTTTCATATTTTATTTATTGTATTTTCAATAAATCTGAACTAATAATAATTACTAATATCTTAAATCTAAAAAAAAATATACTTGTTAAGTCTAGCCAGTGCTAGACAAAAAAATTGTATGTTTCACGGTTGCTGCAATCATTTGCAGGTCATCCCTCTGACGTTCGGGCGAGAGAAGCAGTGTCCCTCCTTAGATTCAGGTATACTTAGTATGCCTATGTTTTTTAGTATGCTTCGGGCCAGCGGTTTTGTATGTGTTTCAAGCTTCTTTAAATACGTAACTGTATATTTCGCTATTTCTGCTTTAACTGCTGGCACTTTTAAATCTTTGTGGATGTTCGAGTTTTTTATATACCAAGGAGCAGATGTTATCATACGTAGAATCTTATTTTGGCGCCTTCAGATTTTTCCTATATTGCTAGCTGAGGCAGTACTCAATAATTGAATGCCAGAACACCAAATTGGTTTTAGAATTGACTTGTACAATATAAGTACTCCCAGGGGTTCCAACTGTCACTGCAGTAAATTGCAGGAACCCTAGCGTCTGGGACACCAGACGCTAGGGTTCCTAGATTTGGAGCCCAAATCTGGTAGAAAAGGTCTGTTGTTTTAAAACACGGGTCCTCTTCGAGGCCCGACCAGTGCCCAATGGACTGGTACCACGGGAATCGGTGGCCCCACAGAGACTCCCCTGTCTCTGTGACCGGTTACTGGTAAGGTCCCCTTAGGGGTACACGTGGTGAATGTGGTTTAAGATCGATGTATGCAGGGAGGATGCATTGTTGATTAAAATGCGCTGTTGCATTCTCAACAGAAGGAGTTGGATAGTCTCCAACCCCTAAGGTTAGAGCATGGGTCCATGGCTTACCATGTTCTAAAAATTGCTAATCACTGTGACTGTACGACACACCTGAATTGCGTACATCGTTATCCTTACACAGGGCACGTTATCATAGGGTGCGCCATTACTACACAGTGGCAGGTAACCACGGTGGCCCCTGGCCTTTTTGGGGCTTAAATCCGTTATTGCCTTCAATATCGATAAATTCAAATCTTAATGGTACATCGGCACTAGGCTCTACTGGTGGCAACTCATCTATATCAGTACATATATTTGGAGTGAAAACCTTCTTCAAATATCCAACAAATAAATCGCCTTTTTCGGATGCACTTCTTGCCCAGTCTCTACAAGAAGTTCGCAAGGTAGCCTTACGTACGACCGGTCTTTTAAGGATTATACATGCATGCCATAATGAATAATCTGATTGTGCAGTTGCGTCGAGGTCTTCCAAGTAATTTTATAGAGATGCTACTCTTCGAGATTCTAGTAGCTATCTTAGCAGTGTTGTGCAATCTTTAAGTCTTGATTTGTTGAGGAGATCTGTGTGATTGCCACTCTCTTCGAATTTTTCTTTTTTCAGCCAAGAGCCTCTTGACATCTACAGCATAAATTTGGTGGTATTTAGCTGGTTGTCGGGTTACTGTTGCATGCTGTGCAGCTGATTTATGGATTTGATAAAAATTAATTAGACTTTGATCCACGTCTTCTAGGGTTCTTAGCGGTATGTTTTCCGAACAGTGAGTACTGACATATTTTATATATTTCAACCAATTAATGCTTGTGCTACTTGTGGTGACACGATATTTTACTGGTTCCATATATATACAGTAGTGGGTAAATGATCTGAGGATAATTCAAGTGACGCTTCAACTTTAATCATTTCTCCCGGAATCACGCCAAAATCATTAACATCCGGTATTTTTCTATGAAACAGGGACCTAGTGATTTGAAGAAGTCGGGAAACTGACTATCTGACATTTGAAATCTAGGAGGTGAATAAATCGAAGAAATAACTAAATTTTAATGAAATTCTTCAATACAGATGTTTGTTGCTTGTAGGTAAACTTCACAAAAATCACACAGTAAATAATGTTTGATTCGAGCCTTTATTAGTATTGCTGAACCTTTGGTGTCATATAAGATATAGCCATTTATTTTAAAAAAGCTATTTGTAGTTAAGTGAGTCTCTGAAATCAGCATGACATCAATTTGTTGATTATTAAGAAAGTACTCGAGTTCATTTTTGTGTTGGCGTATGCCGTTTGCGTTCCAGAAACATATTTTTAAACAGTTCATGGTTTGTTGCATGCAACATTATAGATTGCCCTATTATGACCATATTCTTGTCAATTTAGACACGGGTCCTGATCGCTTATGCGGTTCATCTACGCTTATTTTGCGGTGTAACAGATATTTTAAATCATAAATAGGGTGCGTTTCCTTCTTTTTCAATCTGATATCTCCAGGTTCCAGTTCAACGCGAAATAGAGGTTTAGCGACACGTTCTCGATTTCTAAAATTGTCTACACTCTTTACCTTAAATCCCGCTTTTTGGAGGCCATCTCTGATATCAACTGGATCAACATGTTAGTCTTCACCTTTAATAACTACCTGTAGACCTTTACTACTCTTCAGCTGGTAGATATAAAAGTTCTTTTTGCAGCTTTTAAACTCGTTTACTGCTTTACGATAACTGCTTCCATCAATAAATTGTATTTTTGTCTCATCAATGTTACCACGCTTGATGTGAACTACATAAAATGATTTCTAGCCAATAACTGAAATAACTTCTTTATTAAATCGTTTGAATTTTTCTCCCTTAAATAAATTGGAGGTGGTTTGAGCGACTTGGGTGCCGTTTTACGTTCATTTGTTTCGCTATCTAAAATAGCAAAACGATTTTTTGATTATTCCGTTAGAGTCCTTTTCTTTATGTACTTTAGACATTGGTGCAAACTGCGAAAATTTAGGACTTCGACCTTTTTTTAATACAGTTATGTATCTGTCCATTACCACTTCCATCTTGGGTTCTTCTACACTATCCATAGTAGTTTTAATTATACTCTGTTCAGCAGGCTACTGGTTTGCAGGTATTTTATTTTCATCACTTAACAAAAGCGATGAACAAGATTGGGCATGAATAACTTGCATATCATTTACGAGTATTCACAAATTGTAACTAGTTTTTTGGTTTTTATTTATTTCAATATTGTCCACATTTTTTTACTTAAATTAAAGAGGCTCATTAGCCCCTATTGTTTTTGTTTTATTTTCAAAGTAGCAATGCGTTGTCAAGAAAGAACAAGTATAAAAATTGCATACAACTTTGTTGTTGTATTACAAACAGGTTTGTTTTTTGCTTTTGTTGGAAATTATTCACACAATGTACGTTTTTGTTATTTGCTAATTGCGAGCTTAGAAAAAACATGTCCGCACTAGGGATATCCCAGACTTTTTTATTTCCCAGAAACGGGGAAAAAATATTCGCATTCCCGGGAATTCCCGGGATTCCCAGGAAAAATTCATAGTTTTAATAAAACATAAAAAGAATGCAAATAACGACTAAAGGTAAGGTCACATTAGGTAAATGTGTGCCTCAATTTGTGTTGTTTGATGGTGTATTTTCGTAAAACATTTTAAAATTTGTTTAGAGATAAACTTTCTTCGTTTTTGGGCTTTTAAGGTCTTTTTTGCAGAAAATGTAAAATGTTTATTTTACTACGCAACGTTTCGCTGGTATTTTCCAGCTTCAACAGGGATAAGTTTTATTTAATCTGGCAACGATATAAAAAACATAAACACAATAATGTAGTAAGATAACTTTAGTGCATGTAGTATAAACATGCATACACAAACATACATTCCTGAAAACAAACCAAAATAAGAGTACAATGGAAATGTAAACTAAACAAATATTAATAAAAAAAAAGTATGACTTGCATTTCTAGTGGCTGGTGTCAATTGATATGGGTCACTAGAATGCATGGTAAATTAATATATGACATTGACTTTGTAGTAAGTAGATTATAAGCAATTTTGTAAATGAATAATTTTAAGTAGGGCAATTAGTTAAATTAAAATAGTATATAAGCTGAGACAAAATTTAAATAAAATTAGAAATAATTCTGACTCTCAAAAAGTTGTTCTTATTTCTCAAAAAAACTTCGGCAATTAACTTTGCCATACTATAGAGCCGACTAAGACTCTAAGGCTCTCAAATAAACTAAGTATCTTATAGGAATAGTATTTTCAGCCAGAAAATCACTCTTTTCAGTTCACTTTTAAAAATGGTTTGAATGAACCTCACAGAGCCACTGTTTTGGCTGCTAGATCCAAAAGCCTAAATGAAGCAATCTAAATAGCTTCTGAAGTAGTGTCACACCCAAATTCTATAATGCATTTCAATAGGAATGGAAGATTTTTGAATAACAGAAAACCGCGTGACAATAATAACGGATGGCATAATAACTCTAACTTTGATACTTACAATAGAAATGGTACCTATAACCAAAATAACCATTATAGGAATATGTTACTAAAGGACAGGGAGTCGAAATAAACCCTGCAATCCTCAAGAGTAAATTTGACAGAAGGAATTAAAACAATTAAAAAAATATACATTGAAAACCTACAGTTCGCTCACAGATGCACCATATTTTGTAACATTTAGAATGGATGAAGGAATTTTTATAAGATTTTTAATAGACACAGGTGCAGACATTTCTATATGCAAAGAAAATTTTATAGGAAATAAAGAAATAAAAGAACATAATGCTTGCAGAATTACAAGTATTGAAAATAAATCAATGCAGACCAAGAGCACTTCAATATTGAAACTGTTACTTCCCGACCAAATATTACACCATGAATATCAAATCGTAAACACAGAGTTTCCAATAGCCACTGATGGTATCCTTGGTAGAGATTTTTTTTAAAAATATTTTGCAAAGATAGACTATGTGAAATACACTTTAACTATTGTAGTAAATGAAACTGAATACGTTTTACCACTAAGACCGAACACCATTAAATTTACAATAACACCTAGAACAGAAATGATACAGGCAATAAACGTACAAGTAAAAGAGGACAGCGTTGTATGCGCAAAACAAATAGGTGACAATGTTTTTATTAGCAATACAATAATTCCGAAACGAGGAACAAAACACATTAGAATTTTAAACGCATCAGATAAAGAGGTCTTGATATCACAATCAAGACCTCTTCAAGAAATCAAACCCTTAGCCAATTACAACATTCTATATGGAAGATATGAACTTACAAATAATAAACAAAAAACTAAGGAAATTACTAAATATAGATACAGTCGACTTAACAGCTAGAAAAACCATAGAAGAGATATGCAGAGAAATCCAAGATATTTTTCATTTGGAAGGAGATCACTTTTTTTTTTTGATTTCATATTTATTTATTGTATCTTCAATATGTTTGAACTAACAATAATAACTCATATCTTAAGTCTAAAATAAAATATACTTTTTAAGTCCAGCCAGTGCAAGACAAAAAAAATGTATGTTCCACGCTTGTTGAAATTAATTATGGGTCATCCCTCTATTGTACGGCCAAGATAAGCAGTATCTCTTCTTTTTAGTCGAATGTAACCAGGAGCATTAAGAATGTTACGCCAGTGGATTTGGATGAGTTTCAAGCTTTTTCAAATACGTTACCGCATGTTTCGCTATTTCTGATTTAACTGTTAGCACGTTTAGATCTTTGTGAATATTAGAGTTTTTGATATACCAGGGAGCAACTGTGATCATTCGAAGAATCTTATTTTGGCGCCTTTGAATTTTTTAAACATCGCTAGCTGAGGCAGTGCCCCATAATTGAATCCTATAGCATCAAATTGGTTTAAGTATCGACTTGTAGAGTAGTAATTTGCAATCTAAGCTGAGGATAGAGTTTCTGCCAATAAGCCAGTTTAGTTAGATTGCTTTTAACTTCATTTGTGTCAACTTGGATTCTATGTGGTTTTTCCAAGTAAGGTGCCGGTCAAGATGTATACCGAGGTATTTGACGTGTGAAAGCTGGGATATCAGTTGATTATTTATGCAAATAGGGGGGCATGAGTCCCTACGCAGTGTGAAAGTTATATGAGTGCATTTTTGTTTATTCACCTTAATTATCCATTTATTCAACCATTTTTCCAATTTGAGTACGTGATATTGTAAATCTTGTGATGCTACTTGCGCGCTTTCATGAATACTTCAAAAAGCTGTGTCATCAGCAAATGTTGATGTGTGCACTTGATTGCTAATTGGCATGTCGGATGTGTACAGCAAGTATAAATACTACCTGTGGAACTCCGGCTTTAATAAGCTGAGGCGAGCTGAAGAAATCTCCTTCTTTTAGTATGAACTTTCGATCAGTTAAATAATTTTTTATGAGCTTATAGAAGTTTGTGGGCAAATTCAGCTTTAACTTGTATATAAGGCCTTCGTGCCATACCTTGTCAAATGCTTGAGAAACATCGATAAAAAGTGCAGAACAGTATTTTTTTTTTCTTCAAAGGTCTTCCAGGCTTAGGTATCATAGTAATCAAAGAAATTTTCCACTTTGTAGGAAAGTACTCAAGACGTAAAATGGCATTCAAAACAAAAAGAATGATTTTTTGGGCTATACGGGGCAATTCAAATAACATCTTGTTACTGATTTTATCAATGCCAGGGTAACTGCCGGACTAACATCGATAGGTGGGAGGAAGGAGGTCACCTAACAGCGAATAATGTTTACCAACAAAGACTACAAACTGTAGACGATACCCCAGTTTACACTCGAAATTATAGACTGCCACAGTCACAGCAAGAAGAAATCAAGACGCAAGTTCGTAAATTAATAAAAGAAGATTTTATTGAACCATCTGTTAGTCCTTATAATTTTGCATTACTTTTAGTACCAAAGAAAAGTGACAGTGATGAGAAGAAATGGAGACTAGTTGTCTACTATCGTCAATTGAATAAGAAATTAGTTAACGACAAATTTCCATTAACACAGTTAGACGATGTGTTGGATAGGATAGGAAGAGCGAAATACTTTTCAACGCTAGATATGACAAGTTCTTTCCACCAAATAGAATTAGAACGCACATCTAGACCACTTACGGCATTTTCCACAAATAACGGACATTATGAATTTAAAAGACTGCCTTTTGGTCTCAAAATATCTTCCAATAGTTTTCAAAAAATGTTAAGAATAGCATTAACCGGCCTAGATTCAAATGCTTTTATATACGTAGACGATATAATTGTTTTTGGATGCTCATTGCAACATCATAATAATAACCTAACAAAAGTATTTCAAAGGTTAAGAAGCTACAATTTCAAACTAAATCCAAATAAATGTAATTTCTTGAAGCCAGAAGTAGTTTACTTAGGACACCTTATCACAGACAAAGGAAAAATGACAGACCCAAACAAGAGTAAGGCACTTGAAACTTACCCAATCCCAAAAAATGCAGACGATACAAGAAGATTCGTAGCTTTCTGCAATTATTACAGACGATTTGTTAAAAATTTTGCCCAAATAGCTAAACCTCTTAATGAATTATTAAAGAAGAACCAAAAATTTGTTTGGACAGAAAATTGGCAAAAGTCTTTTGAAATGTTAAAAACTATTGTAACTAACCCGCCGATATTACAATACCCAGACTTTGAAAAAGAATTTATACTTACTACTGACGCATCAGAGTACGCCTTGAGAGCAGTACTTTCACAAGGTGAAATAAATAAAGATTTACCAATCTCGTATGCGAGCCGTTCTTTGAATAAACATGAAATTAATAAACCTGTGATAGAAAAAGAACTTTTAGCTATTAATTGGGGAATCACTCATTTCCGACCATATTTATACGGAAGAAAATTTAAAGTGGTGACTGACCACAGACCACTAGTATCATTGTTTTCCCACAAAAATCCTTCATCAAGATTAACTAGAATTAGACTAGATCTCATGGATTATGATTTCGAGATCATTTATAAACAAGGAAAAATAAATACTAATGCTGATGCATTGTCAAGAATCAAAATGAACTCCAATGACTTAAAGGATATGATGCCAAAATCGATAAATATAATGACTAGAAACATGACTGGGAAATTAAATAGAAAAAGTAATAAAAGTAGTACTACAACGATAGAAGGTGAGAATAAGAAAGAAGGAAATAGCTATGACACAGGGACTGATCACCTCTATATGTGGAATAGCATTTCATTTTCACAGATAACAGGGTACCCAAGATTAAGTTTTGTTGTAGATAAAATGAATAAAAGCATGCCGAAAATTGTAATTTTTGGAAATCGCGTAGTAATATCTGGTAATGAAAATGCATACTCGAATTTAGGTTCAGTTTTGCAGAAGTTAACTAAGGTCTTACGGGATAACCAAATATTTATAGTAACGCTAGCGAAAGATGATGAAATATTTAAATATGTGCACGAAAGGAGATTTATAGAAATGTATAATAGCATGCAAAATAAGTTTAAACATAGGCAGAGACCTATAGAAATTATATTGTTTAGACAACTAGAAAAGATATTGGAAAAAGTAAGACAAGAAGAAATTATTAAGGAATATAATGAAACTCCAAATGGCGGACATGCGGGAGTGGGTAGAAAAGTCATTAGAATAAAATAGAAATACATATGGAAAAATATGGAAAAATATGTACAAAACGATATTTTGATTTGAGATTTTATCAGTCATTGCGAATCTTGCAAAAGAAATTACTAATACATCTACAAAACCATTTCAAGTAATACAACTAGACACGGTAGGTCTATTAAGAGTATCAAACGGATACAGATATATATTGACAGCACAATGTGAGTTAACTAAATACATTGACGCATACCCAACAGAAACTAAAGAAGCATCTGTGATAGGAAGAATATCAGTAGAAAAGTTTATATTAAAATATGGATGTTTTGATACGGTTAAAACAGATAGAGGAACTGAATTTATAAACGAATTATTTAAATGAATATGTCCACTCATGAAATTTAAACACATAACTTCGACTGCATATCACCATGAAACTTTAGGTAGTATTGAGAGGAATCATAAAGTTTTAAATGAATACATGCGTTCCTGCACGGAACAATTCAATTGGGATGAATGGATTCCATATTATACATTCGCGTATAATACCACTCCACATACAGCTCCACATATTTTACCCCATTTGAGCTGGTATATGGTAGATTAGCGTCAATGCCAACCGAAGCCATGTCAGATGATACATTTTACAATTATGAAGATTATGTAACAGAATTAAAAATAAAATTAAAAAATGCACATGAAATGGCAAACAAAAACTTATTGAAATACAAAACAAAACAGAAAATTACTAAATATAAGAATACTAATAGAAATAATATAAAAATTGGAGATAAAGTATTTAGAAAAGAAAACGCAAAGAAAAGTGAAAACGAATACATTGGTCCTTTTTGAAGTAATAAACACAGAAAATGTAAATGTCACTATTTTAAAAGATAACAAACCAAATACTATACACAAAAATAGATTACAAATATTTTAAATATTATTATTTTAATTGTTTTTAATTTAATATATACACAAAAAAGGAAAGAGAAAAAAATATATAAATAAAATATTGTATGTATATATATATTTTTTTCTTTTCTTTTAAACGGTAGGGATGTAGTGCATGTAGTATAAACATGCATACACAAACATACATTCATGAAAACAAACCAAAATAAGAGCACAATGGAAATGTAAACAAAACAAATATTAATAAAAAAAAGTGACTAGTGACTGGTGTCAATTGATATGGGTCACTAGAATGCATGGTAAATTAATATATGACATTGACTTTGTAGTAAGTAGATTATAAGCAATTTTGTAAATGAATAATTTTAAGTAGGGCAATTAGTTAAATTAAAATAGTATATAAGCTGAGACAAAATTTAATAAAATTAGAAATAATTCTGACTCTCAAATAGTTGTTCTTATTTCTCAAAAAATCTTCGGCAATTAACTTTGCCATACTATAGAGCCGACTAAGATTGTAAGGCTCTCAAATAAACTAAGAATCCTATAGGATTAGTAAACACACAACATTACTTCTTTACATAACTAACAACGTGATAACTTAGTTTAACTTATTTTGTTTACATATATTTTTCTCAAATAATTTTAGCGCATAGAGCAAACAAAACAGTTAACACATTATTTACAAAAACAAAAACTTAAGTAGAAAAACAAGAACAAAGTAACGTTGTTTATATTATAAGAGAAATGCGGAGAAGTAATGAAGAGACTTAATGAACATGAAGCTGACATACGAAAGGAAAAAATAATAACTGCATTAGCACAACATTGCACAGAGATGAGACACAATGCAGATCTTTCAAATGTAAAAATTTTTGACAAAGAAATGAAAGAGAACAAACGATATACTCCAGAAAGTTTGAGAATCCAACAAAGAACAACAAGTGCAATAAATAGAAAAGAAGACAAAGATAACATCAGCGCCAACTATATGATTGCAATAATTTAGTAGTAGTTTTGCTCCAACTGTGATATTAGTTTAACATATTTTTAGCTGTGATATAATTTTTAAGTTTGTTTTTTGTGTTCCTTTTTTTTAATATTTTATGTTATGTTGTGTAAAACGTATATTGTTCAAATAAAGAGTAAAAATTGACGAGAAAACTATATGTATGTAAGTAAAATAAGTTAAACTAAGTTATCATGTTGTTAGTTATCTTACTACAATATTGTGTTTATGTTTTTTATATCGTTGCCAGATTCAATAAAACTTATCCCTGATGAAGCTGGAAAATACCAGCGAAACGTTGGATAGTAAAATGAAATAATAGTTTTTTATTTTACATTTTCTGCAAAAAAGACCATAAAAGCGAAAAAACGAACAAAGTTTATCTCTAAACAATATAAAAAAGGTCAATTAAATAATTATAAACATTTTAAAATTTGTTTTGTGCTTATTTTTGTTTGTGCAAACAAAATCAAATAGATATATGGGAAAACATGTTAGCCGTGTGGTCAGACCAGAAAAAATATTTGACTAAGAAAAATATTTGATTAAATTATCAAAAAATATAAATTTATTTCCCCAACATACATATGTACCTAAAAAATATACATAAATAAAAATTTATACAGAAGAATATTAAAAACAGCTTAAAGAAAATATTGTATGAACATGTTGCATTTGTAGAGACACATACATATCGCACACAAAATCACAAACAGTCACTACTCAAAATTCACAAATTTTCAGGAGAGTCAAAAACAGTTTTTAAAATGAGGTTGCAATGGTTTTAAGCAACATAAAAATAGTCATAGAGGTATTAGAAATATAACGAAATTTCCCTGATTAACGTCTCAGCCTCTTCCAGGCACAGTCTGCAGTATAGTATCTGCGATTTTCATCTTGGCTAAATGATACTTGAAGTTTCCATAACCTGTCACCAACGCAGCTATCTAGCTTAATGTACTTCTATTGTATCTGAGTATCTTGATTGCCTTCCCATGGGCTCCTTGAGCACCACTAGAGCCTGCCTACACGTAGTGTACTCCCACCACCTTTTCAGGTTTAATGAATTCACTCATTGTGGGATCTTAGATCGCATTATGCCATTACCTAATGCTGCTCTGGGTTCTGGTCTACAGAAATTCACAGCAGATTTCCCTTATCTAGTTGCTCTGCTGCTTATTCCCAGCTGTGCCTATGTTTCCCTTAACCCAATTCAATATTACCTAATTAACCGAAGCACATCTGTTAAGTTTTAAAACACATTCCAGCATTAGTTTGGAGTACACGTATACCTGCAGAGAATAATCAGTAAAAATGCTGATATCGTTCTCCATACATGTAGGAGACCGCCGACGTTATAATATATTTATATTACACCTTCAGTAAAAACTTCACGCGTGAGCACTATTACTGTCCAAGAAAAAAAAAACACGTCTGAAACAGATGGACAGACAGACATTGCCTTTAGCTATGGAACCCTAAAAACAGTAAGGTATCATGTGTCACTTTATTTTATTTGCTAATAATAAAGTTTTAAAAGCAAATAACTCTGCTGGAATCAACTATTGTTTGCCCCTTTTTGTTCTTACAATAAATTTGTAAGAACAAACAATTATTTGCCCAAATACATTTTGGTTTGCCGGCAAATAATTTTGTTTGCCAAGTATCAGCTGTTTTGTTGTTTGCCTATCAATTTTATTTTGTGGTCAGACTATGGCAAACAAATATTTGACGATTTCAGGCAAATATTTGCCTAATGTGACGGTACCTTAAATATTAGTATTAACAGTTTATAAAACTTAAAAACAATTCAGGTGACAAAAATAACAAGATATAATAAATATTTATAAATACTGAAAATATCTTTCAATAATTATTTTTTACAATTTTATTTTGTGGTCAGACTATGGCAAACAAATATTTGACGATTTCAGGCAAATATTTGCCTAAAGTGACGGTACCTTAAATATTAGTATTAACAGTTTATAAAACTTAAAAACAATTCAGGTGACAAAAATAACAAGATATAATAAATATTTATAAATACTGAAAATATCTTTCAATAATTATTTTTTACAAAACCTGATTTTAGAACTGTTAGTTCGTTTAACAAATTAATGCACATTCTTTTCCTTGTTTTTATTGCAAAATTCTCTCTTTAAAAGTTAATTCCATGTAGTTAGCAACACAACTGCTAGTTGACGGTTCTACAGATTCGAGTGGTTTGAATAATCTGTTGAACAATTGTACTAAATCAAGTTTTATGTCAATTTTTGGCACATTAGCAATTTCACCACATTTTAAATACTTAAGTAAACGCAAACGTTTTATCATCCCTTCCTTCATTTATTTTTCTTTTCAACCATCGTTTTTGAAAGAGTCGAAGTAATAGCCAAAAGGTGGTCGTAGAGGGTCTAAATAATAACATCTGCTAACATCATCCTGTGGCTCAAGTCCTCTACTGCAACTTTAATGGGATTCAAAACGGCCACCAAGTTTTTTAAAATCTGAACACATTTTTCAACCCACAACTCTGCGCAATTGAAATCTATCAGAGTTTTTTACATGCATTCTTCGATATAACAACGTTTGAATCATTTCAACCATACTTATCTTGTTTTTACATTATGAATTAATATTCATGATGTTTCTTATATTTCTCGTGACAGGCTGTTTTTGAGGAACTTTTTAAATAGTTTTATACTTTGTCTTGCATGATCTTTGATTTGTAAGTTTCTAGAAATATTACAATTTTAAAAATACTTGTTTTTTATTCAGCACAATAACGATCAAATATTTGTGTGATAGCAAAAAAAATGCTTATTTAAAAATAAGGACCACTGAATTTTCTTTAAAGTGCTCATGATTTTAAATTTAAAGTTTCCCAGGAAATTAGCAAAAAATTTCCAGGGAAACTTTTTATAGTTTTTCCCGGGTGGGAATTCCCGTTTCCCAAACCCTAGTCTAGTCAAAAATCGATATTTGAAAAATTTCATACCTAGTTATACGTTTGAGCCACTGTATATACATATATACACTTAATTCCGTTTTTACACTGTAGATTGGATCCAGAAAAAAACCGTGTAAAAAAGACATTGATAGTATGCGAAAATAGGTGATTTGTTCCTTATATCTAAAACCTATTAAAATTAGTGAAAAACAAGGATTTTAAAGGACAAGTATTCATGTTTAATTGCAAATATATGTACATATAATGTGTAGTTGCCCCTTTGATTTGCATCTCTAGTGTATTATGAAGACTTAGCAAGATAGTTTCGTTGCAGAAATCACCGATTGCCTAATTGAAATTTAATTTTTTTTTTATAGTTCTTAGTGTGACTTCGATTAAACCGGACATTTTGCAAAGAAACGGTTAGCCTTCTCCATTTCAAAGGCGATCTAAAATTTCAATTTTGGTTTCTAAAGAAATAGCTTTTGTCGTTTTTTTAGGGATGCATTGATAGTTCACAAAATATTAAAACATTTCAATTGCTCTGAAAAGTATATTTGATTGTATCCAAAAAAAGGGAATTCTCTTAAATTTGACAAAAAAATCTAAGACCAAAAGATTTTGAATCGTGTTAAATGGAATAAAATCGTGTAAAAAAATTTATTTTTTATTTTTAAACCGTGTTAAATCAAAACCGTGTAAAAACAGTGTAGAAACTGAATTAGGTGTATAATGAATATTTGAAAATTTATTAGTCGAACTACATATTTACATACGGATGAAATTTGAAGTCAAGCTTAAGTTAGTTTTTTCTCTCTAAGAAAGAATAATTATTCTTTAATATTGATCACCTAATTATTCTTTTTTAGAGAGAATTAAGCGAACTTTACATCAAATTTCTTCTATATTCATACATACATATGTATGAATATTTTTTCATATTTTATTTATTGTAACTTCGATATTAACAATAATTACTAGAACTTTTCCTCTAAAACACAATTTTAACCCTTTCACTTTTTAATTTTGTTTTGAAAAATGTTTTCTGCCTGATTACTTATTTTTCGATAATGACGAGTATACTCGACGAAAACAGAGTAAAACTTTTATGCTGTATAATTTTAAAAATTTGACAAAAAATCAAGCGTTGTCTGTTGGTTTTTTATAGAAAATCCTAATTGTTTACGTTGTAAACAAACATAATTTATTTCATTGATAAAAAATATACATTGATAAAAAATATTTGCCCTGCTTCGAGAAAAAAAGATTATTTGTTTCATTGATTTTAATATGAATGCAATTTTTTTTCTTCATGACGAGTATTCTCGACATTATTTTTTTTTTTATTTAATATTAGTCTATAGATACAATCCTTACAGACAATTTAAAAATATATATTAACTTAATCGTAAGAAAAAAAAAATTAAAAAGTTAAATTAGGAATTAAAAAAACAATGATATTATGTTGAATTACTGTTACAATTACAAAAAATCAACAAAATTATACAAACTATTAAATTGACGACATATACGCGTAAAAGGATCAGCTAGGTCATAATTAGTTTTAAACAATTTAACAAAAAGAGGTTTTTAATGACGAGTGTTGCGACACGGAACATTAAATTGTATATTACTCAACAGAAATTCACAGCAAATATTACCATTTATAAGGTTTAACATAAAAGAAACATTTAGCATAGTGCGACGGCTTTTTAGCGTAGGTAGTTTTATTAACGCAAGTCTGCTAGAATATGAAGGGAGATTTATTACAGGATTCCAATGAAGATTAAGTAAACATAATATCAAGAACTGTTTTTGCACTGACTCAATATATTGGCAATAAATATTGTAATAAGGATCCCATACGACTGATCCATATTCCAAAATAGGTCTGACCAGTGAAACGTAAAGTTGCTTGGTAATATAAGTATCAGAGAATTCTTTTGCCTACCTTTTTATAAATGGAAAAACAGCTCTAGCCTTATTGACAGTCATAGTAATGTGTGCAACGAAGTTTAATTTAGAATCAAGTAAATTTTCAAGATCCAAGAAAGTGTCGACTAAATCCAGCTGATGTCCTCCCAATGAGCAGTTAACAGCTATACAACTATTTCTAAAAAATCGCATACATTTACATTTTTTTAGATTTAGCTCCATTAAATTATTTTTGCACCATAAAAAGAAGTTGTTAAGATCACTTTGAAGATAAGCACGATCAACATATTGATTGAAGCTATAAAAAATTTTTACATCGTCCGCATACATTAAAATGTGGGAAAAGTGGATAACTTTCGGAAGGTCATTTATAAACAGCAAAAAAAGAGGTCTGAGATGACTGCCTTGTGGAACACCGGATAGAACATCAATGTTCTTAGACGTACTCATGTTGAATTGAACATTTTGTTTTCTACAGGTTAAAGAAGACATTAGCCAATTTAAACTTCTCCGGGATACACCTAATAAATCCAAATTTTGTAAATGGTAATTTACAAATAACATCATTATCACTGGATTCTTTATTATACAATTTCATTATTGTCGGATAACCGTTTGATTTTCTTTTTGAGTTGACGAAGGCATAGAAAGATTTTGGATCATGAAGAAAATTAAGTTTAATTTCATTTATGCAATTATTATATAACGAACGGTTTAGTAAGTTGTATTCTGCGACTTATAGAGTACTTTCCATAATCTGTCATCGAACCAGTGATTTTGTAAATTTTATAATATTTATTTTTCAAGTTTTTAAGTTTCGAAAGCTGCTTAGAATTCCAAGGTGGACCACTTGGGGCGTGAACGATTCTTTTGGGAACACAGGATTCAAAAAACGAATAAATAGTTTTATAGAAGGTGGTGATCATCAGATCTAAATCTGAATTACTCTTTATAGATTTATATAAAAGATTATACCAGCAAGTATTTTTTATATGCTCATTTAATGCGTAATAATTTGTTCGTTTGAAGCCGAAAACTCTTTCTGTTTTGCTTGGTTAGATACTAACGGCATAAATGAAGTAATCAGAATAGTAGGATGATATCGATCTTTAGGTAAACTAATAGGATCCGAGCGTGTTATTGCGCAATCATCGGAACAGTTAACAAACACCAAATCTCGCAATTTTCCAAAGTCATTGTAAATATTATTCATTTGGTAAAGACTAAGCGAAAAAATATCCTTTATAAATTCATCACAGCAGTTTTTATTTTGTACTGGAATCAAATATTCATAATCAGTCACATGTTTCCAAAAAATAGACGGTAAATTAAAATCACCAAGAACATAAATAGAATCAGTGCAAAAAATTCTCGTTTCGCCATGACGAGTATACTCGACATAAACAGTTAAAGGGTTAAAACAATTGGATTTATTTCAGATTATTTTTTGTTTGAAAATTTTTGGTTATTTCAGTAAAAATTTAATCGATTCAGCAATATTATTTTTTTTAATTTTTATTGTAATTTCAGAAATTTTTTCTTTTTTTTTTTTTAATCGGGTAATCTTCTTTGTTTGATTCAACTCAATTATTTGTTTGAGTATTTTATATTTATATTATTTCAATAAAATTGTTCACCTAATATAATAATTATTTGTTTGAGAAAATCACGGAAGGACTAAATCAGAATTAGTTGTTTTAATATATAAATTTGTTTATACGTACCTAGGTTTTCAAACAAAAAATATTTCGATAAAACAAATTTTTTTTGAATCAGACAAATTATTTTTTTATCCAAACACCTCATTTGAAATCAATTGTTGTACATCCTAAATGTCTCGCAAGAAATGGAAGAGATGAAGAATCCAGACGGTTCTTTATCAAATTTAACTGCATTATTATGCTGACAAAGGACAAAAATATTAAATGTGCGGGTCATATTGTTAGCGACGATGTCATTCAATACTCGCCTTTGTGACCTTGCTTCACCGCCTTGCCAAGCACGAACTTCTTTTTTTTTAGATTTAGCTCCATTAAATTATTTTTGCACCATAAAAATCGTATTCTCAATCTTATTGATTCCTAGTGACACTAGGTAAATATAGCTGATAAAAATTTGTCTTGGTAAAAGTCAAATTTCACATTACCTACCGTCTATTGCTGATAAAAATTTGTCTTCATAAAAGTCAAACTTCATATTAAAAAAAACATTATTTTAAATACTGGTTTTTTTCATATGTAGTTTGGCTTTTATCAAGCCAAAATTTTATCAGGTATAGACGATAGGTTAAAAAAGAAACATTATTTTTAATACTGGGTTTTCTATATAAAATTTGACTTTTATCAAGAAAAATTTTTTTACTAACCAAAGCAAGCGAATGAAAATTAGGCAATTGAAATTTGAAAAACAAAACAATATCACTCGGAATTTAATAAGCCGTAGACTTACAATGACATAAATCGTAAACTACTTCACTGTAAAAATCAATATATAACTCTGGTCGGAAAAAAAAATTCGGAAGCAAGAACTTTGTCATGCGATTTTAATAAACTGTGTCCTGAAACCAATCTATTCACAGATTTATTCTACCACGTCTAGTTTTTAATAAAATACTGATATTAAAATATTATTTATTATGACAAGAGTAAAAAATCTTCCACAAAAATGACTTCTATGATATAAAATAAAATCTTAAATATTAAATATTAATACCTATAACATTAAATATTGTAGATTTCTTTCTTTTATCTACTTTATTAGCTAATATTGCTCGGGACCACTTATGTATTTAAATTATGTAAACGATGCAGTAATAAACATTGATGAGCTATTTAGACAAGAAAAAAGATACTATAACAGGCGGCGTTCTGCCTTAACCCATTACTTACCTGTGTGTGTTTGAACACACGTTTATCACTTTCCCAAATTTGTGTTAAATAAAATACAGAAGAGCTTATATAATTACATATTTGGGATATTTATATTGTTACGAAAGAAGAATTTATTTATTATAAGCTCTGAACAACAATACTCTCGAACAACATTAATGGTTTATTTTCTTACAATGATGGAAGAAAGAAACGCCTCATACAAACATTCGCATTTACGCATATACATACACCGATTAAATAAACACTCTTCTGTTAAATACACAGCCACATACATAATTACAAGCATAAACAAATAAACAGCCACACATACAGGTATAAAGAAATAAATAGCCACACATACAGATATAAAGAAATAAAAAACCACACAAACAGAAAACAAGAGCAATAACAATCGAACCTGCCAGACCTGTCTGGAATAGAACATTCTAGTGCTTTTAAATCACCTATATAAGTGAATCGTGCTGGCGAGTAGTATGGCAGTATTAATTTAAAAGTCAAAAAGTTAAGTTGTCGAATTTTAAGAGTGTTTAACAGTTTGCTGTATTTTTTAACAGTGGTATTAATAAATAAAGTGACTTACAGTAAAAGTAATAACAGTGTGTATTTATTTTGCAATTAAAAGAACCCAACGTAAAGTAAAAACGTAACAATTGGTGACAGAAGTGAAATTGTAAAATAAAATAACTTAAAAAAATAAATAAAAATGAAATTTGAAGATCTTAAAGTGGAGCAGCTGAAAAAGGAGTTGAGTAAGCTGGATTTGCCAACAGCAGGTAACAAAACGGAACTGCAGAAGAGGCTCGTAGATGAATTCAAGCGTCGTGGCATGGACTTTGGCGCATATGAGTTTGATGAAAAAGAGATGACAGAGGTATGTAGCCGTGAAACAACAACAGCAAGTAGCATGGACTTCAATACGATGTTTGGCGCTATGATGGAGAAAATGGGAGAAAACTCTAGAATGCTTCTAGAAAATGTAAACGGAAAGCTAGTCGAAGTTCAGGAAGCTTCTAGAGCAAACAGTGAAAAACTGTTAGCTGAAGTACAAGAAGCTTCTAGAGCAAACAGCGAAAAACTGTTAGCTGAAGTACAAGAAGCTTCTAGAGCAAACAGCGAAAAACTGTTAGCTGAAGTAAGAGGTGAAGTACAGGAAGCTTCTAGGGTTAACAGTGAGAAACTAGAAAAAGTTAACGAAAAGCTAAGGAAATTTCTAAAACCGTCAATAAACGTGTTGACATCTTAGAAACAAAAGTCTGCAAGTTAATTATGAGGACATAATGGTGGAGCTACAGCGCAAATATGGCGGTGATCATAAAAAGGAGCTGTATAGAATGGAGCTACGTGGCAGGGTGGAGAGAGCAAATGAGACGCTTCAGGATTTCGCCATGGAAGTGGAGCGCTTGGTGCATCTGAGTTACCCTGGGGAAAACCATCCACTTCTAGAGCAGTTCAAAGTGGATGCGTTTGTAAATGGTATCCGTGACTCTGACGTAAAGTATGCGGTGTGCGCTGAGCCGAAGTCGTCGTTTCCGGAGACAGTCGCCTATGCGCTGACGCAAGAAACAGCAAAAGTCATTTCGAGGCCGCAGTCATACAAAGTGCGAAAAGTTGAAGTTGCTGCTGAGCATGAAAAAAACACAAGGGGCGAGCTTAAGCAATTACTAGAATCGCTAAAGGAAGTATTGAAAGAACTCCAATGCAGAAGAAAAGCTAAGTGCTTCAACTGCGGAAAAGTTGGCCATCTTCAGGTAGATTGCAAGTCCCCAAGAAAGACTGCATTCGCTTCGCCTAGGGACGAAACGGCATACAGTAGATGTTTCAATTGCGGGAAAGTGGGCCATTTACAGCGATACTGCAAGGCACCAAAAAGAGCAATGAGATCTGCTTCGCCATTAGAGAATAACAATGTTATGAACAAGCCACCGTTGGAAGTAAAAAGTGCTAGCATCGTGGATAATGGGCCAAAATCCGAAATTGTGGGACCATTAATTTCAATCTCTGTCATGCAGCAGCAAAACAAGAATCTGACTGCTCTGGGTTACATCAACGGTAAAAAGCACATTCTGATGATAGACACAGGAGCGTCGCAATCAATAATCAGACGCGACTTGGTAAAAGGAGAAATGGAGCCGCTAAGTGATGTCAGACTGCGTACTGCCACTGGAGAATTTGCAACAGTCTATGGCAAGATAAAACTAAGGGTATCTATCGGCAGGCTAAGTGTGGAGCATGTATTTATTGTGGCTGATATTTTGGATGAAGTATTGACGAGAAAACTATATGTATGTAAGTAAAATAAGTTAAACTAAGTTATCATGTTGTTAGTTATCTTACTACAATATTGTGTTTATGTTTTTTATATCGTTGCCAGATTCAATAAAACTTATCCCTGATGAAGCTGGAAAATACCAGCGAAACGTTGGATAGTAAAATGAAATAATAGTTTTTTATTTTACATTTTCTGCAAAAAAGACCATAAAAGCGAAAAAACGAACAAAGTTTATCTCTAAACAATATAAAAAAAGGTCAATTAAATAATTATAAACATTTTAAAATTTGTTTTGTGCTTATTTTTGTTTGTTCAAACAAAATCAAATAGATATATGGGAAAACATGTTAGCCGTGTGGTCAGACCAGAAAAAATATTTGACTAAGAAAAATATTTGATTAAATTATCAAAAAATATAAATTTATTTCCCCAACATACATATGTACCTAAAAAATATACATAAATAAAAATTTATACAGAAGAATATTAAAAACAGCTTAAAGAAAATATTGTATGAACATGTTGCATTTGTAGAGACACATACATATCGCACACAAAATCACAAACAGTCACTACTCAAAATTCACAAATTTTCAGGAGAGTCAAAAACAGTTTTTAAAATGAGGTTGCAATGGTTTTAAGCAACATAAAAATAGTCATAGAGGTATTAGAAATATAACGAAATTTCCCTGATTAACGTCTCAGCCTCTTCCAGGCACAGTCTGCAGTATAGTATCTGCGATTTTCATCTTGGCTAAATGATACTTGAAGTTTCCATAACCTGTCACCAACGCAGCTATCTAGCTTAATGTACTTCTATTGTATCTGAGTATCTTGATTGCCTTCCCATGGGCTCCTTGAGCACCACTAGAGCCTGCCTACACGTAGTGTACTCCCACCACCTTTTCAGGTTTAATGAATTCACTCATTGTGGGATCTTAGATCGCATTATGCCATTACCTAATGCTGCTCTGGATTCTGGTCTACAGAAATTCACAGCAGATTTCCCTTATCTAGTTGCTCTGCTGCTTATTCCCAGCTGTGCCTATGTTTCCCTTAACCCAATTCAATATTACCTTATTAACCGAAGCACATCTGTTAAGTTTTAAAACACAGCATTAGTTTGGAGTACACGTATACCTGCAGAGAATAATCAGTAAAAATGCTGATATCGTTCTCCATACATGTAGGAGACCGCCGACGTTATAATATATTTATATTACACCTTCAGTAAAAACTTCACGCGTGAGCACTATTACTGTCCAAGAAAAAAAAAACACGTCTGAAACAGATGGACAGACAGACATTGCCTTTAGCTATGGAACCCTAAAAACAGTAAGGTATCATGTGTCACTTTATTTTATTTGCTAATAATAAAGTTTTAAAAGCAAATAACTCTGCTGGAATCAACTATTGTTTGCCCCTGTTTGTTCTTACAATAAATTTGTAAGAACAAACAATTATTTGCCCAAATACATTTTGGTTTGCCGGCAAATAATTTTGTTTGCCAAGTATCAGCTGTTTTGTTGTTTGCCTATCAATTTTATTTTGTGGTCAGACTATGGCAAACAAATATTTGACGATTTCAGGCAAATATTTGCCTAATGTGACGGTACCTTAAATATTAGTATTAACAGTTTATAAAACTTAAAAACAATTCAGGTGACAAAAATAACAAGATATAATAAATATTTATAAATACTGAAAATATCTTTCAATAATTATTTTTTACAATTTTATTTTGTGGTCAGACTATGGCAAACAAATATTTGACGATTTCAGGCAAATATTTGCCTAAAGTGACGGTACCTTAAATATTAGTATTAACAGTTTATAAAACTTAAAAACAATTCAGGTGACAAAAATAACAAGATATAATAAATATTTATAAATACTGAAAATATCTTTCAATAATTATTTTTTACAAAACCTGATTTTAGAACTGTTAGTTCGTTTAACAAATTAATGCACATTCTTTTCCTTGTTTTTATTGCAAAATTCTCTCTTTAAAAGTTAATTCCATGTAGTTAGCAACACAACTGCTAGTTGACGGTTCTACAGATTCGAGTGGTTTGAATAATCTGTTGAACAATTGTACTAAATCAAGTTTTATGTCAATTTTTGGCACATTAGCAATTTCACCACATTTTAAATACTTAAGTAAACGCAAACGTTTTATCATCCCTTCCTTCATTTATTTTTCTTTTCAACCATCGTTTTTGAAAGAGTCGAAGTAATAGCCAAAAGGTGGTCGTAGAGGGTCTAAATAATAACATCTGCTAACATCATCCTGTGGCTCAAGTCCTCTACTGCAACTTTAATGGGATTCAAAACGGCCACCAAGTTTTTTAAAATCTGAACACATTTTTCAACCCACAACTCTGCGCAATTGAAATCTATCAGAGTTTTTTACATGCATTCTTCGATATAACAACGTTTGAATCATTTCAACCATACTTATCTTGTTTTTACATTATGAATTAATATTCATGATGTTTCTTATATTTCTCGTGACAGGCTGTTTTTGAGGAACTTTTTAAATAGTTTTATACTTTGTCTTGCATGATCTTTGATTTGTAAGTTTCTAGAAATATTACAATTTTAAAAATACTTGTTTTTTATTCAGCACAATAACGATCAAATATTTGTGTGATAGCAAAAAAAATGCTTATTTAAAAATAAGGACCACTGAATTTTCTTTAAAGTGCTCATGATTTTAAATTTAAAGTTTCCCGGGAAATTAGCAAAAAATTTCCAGGGAAACTTTTTATAGTTTTTCCCGGGTGGGAATTCCCGTTTCCCAAACCCTAGTCTAGTCAAAAATCGATATTTGAAAAATTTCATACCTAGTTATACGTTTGAGCCACTGTATATACATATATACACTTAATTCCGTTTTTACACTGTAGATTGGATCCAGAAAAAAACCGTGTAAAAAAGACATTGATAGTATGCGAAAATAGGTGATTTGTTCCTTATATCTAAAACCTATTAAAATTAGTGAAAAACAAGGATTTTTAAAGGACAAGTATTCATGTTTAATTGCAAATATATGTACATATAATGTGTAGTTGCCCCTTTGATTTGCATCTCTAGTGTATTATGAAGACTTAGCAAGATAGTTTCGTTGCAGAAATCACCGATTGCCTAATTGAAATTTAATTTTTTTTTATAGTTCTTAGTGTGACTTCGATTAAACCGGACATTTTGCAAAGAAACGGTTAGCCTTCTCCATTTCAAAGGCGATCTAAAATTTCAATTTTGGTTTCTAAAGAAATAGCTTTTGTCGTTTTTTTAGGGATGCATTGATAGTTCACAAAATATTAAAACATTTCAATTGCTCTGAAAAGTATATTTGATTGTATCCAAAAAAAGGGAATTCTCTTAAATTTGACAAAAAAATCTAAGACCAAAAGATTTTGAATCGTGTTAAATGGAATAAAATCGTGTAAAAAAATTTATTTTTTATTTTTAAACCGTGTTAAATCAAAACCGTGTAAAAACAGTGTAGAAACTGAATTAGGTGTATAATGAATATTTGAAAATTTATTAGTCGAACTACATATTTACATACGGATGAAATTTGAAGTCAAGCTTAAGTTAGTTTTTTCTCTCTAAGAAAGAATAATTATTCTTTAATATTGATCACCTAATTATTCTTTTTTAGAGAGAATTAAGCGAACTTTACATCAAATTTCTTCTATATTCATACATACATATGTATGAATATTTTTTCATATTTTATTTATTGTAACTTCGATATTAACAATAATTACTAGAACTTTTCCTCTAAAACACAATTTTAACCCTTTCACTTTTTAATTTTGTTTTGAAAAATGTTTTCTGCCTGATTACTTATTTTTCGATAATGACGAGTATACTCGACGAAAACAGAGTAAAACTTTTATGCTGTATAATTTTAAAAATTTGACAAATGACGAGTATTCTCGACATTATTTTTTTTTTATTTAATATTAGTCTATAGATACAATCCTTACAGACAATTTAAAATACATATTAACTTAATCTTAAGAAAAAAAAAATTAAAAAGTTAAATTAGGAATTAAAAAAACAATGATATTATGTTGAATTACTGTTACAATTACAAAAAATCAACAAAATTATACAAACTATTAAATTGACGACATATACGCGTAAAAGGATCAGCTAGGTCATAATTAGTTTTAAACAATTTAACAAAAAGAGGTTTTTAATGACGAGTATTGCGACACGGAACATTAAATTGTATATTACTCAACAGAAATTCACAGCAAATATTACCATTTATAAGGTTTAACATAAAAGAAACATTTAGCATAGTGCGACGGCTTTTTAGCGTAGGTAGTTTTATTAACGCAAGTCTGCTAGAATATGAAGGGAGATTTATTGCAGGATTCCAATGAAGATTAAGTAAACATAATATCAAGAACTGTTTTTGCACTGACTCAATATATTGGCAATAAATATTGTAATAAGGATCCCATACGACTGATCCATATTCCAAAATAGGTCTGACCAGTGAAACGTAAAGTTGCTTGGTAATATAAGTATCAGAGAATTCTTTTGCCTACCTTTTTATAAATGGAAAAACAGCTCTAGCCTTATTGACAGTCATAGTAATGTGTGCAACGAAGTTTAATTTAGAATCAAGTAAATTTTCAAGATCCAAGAAAGTGTCGACTAAATCCAGCTGATGTCCTCCCAATGAGCAGTTAACAGCTATACAACTATTTCTAAAAAATCGCATACATTTACATTTTTTTAGATTTAGCTCCATTAAATTATTTTTGCACCATAAAAAGAAGTTGTTAAGATCACTTTGAAGATAAGCACGATCAACATATTGATTGAAGCTATAAAAAATTTTTACATCGTCCGCATACATTAAAATGTGGGAAAAGTGGATAACTTTCGGAAGGTCATTTATAAACAGCAAAAAAAGAGGTCTGAGATGACTGCCTTGTGGAACACCGGATAGAACATCAATGTTCTTAGACGTACTCATGTTGAATTGAACATTTTGTTTTCTACAGGTTAAAGAAGACATTAGCCAATTTAAACTTCTCCGGGATACACCTAATAAATCCAAATTTTGTAAATGGTAATTTACAAATAACATCATTATCACTGGATTCTTTATTATACAATTTCATTATTGTCGGATAACCGTTTGATTTTCTTTTTGAGTTGACGAAGGCATAGAAAGATTTTGGATCATGAAGAAAATTAAGTTTAATTTCATTTATGCAATTATTATATAACGAACGGTTTAGTAAGTTGTATTCTGCGACTTATAGAGTACTTTCCATAATCTGTCATCGAACCAGTGATTTTGTAAATTTTATAATATTTATTTTTCAAGTTTTTAAGTTTCGAAAGCTGCTTAGAATTCCAAGGTGGACCACTTGGGGCGTGAACGATTCTTTTGGGAACACAGGATTCAAAAAACGAATAAATAGTTTTATAGAAGGTGGTGATCATCAGATCTAAATCTGAATTACTCTTTATAGATTTATATAAAAGATTATACCAGCAAGTATTTTTTATATGCTCATTTAATGCGTAATAATTTGTTCGTTTGAAGCCGAAAACTCTTTCTGTTTTGCTTGGTTAGATACTAACGGCATAAATGAAGTAATCAGAATAGTAGGATGATATCGATCTTTAGGTAAACTAATAGGATCCGAGCGTGTTATTGCGCAATCATCGGAACAGTTAACAAACACCAAATCTCGCAATTTTCCAAAGTCATTGTAAATATTATTCATTTGGTAAAGACTAAGCGAAAAAATATCCTTTATAAATTCATCACAGCAGTTTTTATTTTGTACTGGAATCAAATATTCATAATCAGTCACATGTTTCCAAAAAATAGACGGTAAATTAAAATCACCAAGAACATAAATAGAATCAGTGCAAAAAATTCTCGTTTCGCCATGACGAGTATACTCGACATAAACAGTTAAAGGGTTAAAACAATTGGATTTATTTCAGATTATTTTTTGTTTGAAAATTTTTGGTTATTTCAGTAAAAATTTAATCGATTCAGCAATATTATTTTTTTTAATTTTTATTGTAATTTCAGAAATTTTTTCTTTTTTTTTTAATCGGGTAATCTTCTTTGTTTGATTCAACTCAATTATTTGTTTGAGTATTTTATATTTATATTATTTCAATAAAATTGTTCACCTAATATAATAATTATTTGTTTGAGAAAATCACGGAAGGACTAAATCAGAATTAGTTGTTTTAATATATAAATTTGTTTATACGTACCTAGGTTTTCAAACAAAAAATATTTCGATAAAACAAATTTTTTTTGAATCAGACAAATTATTTTTTTATCCAAACACCTCATTTGAAATCAATTGTTGTACATCCTAAATGTCTCGCAAGAAATGGAAGAGATGAAGAATCCAGACGGTTCTTTATCAAATTTAACTGCATTATTATGCTGACAAAGGACAAAAATATTAAATGTGCGGGTCATATTGTTAGCGACGATGTCATTCAATACTCGCCTTTGTGACCTTGCTTCACCGCCTTGCCAAGCACGAACTTCTTTTTTTTTAGATTTAGCTCCATTAAATTATTTTTGCACCATAAAAATCGTATTCTCAATCGTATTGATTCCTAGTGACACTAGGTAAATATAGCTGATAAAAATTTGTCTTGGTAAAAGTCAAATTTCACATTACCTACCGTCTATTGCTGATAAAAATTTGTCTTCATAAAAGTCAAACTTCATATTAAAAAAAACATTATTTTAAATACTGGTTTTTTTCATATGTAGTTTGGCTTTTATCAAGCCAAAATTTTATCAGGTATAGACGATAGGTTAAAAAAGAAACATTATTTTTAATACTGGGTTTTCTATATAAAATTTGACTTTTATCAAGAAAAATTTTTTCACTAACCAAAGCAAGCGAATGAAAAATAGGCAATTGAAATTTGAAAAACAAAACAATATCACTCGGAATTTAATAAGCCGTAGACTTACAATGACATAAATCGTAAACTACTTCACTGTAAAAATCAATATATAACTCTGGTCGGAAAAAAAAATTCGGAAGCAAGAACTTTGTCATGCGATTCTAATAAACTGTGTCCTGAAACCAATCTATTCACAGATTTATTCTACCACGTCTAGTTTTTAATAAAATACTGATATTAAAATATTATTTATTATGACAAGAGTAAAAAATCTTCCACAAAAATGACTTCTATGATATAAAATAAAATCTTAAATATTAAATATTAATACCTATAACATTAAATATTGTAGATTTCTTTCTTTTATCTACTTTATTAGCTAATATTGCTCGGGACCACTTATGTATTTAAATTATGTAAACGATGCAGTAATAAACATTGATGAGCTATTTAGACAAGAAAAAAGATACTATAAGAGGCGGCGTTCTGCCTTAACCCATTACTTACCTGTGTGTGTTTGAACACACGTTTATCACTTTCCCAAATTTGTGTTAAATAAAATACAGAAGAGCTTATATAATTACATATTTGGGATATTTATATTGTTACGAAAGAAGAATTTATTTATTATAAGCTCTGAACAACAATACTCTCGAACAACATTAATGGTTTATTTTCTTACAATGATGGAAGAAAGAAACGCCTCACACAAACATTCGCATTTACGCATATACATACACCGATTAAATAAACACTCTTCTGTTAAATACACAGCCACATACATAATTACAAGCATAAACAAATAAACAGCCACACATACAGGTATAAAGAAATAAATAGCCACACATACAGATATAAAGAAATAAAAAACCACACAAACAGAAAACAAGAGCAATAACAATCGAACCTGCCAGACCTGTCTGGAATAGAACATTCTAGTGCTTTTAAATCACCTATATAAGTGAATCGTGCTGGCGAGTAGTATGGCAGTATTAATTTAAAAGTCAAAAAGTTAAGTTGTCGAATTTTAAGAGTGTTTAACAGTTTGCTGTATTTTTTAACAGTGGTATTAATAAATAAAGTGACTTACAGTAAAAGTATTAACAGTGTGTATTTATTTTGCAATTAAAAGAACCCAACGTAAAGTAAAAACGTAACAATTGGTGACAGAAGTGAAATTGTAAAATAAAATAACTTAAAAAAATAAATAAAAATGAAATTTGAAGATCTTAAAGTGGAGCAGCTGAAAAAGGAGTTGAGTAAGCTGGATTTGCCAACAGCAGGTAACAAAACGGAACTGCAGAAGAGGCTCGTAGATGAATTCAAGCGTCGTGGCATGGACTTTGGCGCATATGAGTTTGATGAAAAAGAGATGACAGAGGTATGTAGCCGTGAAACAACAACAGCAAGTAGCATGGACTTCAATACGATGTTTGGCGCTATGATGGAGAAAATGGGAGAAAACTCTAGAATGCTTCTAGAAAATGTAAACGGAAAGCTAGTCGAAGTTCAGGAAGCTTCTAGAGCAAACAGTGAAAAACTGTTAGCTGAAGTACAAGAAGCTTCTAGAGCAAACAGCGAAAAACTGTTAGCTGAAGTACAAGAAGCTTCTAGAGCAAACAGCGAAAAACTGTTAGCTGAAGTAAGAGGTGAAGTACAGGAAGCTTCTAGGGTTAACAGTGAGAAACTAGAAAAAGTTAACGAAAAGCTACAGGAAATTTCTAAAACCGTCAATAAACGTGTTGACATCTTAGAAACAAAAGTCTGCAAGTTAATTATGAGGACATAATGGTGGAGCTACAGCGCAAATATGGCGGTGATCATAAAAAGGAGCTGTATAGAATGGAGCTACGTGGCAGGGTGGAGAGAGCAAATGAGACGCTTCAGGATTTCGCCATGGAAGTGGAGCGCTTGGTGCATCTGAGTTACCCTGGGGAAAACCATCCACTTCTAGAGCAGTTCAAAGTGGATGCGTTTGTAAATGGTATCCGTGACTCTGACGTAAAGTATGCGGTGTGCGCTGAGCCGAAGTCGTCGTTTCCGGAGACAGTCGCCTATGCGCTGACGCAAGAAACAGCAAAAGTCATTTCGAGGCCGCAGTCATACAAAGTGCGAAAAGTTGAAGTTGCTGCTGAGCATGAAAAAAACACAAGGGGCGAGCTTAAGCAATTACTAGAATCGCTAAAGGAAGTATTGAAAGAACTCCAATGCAGAAGAAAAGCTAAGTGCTTCAACTGCGGAAAAGTTGGCCATCTTCAGGTAGATTGCAAGTCCCCAAGAAAGACTGCATTCGCTTCGCCTAGGGACGAAACGGCATACAGTAGATGTTTCAATTGCGGGAAAGTGGGCCATTTACAGCGATACTGCAAGGCACCAAAAAGAGCAATGAGATCTGCTTCGCCATTAGAGAATAACAATGTTATGAACAAGCCACCGTTGGAAGTAAAAAGTGCTAGCATCGTGGATAATGGGCCAAAATCCGAAATTGTGGGACCATTAATTTCAATCTCTATCATGCAGCAGCAAAACAAGAATCTGACTGCTCTGGGTTACATCAACGGTAAAAAGCACATTCTGATGATAGACACAGGAGCGTCGCAATCAATAATCAGACGCGACTTGGTAAAAGGAGAAATGGAGCCGCTAAGTGATGTCAGACTGCGTACTGCCACTGGAGAATTTGCAACAGTCTATGGCAAGATAAAACTAAGGGTATCTATCGGCAGGCTAAGTGTGGAGCATGTATTTATTGTGGCTGATATTTTGGATGAAGTAATTATCGGAGTCGACTTCATGATTTATAATGGTATCGATTTGCGTATGAGTCAGCAAATAATGATTTGAATTAAAATCGGGTATGAGAGAAAGGCTCCACCAAAATGCTTCAACTGCAGTAAAGAGGGACATTTAGCGCGTAACTGCAGAGCGCCGAGGAAAATAAAAGAAATACGCCATCAGAAAAGCAGAAATAGTACGAAGGACGAGAAACGACACCACATCGTAAATGTGCGACGAGTATACATAGATACGAGTAAAGAATGTAGTAAGGCGCAGAAGGGTGACCACAAGTTGTCAACAGGTCTGCTGGATAAAGTGGACAGAGAAATATCTCTCCAGAGACGAAACCAAGTACGGAAACTCCATGAATTTGTGCGTAAGAGGATTGAGTCCACAAGTGATAAAATTAAAGCTAGATATGATCGAGCTGCCAACTCTGAGGGATTTAACGAGGGACAACTGGTTCTACTTTTTAACCAACAACGGAAGAAAGGATTATCACCCAAACTACAAACTCATTGGGATGGACCTTATAAAGTAATAAAGCGGCTAAACGACGTAGATTACAGAATACAGAAATTTCAGAGCCCAAGATCAAAAATGAAAGTTGTGCACTTGGAGCGGCTAGCCAACTATGGAAAAGGTACATCTGTGTCTCTTCGGGACGAACAGGTTTGAGAAGGGGGTAGTGTTACGAAAGAAGAATTTATTTATTATAAGCTCTGAACAACAATACTCTAGAACAACAACAACAACATTAATGGTTTATTTTCTTACAATGATGGAAGAAAGAAACGCCTCATACAAACATTCGCATTTACGAATATACACACACAGGTTAAATAAACACTCTTCTGTTAAATACACAGCCACATACATAAATACAAGCATAAACAAATAAACAGCTACACATACAGGTATAAAGAAATAAATAGCCACACATACAGATATAAAGAATAAAACCACACAAACAGAAAACAAGAGCAATAACAATCGAACCTGCCAGACCTGTCTGGAATAGAACATTCTGGTGCTTTTAAATCACCTATATAAGTGAATCGTGCTGGCGAGTAGTATGGCAGTATTAATTTAAAAGTCAAAGAGTTAAGTTGTCGAATTTTAAGAGTGTTTAACAGTTTGCTGTATTTTTTAACAGTGGTATTAATAAATAAAGTGACTTACAGTAAAAGTAATAACAGTGTGTATTTATTTTGCAATTAAAAGAACCCAACGTAAAGTAAAAACGTAACAATATTAAAGTTTGAGGTCTTTCAAATAACAAATTGTTTTCGGTAAATTTTCGCAAGGTTCACATCCCTCCATTGGATGTGATTTATAAAGTGTCCAAAAGTAGACTTTTTTTAAATTAATTTTATGAAATGTATATAAAAATCAGAATCACTATATATGTGTTACCCTGTATTATCAAACCATCAAAAAGTTATCTGATATCATTTTACCACCCCACAGGCCGATATATTTGGCACTAGAGGGCAGTAAAGAACACCGTGTGTTTCAATACACGCTGGTACTGTTGTTGCATTTAGTACTTTTGGCGCGCTTTTTTGTTGAACAGGTGTTTTCTTTGTACAACAACACAAATAATCACATTTCTATTGTAATTATGAGTGAAACTGTGCAAAATGTCTCGTCGGGAGTATCTTTCAGATGCAGAATTAGAATATATCATCGATAACTGGAGCGATGATGACACTGACCAAGAGGAGAGCGCTTCCGCGATTGAATCTGTGATTTGTTTGCCTCCCGATAATACAGCTGGTAATTCCGATTGTGAAGCATTTGATGATGATATTATATCAACGAATATTACATGCGATGAAAATCCTTTCTCGGAGGTATCAGGTATTATTTTTCTTAAATTTCTTTTTGAATCAGGTTCGTAATTGCGTGCTTTTGTAGGCACAATTTAAGTCATTTACACATCTGCTTCTAAAGACTATGGTTCTCCATATGTTGAAAACCAACAGGAGAGAGCTACACAATCAACGTCAAAGGAGCAACCCAAATATACATATCGTCCAGTGACTGATTTCAAACCGGGTTGGAACAAAACTAAGCAAACTTTCTACAATATTCAGCCCGAACACGAGCCATTGAAAAAGAGAAAGCAAGAGCCACTGCTCCAAGCTATAAGCGAGAAATCTGCATTTGAAATATTTAGATTGTTTTTTGACGATGAATAATGACATTGCTTGTAGATGAAACAAATCGATATGCTGCTCAAAATAATATCAGCCAAATATGTGACAAATATCATATGCTACGTTTCATTGGAATTCTTTTGTTTTCTGGATATCACAATGTCCCCCACACCAATTTATATTGGAGCATAGATCCTGCGTTCGGTATTCCATTGATTCGACAAACAATGTGTCGGAATAAGTTTACGAAATTGAAAGCGAACTTCCATATCGCTAATAATGACACTTTGGATGTCGCTGATAAGTTTGCGAAGGTGCGGCCGTTGCTTGACATGCTCAATAAACGTTTTATGCAGTTTGGTATTTTTTGTGGAACATTTATCCATTGACGAGACGATGGTTCCCTACTTCGGCCGCCATTCGGCGAAAATGTTTATACGTGGAAAGCCCATACGTTTTGGATATAAACTGTGGGCGCTTTGCTTTGACAAGGGCTACATGTTTCAATTAATCCCATATTCAGGTGCATCCAGCATTTACAATAAGAGTTTGGGACTCGGTGCTTCCGTCGTACTGGATCTATTATCACATTGTGAGCATCCATTACAACACACCATACACTTTGTCAACTTTTTCACCTCCCATTATTTACTTTGCCTGCTGAAACAGAGAGGATTCTGCGCAACTGGCACGGTTCGACCAAACCGTATTGCCGCCGCCCCTTTAAAAACTGGCAAAAAACAACTTGCAAAATACGATATCGATTACGCATACGATACAAAGAATGACATTATGGTAATTCGTTGGATGGATAATTCTGAAGTTACTTTAGCAACTAATTATGACACCATCAATCCATTGGCCACAGTACAATGATATAGCAAGGAGAAAAAGAAAAATGTTGGTGTTCAACAACCTCTCGCTTTCAACAATTATAATAAGTATATGGGCGGTGTGAACTTACACGACAATGCTGTTTCCAATTACCGCATTCCAAAAAATTCCAAAGTTAAAATTTCTGGTAACTAATGGGTTAATTAAAAATATTTTAAGTTTAAGAATAGAGCAACTGCAACTATTAATGTTGGCGTAGCATTTGACCGGTTTAAACTATGAGAAAAGGTTATGTCAATAAAATTTTCAAAAATATATTTATATAAAAAAACTCGATTATTTTTTTTCATAAATTATTTATTGTATCTTCAATATTTTTTAACTAACAATAATTACTCATATCTTAAGTCTAAAATAAAAATATACTTTTTAAGTCCAGCCAGTGCTAGACAAAAATAATGTTTGTTTCACGTATTTTGCAATTATTTGCGGATCATTTCTCTAATGTACGGCCAAGAAAAACAGTATCTCTTATTTTTAGTCGAATGTAACCAGGTTCATTCAGCATGTTACGCGCCAAAGGGTTTGGATGAGATTCAAGCCTCCTTAGATATGTGACTTCATGTTAGGCTATTTCTGCTTTAACTGATGGCATGTTTAGGTCTTTGTGGATGTTCGAATTTTTTATATACCACCAGGAAGCAGATGTAATCATACATAGTACCTTAGTTTGGCGCCTTTGAATTTTTCCACATTGCTAGCTGAGGCAGTGCCCCATAACTGAATCCCATAACATCAAACTGGTTTGAGGATCGACTTGTAAAGTAGAAGTTTACAATCTAAGCTCAGGGCGGAGTTTCTGCCAATAAGCCAATTTAGTTGTACTGCTTTTAATTTCATTTGTGTTAACTTAAAATCTATGTGGCTTTTCCAAGTAAGGCGACGGTCAAGATGTATACCCAGGTATTTGACGTCTGGAAGCTGCGGTATCATTTGGTTATTTATTATCATTTGGTTATTTATTATAAATTCCTATTTATAATAAATAAACAAATGAATTAAATAAATTCCTATTTATAATAAATAACCAAATGATACCGCAGCTTCCAGACGTCAAATACCTGGGTATACATCTTGACCGTCGCCTTACTTGGAAAAGCCACATAGATTTCAAGTTAACACAAATGAAATTAAAAGCAGTACAACTAAATTGGCTTATTGGCAGAAACTCCGCCCTGAGCTTAGATTGTAAACTTCTACTTTATAAGTCGATCCTCAAACCAGTTTGGTGTTATGGGATTCAGTTATGGGGCATGAGTCCCTACGCAGTGTGAAAGTTATGTGAGTACATTTTTGTTCATTAAAAAATATGTGTCATCTGCAAATGTTGATGTGTGGACTAAGGTGCTAATTGGCATATCTGATGTGTACAGTAAATATAAAATTGGTCCCAAAATACTACCGCGTGCAGCTTTAACTTAAATATTAGACCTTCGTGCCAAACCTTATCGAATGCTTGAGAAATGTCGATAAAAAGCGCTGAAGAGTATTTTTTTTCTTCAAGTGTTTTTTTAATTACATTTACTAATCTCTGTGTTTGTTGGATCGTACTATGTTATTTTCTGAAGCCGAATTGGTGGTTCGGAATACATCCTTTCGCGCTAAGAATTGGATGCAGCTTAGTTATTAATATTCTCTCAAACAACTTTCACATATTTGATAAAAGGGTTATAGGTCTGTAAGATTCTACTTTTGTGTGGTCTTTTCCTGGTTTTGGTATCATAGTAATCAAAGAGACATTCCATTCTGTGGAAAAGTACTCAAGACGTAAGATGGCATTAAAAACAAAAAGAATAATTCTGCGACCTATACGGGGCAACTCAAATAACACCTTGTTACTTGTTTTATCAATGCCCAGTATCCTCCCTCGCAAGGGAGGCTTACGTACGACCAGTCTTTTAAGGGTACTACATGCACGCCATAATGAATAATCAGAGATGCTACTCTTCGAGATTCTAGCAGCTGTCTTAGCCTCCGTTTCGTGCAATCTTGAAGTCTAGATTTGAGTTGAGGAGATCTGTGTGCTTGCCACTCTCTTCTAATTTTTCTTTTTTCAACCAAGAGCCGCTCGACATCTACAAAATAAATTTGATTGTATGTAGCTGGTTGTCTGGTTTCTGTCGCATGTTGGCAGCTGATTTAAGGTTTTGATCAAAATAAATTAGATTCTGGTCTACGTCTTCTGGTATTCTTAGCGGTATGTTTTCCGAACAATGAGTACTGAAATACTTTCAATATTTCAACAAATTAATGCTTGTGCAAGTTGTAAGCGACACGATATTTAGGTGGTTCCATATATAGACAATAGTGGGTGAATGATCTGAGGATAATTCGAGTGACGCTTCAACCTTAATCATTTCTCTCGAAATACCCTTAGTCACGCCAAAATCAATAAGATCAGGTATTTTTTGTCGATCAGTAGGCCAATAGGTAGATTGTCCACTTGATATCACATTCAGACGCATTGTTGAAATAGTGTCAAATAAAACACGACCTTTTGGAGTAATAATTCTTGATCCCCAAAATGTATGTTGTAGTCGCCTGATGCTATGAAACAGGGACCTAGTGATTTGTAGAAGTCGCTATATTGACTCTTTGATATTTAAACTCCTAGATTTTAATTAGTCAATAAATCGAAGAAATAACAAAGCTTTGATGATATTCTTCAATACAGATGTTTGTTGCTTGAAGGTAGTCCTCACAAAAATCACACAGTAAATTATGTTTAATTCGAGCCTTTATTAGTATTGATGAACCACCACATGTTCTCCCACGGGTTTCGGACTTTGCTTAAGCAAATGACATTTGACGAAACTCAAGGAAAAGAGTTGTTAAGTACATTATAGTTTGCCACATATGATTTATATGTAATTGCACAGTTGCTTAAGCTAGCTTATGCATATTATAGTTGAGGTCCAACTATAATATGCATAAGTTGGATTAAGCTAATGTCAAAAAATGATCGAAAATTCTGTCAAATGCTTAAGCAACTTATTGAAGACTTTTAGGTGGCTACAATGTACTTATATGAATCTAAAAACTATTATGATACAGTTACACATTTGTTTTATTCGTACTTTTGAAAAATAATAATTTTTTTCCGAATAAATTAAATTTGTTAACAAAAAGGTGTTAAATAAACATATTTTATGTACCTAATACCATTCATATACAAATTAATAATTATTTTTAAGAAAATTTCGAAAGAAAAATTATACACTTTTTGCTGTTTGTATAATTTTGGCCAAAAGTACTACAAAATACAGCGGTGTGCATCACTAAACTCACAAACAATAAAATGCTCTTTTTTAATTACGATTATTATACAACGCCTCCCTTTTTTCTTATAGAAACTTCTTTTTTTAAAAATGTTATATTAAATTTAGATATAATTTGTTCACTTTCGTTGTCCATTGCAATTTGCTTAAGCAAATGACATTTGACGAAACTCAACGAAAAGTGTTGTTAAGTACATTATACATATATTGTCAGGATGCCGACGAAGCGGCGGGCATAGCTAGTTTTACATAGAAAAATAACACCAACGCTGCAATTATTAAAGAATGAAAATTTAAATTATAAATTTGAATAGAGTTGTTTTTTAAGCTAAAATTCATAATGCGATAACGAACAAAAAATGTGCGGATGTGGTCATTTAACCAATATAATTTGTTTTTAGCTTAATGCTCGTCAATAAATTCTCCTTAAAATAAACTTTGTTCAAAAACAGGCATATTTTTTTTTCTCATTTGCCCTTGTTTACAACCGATAGATTTAAAACGTTAAAATATTTCAGTCATTTCCAAATTTTGCGCATCCTAGCAAACCACCATAATTTTTTATAGCAACACAAAAAAGCATCATTTTGACGGCGGATTTGCCAATTTGTAACAACAACTTTGGAGAAATAGGTGAAGAAATCAGACAAATGTCAGTAAATAAAAATTAACAATACTCTCCAACGTGGACTAAAAACTATATAAGGAAAACCCGGCAAAATATGATGTTTAAAAAAACCCAAGTAGAGGAACAAGGTGCTGAAGGTTGTACTAAATAATAAATTGTGTATTTGACAATAGATAGCGCTGTGATTTTAAAATAAATACAAAATTTATACAACATTTGTAAACCAAATATATTTTTTATGAATATTGCTTTAATTTTTCTACACCAAATTTTCAAAATTTGAAATGGCATGGCACCGTGTAATCAAGTTTGCCCAACAAAGTTTGGTTTGATACTAGATTAGTATTACCTAAAAAACGAATATTGGAATAAAACAAATAAACAAAAGTAGCTTTCATTGCTAACCGAAGGTTGGCTGGAGAACAACAGATATACGGTGGTAAATATTAAAGTAAAAATATTCAACAAGAGGGAAGCTTAAGCTAGTGGTAGATTTCTTTCTCACCAACTGACGATTGATAATTGAATACAAGTTTTCTCTTTATCCTTTATCTGGGTTTGGTTGATTAAATATATGATGCTTACAACTAAACACTACCCTAAGTAGATAGATACGAAGAGTGCTGATGACGGACGTAGCTGTCTAGAAAATGTGCATTCCGCTCTACTGGTGTCTAAAAATTCTCGTATTCTTTATCTGGGTTTGGTTAGTTAAATAGATGATGCTTACAACTAAAACACTACCCTAAGTAGATTAGATACAAGTAGTGCTGATGACGGACGTGGCTGTCTAGAAAATGTGCATTCCACTCGTGCTGGTGTCTAAAAATTAAATTTTCCCAATTTTTCTTTAATATTATCACCTAATTTGTAATTTAATTAATTCTTTCTTAGAGAGAATAAAAACGAACTTAAGCTTGATTATAAATTTCATTGTATACAATTAGATATTTTTTATTTTACAAATGTATATTTTGATTATTAACACAATAGTGTTGAAGTTAACAATGTCAAAGTCGTGCCCGCTCTGTGAAATTATATGAATTTTATTTGAACTATTTTTTAATTAATAAATTAATTATTTAGGCTTAAGTTCTTAATTATAAAGAGATAAAGAAAAATTAGATACCAGCAAAGCAGAATGCATTTTCTAGACAGCTACGTCCGTCATCAGATATATACCATTTTCAAATAAAAAGAAAATATATAAAGAGAATTAAAATAAAGAAAAAATGTTTGATTGGTAGTATAATATAAAAAAGAAATAGAGTTTACAAGTGTAAAACAATTTCAAAAAGCTCTATCTTCTATGAAATATAATGTAAAATTAAAATTTTATTTGATCTGTTTTTGGCGTTGATAAGTGCGGACGCGATTTATTTTAGCTCGCATTAACAAAAAACATAACATACATTGTGTGAATAATTTCAAACAAAAACAAAAAAAAAAACCTGTTTTAATACAACAACAAAGTTGTCTGTAATTTTTTTATTTCTTTCTTTCCCTTTTTTTTACAACGGCATATTGAATTGCTACTTTAATAATTCTTGCAAAAAAAAACCGACTTCAAAACAGCAAACTTAAAATCATGTTTCTTTAAGACGATAATTATACAATGATTATATTATATTCGAGGAAGATTGTAGCGGGATTTTTTAAATGTCATTGCACAAACTGTCAATTCAGATAAAAAAACTAATTTTTGAATTCAATAATCTAAAAGAAATATCAGTCGATTTTCTACCGGGGGAGCAGTACTTCCGGAGTATATAGGGGCACAAGACCCCAGGGTTCTGTGCTTTTTCAGGTCAAACCAATGCCAAACGACTGTCTGAATACAGCGGATCAATAGGTTGGCTATATACATAAAATTACACTAACTATTGCGACACCCTGTAATTTCCGAGTTCAAATTTTATACTTGTTATAGCGGTCGTAGCAATACAGGTTCATTGTATATTTCAACCGTCTGTCTGTAACGGCTTAAAAGTTTGGTCATATACATCAAATTACATAAACTATTGCGACACCCTGTAATTTATAATTTTAAATATTTATACTTATTTTAACACACATAGTAATGGACATTCTGTCTAATTGTTAAGTGTTTGTCAATAACTATTTAAAACATAGGGTCATATATATCAAATGACGTCACCTATTGGGACACCCTTTAAATTCAAATTTTAATATAAATACTTGTTAAAGAGAACTTTGTAATACAGATTCTTTGTAAAATTTAACTTTGTGTCCATATACATCAAATTACATCAACTATTGGGACACCCTTTAATTTCCAATTTTAAATATTTATACTTGTTGCTATACCAGACATAGTAGTGAACATTCTGTCTATTTTTCAAGTGTTTGTCTATAACGGTTCCAAAGATAAGAACATAATGGTCAAATTACAGCAATAATGGCACACCCTTTATTTTATCCAAATTTTATACTTGTTGTAATAGCGGACTAAGCAATATAGGTTCTTTGTACATTTCAACTGTCTATCTATAACAGTTGAAAAGTTTGGCCATATATATCACTTTTACATTAACTATTGGGACACCCTTTAATTTCCAAATTCATATTTTACACTTGTTATTTTAGCGGACTTAGCAATACACTGTCTGTCTATAACGGTTCAAAAGTTTGACCATATATATTTCAAAATAAACCAACTAATGGGACACCCTTTAATTTTAAATATTTATACTTCTTATAACAGACATAGTAACGAACATTATGTGCAACTTTCAAGTGTTTATCTATAACGGTTCAAAAGATAGGACCATAAAGGTGAAATTACGTCACCTATGGGGTCACCCTTTAATTTTTAATTTTATTTTTTAATTACTTTTGGTTATTGGGAGCTATAGTGATACGCACTATTTTCTAATTTTAAATGGGTGATCTATAAAGTTCATAATACACGTAAAAAACATGTATGTTGTATGGGGACACCCTTTAATTTTTAAACTTTTAAACTGTTTTTAAAATGGGACCAATTTGTAGCCATAACCTTTCTAATGGCGCAAAAATTTTTAAAATCGGTTCAGAAATGACCGAGTTCTGAAGGCACAAACATACAAAAAAAAAAAAAAAAAAAAAAAAAAAAGCAACACACAGACGAATTGATAACCTCCTTCTTTTTTTGAAGTCGGTTAAAAATAAAACAAAAACAATAAGGGCTAATGAGCCTCTTTAATTTAAGCAACAGAAATGTTGACAATGTCGAATTAAATAAAAACAAAAAAACAGAAAATAATTTGTGTGTAAATTCTACGCAAGTTATACGTGCCCAATCTTGTTCGTCGCTTTTGCTAAGCGATGACAATAATATAACTACAAACAAGTCGCCTTCTGAACACAGTGTTACCAACATTAATATGGATAGTGCAGAAAACCCTAAGACGCAAGTGGGAATGGACAGATATATAACTGTATTGAAAAGAGGTCGAAGCCCTAAATCTTCGCAGATTGCACCAATGTCGAAAGTACTTAAAGATAAGGAGGCTAACGGAATAAGTTCCCAAAATCGTTTTGCTATTTTAGATAGCGAAACAAAAAACGGCACCGAAGTCGTTTAAACCACCACCAATTTTTTTAAGGGAAAAAAATTCGAATGAATTAATAAATAAGTTAATTTCAGTTATCGGGGAAAATTCATTCTATGTAATTCCAATCAAGCGTGGTAACATTGATGAAACTAAAATTCATTTTATAGACGAAAGTAGTTATCGTAAAGCAGTAAAGGAATTTGAAAGCTGCAATAAGAACTTTTATACCTATCAGCTGAAGAGTAGCAAAGGCCTACAGGTAGTCATCAAAGGTGTTGACTCATATGTTAATCCAGTGGAAATAAAAGCTAGCCTCCAAAAAGCAGGATTTAAGGTTAAAAGAGTTGACAATCTCAGAAATCGAGAGCGTGTCCCTCAACCTCTATTTCGCGTTGAACTGGAACCTGGGGATATTAGATTAAAGAAGAACGAAACGCATCCCATTTATAATCTAAAATATCTGTTACACCGCAGGATAAGTGTAGAGGAACCACATAAGCGGTCAGGACCCGTTCAGTGTTTAAATTGCCAAGAATACGGCCATACAAGGGCTTACTGCAAGTTGCCTCCGGTTTGCGTTGTGTGTGGAGAGCTTCATTGTTCTGCCCAATGCGACAAACCAAAGGATGACTCGAAGGTTAAAAAATGTAGCAATTGCGGTGGAAATCACACTGCTAACTACAGAGGCTGTCCAGTTTTTTCTGAGGTAAGGAAGTCAACTCAAAAATTAAGTACTCCTGCTAGGCAGCCACAATACCAAGCAAATGCTCATTACCCTCAGTTAGCTCAACCCACAACCAAACATGTTTCATACTCGGATATGTTAAAATCCAATCATGTTTTAGCACACAAAGCGACAGCTACAACCAATTCTACCCCAAATATGCATCCAGAAGCTAAAGAACAAACACCATCTGGTAACTACAATCGTCTCGAAGCAAGTATCGAGACATTAGTGCATTCGTTAAACAATTTTATGAGTTCTATGAGCAGCATGATGCAAGAAATGGTTCGCATGCAATCTATGATGTTGCAGGAGGTACTTAACAAACCATGAACTGTTTAAAAATATGTTTCTGGAACGCAACCGGATTACGCCAACACAAAAATGAACTCGAGTACTTCTTGAAGAACCAACAAATTGATGTCATGATGGTTTTAGAGACTCATTTAACAACAAATAGCTTTTATAAATTAATGGCTATATATTATATGACACTAAAGACCCCCGTGGCAGAGCATGTAGTGGTTCAGCAATACTAATAAGGGCTCGAATTAAACATCATTTACTGTGTGACTTTTGTGAGGACTACCTTCAAGCAACAAACATCTGTATTGAAGAATATCATCAAAACTTTGTTATTTCTTCGATTTATTCACCTCCTAGATTTCAAATATCAGAGAGTCAATATATCGACTTTTACAAATCACTAGGTCCCTGTTTCATAGCATCAGGCGACTACAACGCTAAACATACGTTTTGGGGATCACGCCTAATAACTCAAAAGGTCGCGTTTTGTTTGATACAATTTCAAAAATGCGTCTGAATGTGATATCAAGTGGACAACCCACCTATTGGCCTACTGATCGACAAAAAATACCTGATATTATTGATTTTGGCGTGACTAAAGGTATTTCGAGAGAAATGATTAAGGTTGAAGCTTCACTCGAATTATCCTCAGATCATTCACCCACTATTGTCTATATATGGAATCAGCAAAATATCGTGTCGCCAACAACTTGCAGAAGCATTAATTGGTTGAAATATAGAAAGTATCTCAGTACTCATTGTTCGGAAAACATACCGCTAAGAACAACAGAAGATGTGGACCAGAGTCTAATTTATGTTGATCAAAACCTTAAATCAGCTGCCCAACATGCGACAGAAACCAGACAACCAGCTAGATACAATCAAATTTATTTTGTAGATGTCGAGCGGCTCTTGGCTGAAAAAAGGAAAATTAGAAGAGAGTGGCAAGCACACAGATCTCCTCAACTCAAATCTAGACTTAAAGATTGCACGAAAGGGCTAAGACAACTGCTAGAATCTCGAAGAGTAGCATCTCTGAAAAATTACTTGGAAGACCTCGACGCAACTGCACAATCAGATTATTCATTATGGCGTGCTTGTAGGAACCTTTAAAGACCGGTCGTACGTATGCCTCCCTTGCGAACTTCTTGTGGAAACTGGGCAAGGAATGATACCGAAAAAGGCAATTTGTTTGTTGGACATTTGAAGAAGGTTTTCACCCCAAATGTATGTACTGATATAGCTGAGTTGCCATCAGTAGAGACTAGTGCCGTAGTACCCCTAAGATTTGAATTAAGCGATATTGAAAGGGCAATAGCGGATTTAAACACCAAAAAAGCCCCTGGCGTTGATAAAACAAGTAACAGGATGTTAGTTGAGTTGCCCCGTATAGGTCGCAGAATTATTCTGTTTGTTTTTAATGCCATCTTGAGTACTTTCCCATAGAGTGGAAGGTCTCTTTGATAACTATGATTCCTAAACCAGGAAAAGACCACACAAAAGTAGAATCATACAGACCTATAAGCCTTTTATCTAACGTGTCAAAGTTATTTGAGAGAATATTAATAACTAAGCTGAATCCAATACTTAGCGCGAAAGGATGCATTCCGAATCATCAATTCGGCTTCAGAAAACAACATAGTACGATCCAACAAACACACAGATTAGTAAATGTAATTAAAACGACCTTTGAAGAAAAAAAATACTGTTCTGCGCTCTTTATCGACGTTTCTCAAGCATTCGATAAGGTTTGGCACGAAGGCCTAATATTTAAGCTAAAGCGGAACTTGCCCGAAAACTTGTATAAGCTTTTAAAAGATTATTTAACGAATCGCAAGTTTTTACTAAAAGAAGGTGACTTTTTAAGCTCGCCACAGCTCATTGAAGCCGGAGTTCCCCAAGGTAGTATTTTGGGACCAATTTTATATTTACTGTACACATCGGATATGCCAGCACCCTAGTCCACACATCAACTTTTGCAGATGACACAGCTTTCTTAAGTATTCATGAAAGTGCCCAAGAAGCATCACAAATTTTACAAGACCACATACTCAATTTGGAAAAATGGCTAGAAAAATGGAGAATAAAAGTGAATGAACAAAAATGCACTCACATAACTTTCACACTGCGTAGGGACTCATGCCCTCCTATTCGCATAAATAACCAAATGATAGCACAGCTTTCAGACGTTAAATACCTGGGTATACATCTTGACGGTCGCCTTACTTGGAAAAGCCACATTGACTTCAAGTTAACACAAATGAAACTAAAAGTAGTACAACGAAATTGGCTTATTGGCAGAAACTCCATCCTGAGCTTAGATTGTAAACTTCTACTGTACTTCTACAAGTCGGTGCTATGGGATTCAGTTATGGGGCACTGCCTCAGCTAGCAATGTAGAAAAAATTCAAAGGCGCCAAAATAAGATTTTACGTATTATTACATCTGCTCCCTGGTATATAAAAAATTCAAACATCCACAAAGACCTAAACATGCTATCAGTTGAAGCAGAAATAGCGAAACATGCAGTCACATATCTAAAGAGGCTTGAATCTCATCCAAACCCTTTGGCACGTAACATGCTGAATGAACCTGGTTACATTCGACTAAAAAGAAGAGACACTGCTTTTCTTGGCCGTACATTAGAGGGATGACCCGTGATAATATTCGTGAAAAACACGTTACTAATGGACACACTTCAATTTTAAGTATTTGTTATAGCGGCCGAGGTAACACATCTACTGTAAACATTTCAAGAGGGTATCTATTACGGTTTATAAAATCATGTCACTGTCGGAACACCCTTTAATTTTATTATTCATTATAGTGGCCATGGCAACTTACTTTCTATAAAAAATAAGTCACTATAAGTGAAAAACATGTCACTGTCGGAACACCCTTTAATTTTTAGTAATTGTCATATCGGCCGTGGCAACACATCTTCTGTACAAAAAACAAGAAATAACGCCTTATACATGCAAATCACGTCACTGTCGGAAAACCCTTTAATTTTTATTATTTGTTATAGTGGACATAGTTATACACCTCCTGTAAAAATTTCAAGATTCCACCTATTCATTCAAAACTTAGGATATATACATGCAAATCACGTCACTATTGGAACACCCTTTAATATTTAAGTTCTATTTTGTATACTTGTATATAAAACAAACATAGTTTTAATTACAGTCTGCAAATTGTAAGTGGTTTCCTCTTACAGCTCAAAAAAAAAGACATAAACGTAAATAACACGTCACTTTTGGAACACCCTACGTTTTAGTATTTTTTGCTATTGTGGCCGTAGTTATACACTTTTGGTAAAATTTTCAAGAGTCTACCTATTATAGTCCAAAACTTAGGCCTTACACATACACACACCACTATCGGAACACCCTTTACTTTTTAGGTTAATTTTTTTTGGCTTGTTTATAAAGCGAACTAAGTTTTAAATACTGTTTGTAAGAAATAAACACATATTCGTAAATAACACCTCTCTATCGGAACACCCTATAAGTTTTAATATTTGTAGCTATAGCGGCCATAGTTATACACCTTTGGTAAAATTTTCAAGAGTCTACATATTATGGTTCAAAACTTAGGCCTTATACATGCAAATCACTCCACTATCGGAACACCCTTTAATTTTTAGGTTTATTTTTTTCAGACTTGTTTATATAGCGAACTAATTTTAATTTAGTACTTGCATATTTTTAGTGAATTCCTCCTACAGTTCAAGAAATAAGCACATATTCGTGAATAACACCTCTCTATCGGAACACCCTATAAGTTTTAGTATTTGCTAGTATATCGGTCACAGTTATATACTTTCTGTGAAAATTTCAAACGCCTACCTATTACGGTTCAAAACTTAGGCCTTATATATACAAATCACACTACTATCGAAACACCCTTTAATTTTTAGGTTTATTTTTTTATACTTGTTTATATAGCGAACTAAGTTTTAATTACTGCTTACATATTTTTAGTGTATGCCTCCTACAGCTCAAGAAATAAACACATATTTGTAAATAACACCTCTCTATCTGAACACCCTATAAATTTTAATATTTGTTGCTATAGCGGCCAAAATTATACACCTTCTGTAAAAATTTCAAGATTCTACTTATTATGATTCAAAACTTAGGCCTTATAAATCAAAATAACACCACTATCGGAACACCCTTTAATTTTTAGGTTTATTTTTTAGACTTGTATTTAAGACGAACTACGTTTTTATTACAGTTTGTAAATTTTTAGTGTATGTCTCCTACAGTTCAAGAAATAAACACATATTCGTGAATAACACCTCTCTGTCGGAACACCCTATAAGTTTTAATTTTTGTTGTTATAGCGGCCATCGCTATACACCTTCTGTGAAAATTTCAAGAGTTATGGTTCAAAACTTATGCCTTCTACATGCATTTCACACCACTATCGGAACACCCTTTAATTTTTAGTTTTATTTTTTTATACTTGTTTATATAGTGAACTAAGTTTTAATAACTGTTAGTAAATTTCAAGTGTATCCCTCCTACAGTTCAAGAAATAAACACATTTTCGTAAATAACACCTCTTTATTATAAGTTTTAGTATTTGTTCCTATAGCGGCAACAACTATACATCATCTGTGAAAATTTCAAGAGTCTACCTATTACGGTTCCAGAGATAAAAGGCGCTGACAGACGGACATACGGACAGACATTGTAGCGAAAACAATAGGGTTTCGTTTTTACACTTTGTGTACGAAACCCTAAAAACAGATAAGTGTGCACTATATGTATGTATGTATGTATTTCATTGCGCATATTCTAATTGAGTTGGTATTTTCTGTTGTTCTAAATCGAAACTATTGCTTAATCTCCTTTTTTAACCGACTTCAAAAAAAGAAGGAGGTTATCAATTCGTCTGTGTGTTGCTTTTTTTTTTTTTTTTTTTTTTTTAACCGACTTCAAAAAAAGAAGGAGGTTATCAATTCGTCTGAATGTTGCTTTTTTTTTATGTTTGTGCCCGCAGAACTCAGTCATTTCTGAACCGATTTTAAAAATTTTGCACTATTAGAAAGGTTATGGCTACAGATTGGTCCCATTTTAAAAGAAGTTCAAAATTTTAAAAATTAAAGGGTGTCCCCATACAACATACATTTTTTTTTGACGTGTATTATGAACATTATAGGTCACCAATTTAAAATTAAAAAAAAGTGCGTATCACAGTAGCTCCCAACAACAAAAAGTAATTAAAAAATAAAATTAAAAATTAAAGGGTGACCCCATAGGTGACTTAATTTCACCTTTATTCTCCTATCTTTTGAACCGTTATAGACAAACACTTGAAAATTGCACAGAATGTTCGTTACTATGTCTGTTATAATAAGTATAAATATTTAAAATTAGAAATTAAAGGGTGTCCCATTAGTTGGTTTATTTTGATATATATATGGCCAAACTTTTGAACCTTTATAGACAGACAGTTGAAATTTACAAAGTACTTGTATTGCTAAGTCCGCTAAAATAACAAGTGTAAAATATGAATTTGGAAATTAAAGGGTGTCCCAATAGTTAATGTAAAAGTAATATATATGGCCAAACTTTTCAACTGTTATAGATAGACAGTTGAAATTTACAAAGAACCTATATTGCTTAGTCCGCTATTAAAACAAGTATAAAACTTGGATCTATAAATTAAAGGGTGTCCCCATTATTGATGTTATTTGACCATTATGTCCTCATCTTTGGAACCGTTATAGACAAACACTTGAAAAATAGACAGAATGTTCACTACTATGTCTGGTATAACAACAAGTATAAATATTTAAAATTGGAAATTAAAGGGTGTCCCAATAGTTAATGTAAAAGTAATATATATGGCCAAACTTTTCAACTGTTATAGATAGACAGTTGAAATTTACAAAGAACCTATATTGCTTAGTCCGCTATTAAAACAAGTATAAAACTTGGATCTATAAATTAAAGGGTGTCCCCATTATTGATGTTATTTGACCATTACGTCCTCATCTTTGGAACCGTTATAGACAAACACTTGAAAAATAGACAAAATGTTCACTACTATGTCTCGAATAACAACAAGTATAAATATTTAAAATTGGAAATTATAGGGTGTCCCAATAGTTGATGTAATTTGATATATATGGACACAAAGTTAAAATTTAAAAAGAATCTGTATTACAAAGTGTTCTTTAAAAAGTATTTATATTAAAATTTGAATTTAAAGGGTGTCCCAATAGGTGACGTCATTTGATATATATGACCCTATCTTTTAAACAGTTATTGATAAACACTTAACAATTAGACAGAATGTCCATTACTATATCTGTTATAATAAGTATAATTATTTAAAATTATAAATTACAGGGTGTCGCAATAGTTTATGTAATTTGATGTATATGACCAAACTTTTAAACCGTTACAGACAGAAGGTTGAAATTTACAACGAACCTGTATTGCTACGACCGCTATAACTAGTATAAAATTTGAATTCGGAAATTACAGGGTGTCGCAATAGTTACCGTCTTAAAGCAACATGCTTTTAAGTTTGTCTGTTTTAAAGTCGGTTTTTTTTTGCAAGAATTATTTCAGAAACAATGCGTATAAAATTATTGTTGACCAATTTGACGTTGGTTTGCAGTCGACAAAACATGTGTAATAATCAATTTCCAATATAATCAGAAGCTGAACTGAAACTGAACTTTCAGATAACACAAGTAAAATTAGTAAATATTTTTTAAACTTTAAATTTAAATCATTGTGTGAGGGATTTACACAAAAAAGTTTCATAAATTTTTGGTAAAGATTTTTTACTTTAAGTTTTTACTTCTAATTGAAATATGTAAATACAAGAATCATTTTATTTAATAAAAGTAAAAATTTGTTTTACATGAAATAATGCGTTATTAGGAGTTATTATTTCATTCATTAGAAATGCATTGTAGTTGTGCATTCCAGATGATATTTTTAAAGATTTTTTAACGATTTCGTAATGCATGATGTAAGTACAATTAGATTTGTAATAAAATGAGCTGATTTAAAACGTTGATTTCATAGCACTATGTACTAATAAATTAAGCATTTCCTGGCAGCAAAAGCTATTGCTCCTAAGCCGCTCATCGCGAACAAAAATCATGCATATTTAATGCGCAACAGTAAGTGCTTCCAAAATATTGTGTCCCTTACGAAGTTGCTTCCAGGCAAGCAGTATTTTTAGCTAGGTTAACAGTAAATGAATTATTTTGTAAAATATTACTATTGCCAAAAATAAAGGAATGTTAATTGAATGTACAGTTAAGGGTAAAAAAGGAATTCATCTCTTAACACTTAGTTTTTTTATTTAAAACAGAAATTGTAGGATTTTATTTTTAGTTTTAGTAGGTTTTCAGAAAAGTTTTGGAGATACATTTTTCTGTGTGCCAACGTTGGTTAATACCAACGCTGCATACCAATATCAATACTGCATAAATCAAAAGTACACCGAATTTTGTTTACATTTATGTACATTAAGACAATTTGTCACGTGAGAGCACTACGGCAACAAATACAATACACTTTTATTAATAATACACTTTTGACACCCATTGGTGCTCCGAACTGGAAAAATGAATTAGCATTGATTTATAGCACGTTAATGGGATATTATAATGTTCAGATTGATTGGTCATGGGATTTTTGTAATATTAATTACTTTTTTACTTTGCAAATAATATTTCTAGAGAAATCTACACACTATAAGCGTTCACTAAAAGTTGAAATAACATCTAAATATTATGAAAAAAAATAATTGTTAAAATATTACAAAACTTAAAACAAACTACGAACTTTTTACCTATTACAACTTAAAACACATTTGGATAATCACGCAATCTCTTTTTTCCAAAGGGTCCATCTATATTGAAGCTTCTAATAATGGTTTGACCAAATTATTGGTGAATGTTACGTTTAGCATTGCTAGCAAGGAGTGACTTGATTTGCCTAATCTATTAAATATAAATCGAAAATTCAATGCTTTTCAATAAAATCGTTTCAAAACAAATATAAATACTTACGTATGGGTATATGAGTGGCTAAAATAGCGTCCAGTTCTTTTAATTTTTCCTCACTCCTACTTGAGAAAAATAAGATTTGTAGCAACAGTATTTATTTTGCTTAACATTTCTGTCCAGCAAAACTTTATGCTCCGCCGTTTTTCGGCAGCGTCTGTAAAAAACAACTCTGTCGCTAATCCCACAAAATCTTCTACAGGGCCTACAAAATTTTCACAATTACCACTGTTTGAGCCTGTAAGCTTTTTTACAAGCTATTCTAAGCGAAATAAAACGAAAAAATTTTATATTCTTAAACTTCAACTATTTTATTTGATTGTTTTAACGAGAATGACAAAATTCAGAAATATTTTAGGTATGCATAAAGGTTGAAAACAAGAAGTACAAAACAACTTCATTATTAAACTTAATTATCTAGTTGAACCGTTACAATTATTAAAAATCATATTTTGTTCAGTTTTTATTGTTGTAAGTAATTATTTTACTTATTTTAAAGCAAGTAGGTAGTAAAAGTACATGTAGATTAACATTGCTACAAACATATTAATGCAGTCGAAAACAAATAGATTTCTGCCGCTGCTGCTTGTACAGTGGTTACAACGAACATCCTCCCCCCGTTGGAAGGCTGTGACTTTCAACAGAATCAGTTTCTATTGGTAAGACTGCTAATTTAGCAATAGCTCGCCGGATTATATTGTTGCTTGTTTTAACTATAGCCACTCGAACCACTCCACCATTTCCATGAATTACATCGACTACGCGTCCTAACTGCCATTTTAAAGGTGGAGTATTTTCGTCTTTGACAAGAACCATCGTACCCTTTGTTATGTCGGTTGTTGTTGATCGCCACTTTGATCGCTCTTGCAATAATGTTAGGTATGACTCAGACCACTTCTTCCAAAAAAACTTGTTGCATATAAGTAACCCTTTGCCATCTGCTTAAATGGCCTAATTTTAATTCAGTTAAATCGGGTTCTGAAATTGCTGCTAATGACGAGCCTACCAAAAAATGAGCTGGAGTTAATACTTCAAGATCATCTGGATTTTCTGTTATTGGACATAACGGCCTAGAGTTAAGAATCGCAGATATCTGACACACTAATGTTCGTAATTCGTCGAATGTTAAAATTGATAGTCCAACTGTTCTATAAAAGTGATGCCTTGCAGCCTTTACAGCTGCCTCCCAAAGGCCTCCAAAATGTGGGGACCTCGGTGGTATAAATTTCCAATTAATATTATCTTCTAAACATTGTTGGTTGATTTTCTTCATGTGTTCTTGGTCAAAAAATAGCTGACGTAGCTCTGCCAATTCATTTTTTGCCCCTACAAAATTTGTCGCGTTGTCCGACCATATAGTTTTAGGTTTCCCACGAATTGAGGTAAAACGTTTAAGTGCAGAAAGAAATGCGGAAGTCGACAAATCTTGTACCAATTCTAAATGCGTCGCTTTTGTTGAAAAGCAAATGAAGATACAAATATAACATTTCATTGGCGGGCGACTTCTAATTTCAGATTTATAATAAAATGGACCACAGAAGTCAATGCCTGTTGTATAGAAGGCCTTATTTGGTTGCACGCGATCTGCTGGTAAGCTTCCCATTAAATGCTGAGTAACACTTGGTTTTAGCCGAAAACATTTAATACATTTTCCTATAACTGCGCTTACTGTTTTTCTACCTCCAATAGGCCAGTATTGTTGTCGAATATTTGCTAATAAACACTGCGGCCCGGCATGCAATAGTTGCCGATGAAAATACAAAATCAGTGCTGTTGTAACTGGATGACTCTTCGGAAGAATTATTGGATGTCGCGCTTTGAAACTTAAAAATGAATTATGTAAACGGCCGCCAACTCTTATTAGTCCTTCTGTATCCATAAAGGGTGCAAGTGAATATAATTTACTCGATGAAACTATTTTTTTATTTATTTTTAATGTTTTATATTCAGCAGCGAAATATACAAATTGAATATTACGAATCAAAATATGAGTACCCCTTTTTATATCATCTGGTGATAATTCTCTATTGTAATTAGTTTCTCTTCTACATTTTAAAAATCTACTAACATAAGCAAAGATTCGTTGCATTTTGGGAAAGGAAGTAAAATATTTGCAGTTTATCGAAAAATCATAGGCAAACGATGCACTTAAAACAACTCGGCGACGCTCAGGAAGCTCATTAATAAAATTTACAGTTTTTGGCCAATTTATATCTTCCTTATATAAAAAATCTGGTCCTTCTTTCCAAAGTTTCGAATTTAAAAGCTCTTCGGGAGTAGCTCCTCTCGATAAAACATCCGCAGGATTCGATGCGGTTGGGACGTGATGCCACGACATATTTTTAGTTAACTTTTGTATTCGACTTACTCTGTTAGCAACAAACACGTTATAGTTTGCTGAATCCTGACGCAACCACGATAAAACGACTATAGAGTCAGACCAGCAATGACATTCATATTTGTTTTTAAAGGTTTCAGTTATTTCGGTTAAAAGCTCAGCCAGAAGCAGTGCAGCCGACAACTCAAGTTTAGGTACAGTGAGAGCCTTTAGAGGTGCTACCCTTGATTTGGAACACAACAAGTTGACTTTAATATCTCCATCGAATTCCGATCTTACATATATGCAGGTACCATATGCATCTAGACTTGCATCACAAAATGCATGTATTTAAATAGTAGAATCTGGAATGGAAACAAATCGGGGAAACATAAATTTGTGAAATAGAGAAAATGTCGATAAAAATTGTATCCAAGCTGAATGCAAAGTTTGAGGCAGGCTTTCATCCCAGTCTAATTTGGCTTTCCATAAATTTTGCATAAAAACTTTTGCTTTTGTAATTACAGGTCCAATTAATCCCAACGGGTCATAAAAACGAGCGATTGACGATAAAACGGAACGTTTCGAAATAGTTTTAATATTTTCTATATGAGAAAACGTAAATATGAAGGCATCGGCATTTGGGTCCCATAAAAGGCCTAAGGTTTTTGTAATATCTGTACCGTCCTGAAATTTTAAAAACTCTTCTCGCTCAGAAAGCGGTATTTCGTTCAAAACAGATACGTCGTTGGAACACCATTTTCTGATATGAAAATTTCCATTTTTAAGCAAATTTGTTACCTGGCGTCTAATTTCAGCAACTTCCTTTACTGAGTTTCCACCAGTAATTAGATCATCAACATAAAAATCGTTTCTCACAATATTAGCGCCGATTGGAAATAAATTTTCTTCATCCTTAGCAAGTTGATGCATTGCTCGAATTGCGAGAAAGGCAGCGGGCTTTGTGCCATAAGTAACTGTTTCTAATTTGTAAATTTGAATATTTTCATCAGTACTATTTCTCCACAATATACACTGAAGAAAGTTATCAGGGTACGATATGCGGACACAACGATACATTTTGCATATGTCTCCACTCAATGCAATTTTGAAAAAACGAAATCTTAATAAAATTTTAAATAATTTAGGTTGAATAGTTGGCCCAGTGTAAAGAGTGTCATTTAGTGATACACCCGTGGAAGTTTTGGCGGATCCGTCAAAAACAACCCTTAATTTTGTTGTTGTGCTGTCTTCCTTTTGGACGCAATGGTGGGGAAGAAAATTAATTTTGATGTGCTTTGGTATATTTGTTATTAGCGACATGTGTTTTAAATTGATGTACTCATTCATGAAAGTTTTGTACTGCTTTTTAATATCCAGGTTTTTACAAAACTTTTTCTCAAGATTTAAAAAACGTCTATGGGCAAGCCTATATGAATCTCCGAGATCGTTGATGTTTGGTCCTTTTGGTAGAATAACAGAGTATTCCCCTGTTTCGTGGCGGATTGTATTTTGTTTAAAATGTTGCTCACAGAGTTCGTCTTGCACCGACATAATAGAATTATTTTCGAAATTATTTTCAATTTCCCAAAAACTTTTTACAACATCAGTCAACGATTCATTTTCGGTGGTAAGAACATCTTTACGCACTGTAGCTAACGAAAATGAATTAGTCAAGGATACTCCTCCTCCAGAAACCACCCATCCTAATCGAGTTTTTTGCAATATTGGCAGATTGTTTCCTAGTCGCAACTGACCTACATCCATCAGTTCAAAAAATAAGCTAGCGCCAATTAAAACGTCTATGCGACTAATTTTATTAAAATCTGGATCAGCCAGTTTTACATTACTAGGAATTCTAAACTGACTTATATCAAGTTTGTTATTTGGTTGATAGCCTGTTATAGTAGGTATAACAACAGCTTCGAACGAAACAGAAAAATCATTGTGTCGCGATTTGATCTCCACATTTGCTGACTTATCACATAAAACGCTACCATCGCCAATACCAGAAATAGAAGTAAAAGATTTTTTAACCTGTAGTTGCAGCTGTTTTGTGAAACGACTAGAAATAAAATTCAGTTGCGAAGCTGAATCAAAAATTGCACGACATGGCACGAAAACTCCAGATTTGCTTTTTACATATATTATTGCTGTAGCTAAAAATATATTATTATCGCTTGTTTCATGAACATTGGGTGCAGCATTTGATAATAACGAAGACACGAGAGTAGATTGTCTTATGGATGGTGCCATCTGTTTGTTTGATGCGTCTTTTGGCTCATGAAAGTTTGGAGTGCTTGTGCTTGATGAGGGTAGGGGTTCAGAGAAAAAATTATTATTGTAATCCATGTGTAAAAGCGAGTGATGTTTCATCGAACAATGGCGACATGATCCTGATTTGCATTGCATTAGCCTATGACCCTTTCTTAAACAATTTAGACATAAATTTAACTTTTTGGCTTCCTTATATCGTATTGAGGGTGAAAGATTGGCAAATCGTGTACAATTGGTTATAAAATGATCCTTCTTGTCACAAAAATTACAAATTTGAGGTGTTGCGCATGAAGCTACTAGAGCATTTCTAACGTGACTACTAGATTTTTTGCTCACCTGTTGGGGTGACGTTTTTGTTACCCCAGAGTTTTCAAGATTCTCAAGCATACGACATCTTCGTTCCAGAAAGGCTGTCATGGACGTCAAAGTTGGCAACTGGTCAACTTGCAAACCTTCTTCCCATTTTATTTGTGATTGCGGATCAAGTTTAGACGTAATTAAATATATTAGAAGACCATCAGCAATTTGTTCTGTAGAGCACATTGTTTCTAAAGCTCTCATATGCGCGTTGAGTTTGTCACTTAATTGCCTTAAACCTGTAGCAGAACCCTTTTCGACACCCTTCAGTCCAAAAATCCCTTTAACGTGAGCCTGAAAATTAAGTAATTTATTATCAAACCGATTTTTTAATAATAATAAAGCCTTGTCATAGTTTTCTTCAGAAGGATCCAACGATGAAATTGTGTCTAATGCTGCCCCAATTAGACATGCACGTAGATGCTGAAATTTTTCTATTTTGCTTAAGTCATTGTCGTTTGCTATAACTGTTGTAAACATTGCGAAAAAATCCGGCCATTCCGTATACGAACCACTAAACTGTGGTATTTTCAACTCAGGCAGTCTGGTTTTACGAACATTCATGCCTTCCTCCAAAGAAAATTGACGAACAGTTGATGAATGAGGCGTGGGCCGAGAATTGCAGTCGGTATTAAGCTTCCGTTTGATTTTAGCCTTAACTTCGAAATACAGCATCATAAAATTCGAAAGAATGTTATCGTCAATGTCACTGGAACATTTTTCCTCGAAAAATAAAACAGCCTGTTGAAAATGTGTGCACATGCTTTCGACGTAATCAAGGCGAACCGAAAGATCGATGACATCCAAATTATTTAATTCCTCAGTAGTAAGACGGCTATTAATGTCATCTAGTTGCTTACTTATCGACACTAATCTGACCAACAACAGCGACATTTCAGATTCATCCTTGCCCTGCTTGCTTGCAGACGATGTACCTTTAGTTGGCATGATCTTCGAAAAAGTCAACCCAAATATTAAAAAAAAAGTGTCTTTTTTAATCCAGAATTTGTATTAATATCCAAATTGATATTAATCGAATAATATCCGAATTGATATTAATCGAACAAAAGTATTTGACTTTGAAGATCACGTCGGGGTCACCAATGTTTGAGCCTGTAAGCTTTTTTACAAGCTATTCTAAGCGAAATAAAACGAAAAAATTTTATATTCTTAAACTTCAACTATTTTATTTGATTGTTTTAACGAGAATGACAAAATTCAGAAATATTTTAGGTATGCATAAAGGTTGAAAACAAGAAGTACAAAACAACTTCATTATTAAACTTAATTATCTAGTTGAACCGTTACAATTATTAAAAATCATATTTTGTTCAGTTTTTATTGTTGTAAGTAATTATTTTACTTATTTTAAAGCAAGTAGGTAGTAAAAGTACATGTAGATTAACATTGCTACAAACATATTAATGCAGTCGAAAACAAATAGATTTCTGCCGCTGCTGCTTGTACAGTGGTTACAACGAACAACCACATTCAATTAAAATTGTTTCGTTTTCCCTGCTATTTGATATAAAACCGATAGCTTTTTTCTCTGTCGTTTATAATTCCTTTTGCTCATGATGTTTTATCTACTACTATCCCTTTCTAAAGTAAGTAACGCAGTTAATATAGGCATTAATTGACTGAGTGTTACTTCTCTTAAAAAAAGTAAAATCTTAAGGGTCTTTGGTGTGGATTGCTTTCAAAGCAAAATCGAACAATATATTGAAGGACGCTGACGAAGTGGCGGGCACAGCTAGTTTAAAATAAACGTATTTTTTGTTTGCACCTAAAGTATGTACATACATATGTATGTATATTTTTAACAAGAATAAAAAATTAAGAAAAAGCAAATATAAAAGTGTATTCGATTTGTTGACAATGTCGCCAAAGAGTCACCATAGTAGTTGACAAAAGTGGTGACATTGGGACAATTGTCCCCAGGTTTCCTTCAGGGAAGGTATACTACGTTTATACGCTAATAATTAACTCACTGTTTATACGACAGATTGTACTTAAAAATAGGTTTAATTTTTCGTGCTTAGTGATGTTGTCTTAAATGTTTAGTGTTGTGATCAAACATAATAATTGTTTTTATAATGCAATTAGTGGAAGCATTTACCAGAAATTCACACAATACATCTTTTTATTGCAAGGAAGTGGCAATCATAGCATATGTATAGTGTCGTTAACCAGGGTTGTCAGATTTATTTTCACCATTTCGCCAAAATCGATGTGAAAAATCGCCAAAAACGTTTTTGTTAAAATTTGCCTTCTTTAATTTTACAAATATTTTTAATAAATCACAAAATAGAAATTTAATCGAAATAGTTAAAATTCGCCAAAAATAGAAAAAAGGTCGCCAAAATATAAAAATATATTTTTTAATGAGTAGTGAACACGAAAAAGGTAAAATTTTGTACTTAAAACAATAAAAAACAGTGATTATATTAAATGGAGACCTAACCATACCCATCCTTAGGTGTTTGTCACCGTGTTCTTATTTAGAACAAGTTTTAGAGGAATTACATTTATTCAACATTACTATCAAGAATGTATGCAACATGCCCTATTTCAATTCATAAAATTTACAGAATGTGTTTCACAGTCGAGTTTTGGTGGAAATCATTAGTGAAATCAATCTTTCTATCCAGTAATTAGCATCATATACTGTAACGACACGTTTTCCGCTGGTTGCTGGGATAGCTTCAACGGAGTCCAGGGTCGTTTATAGTATGTTTGTTACTTACCTTCTTTATCTCGGAAAGAAGAGAAACAGTCGGGTTTTATTTCGTTAAACGTTATAAATCTTATCTTCACTGTTTATTTGGTGTATTTGTTCTACTACAACGTAGAGGACAGACGGTCTCAACTCGTAGCCGATAAATGGGAAGTCAGAACAGCGGTACGGGCAGTAGCGACGCGTGCCGGCAGCAGCGGCGGTATAGGCGGCAGCGGTGGTACGGGTGGCAGCGGCGGTATTGGTGGCAGCGACGGTCTAAGTGGTAGCTACGGCGGTACTAGTAGCAGCGGCGGTATAGGCGGTAGCGGCGGTACAGGCGGCAGTGGTGGTACCTGGCAGCGGTACTGGCGGCAGCGGCGGTATAGGCGGCAGCGGGGTACGGGTGGCAGTGGCGGTACCTGGCAGCGATACAGGCGGAAGCGGCGGTATAGGCAGCAGCGGCGGTACAGGCGGCAGCGGCGGTACAGGCAGCAGCGGTACATGCGGCAGCGGCGGTACAGGCGGCAGCGGTGGTACCTGGCAGCGGTACAGGCAGCAGCAGCGGTACCTGGCAGCGGTAGCGGTGGTACCCGGCAGCAGTACAGGCGGCAACGACGGTAAAAGTAACACACTGTACTTAGTAGTGGCAGCGATTGTAGGGAGTTCTAGGCCGTGTCCAAGATTATGGCCGGAATATAAAATTCCACACCAGCACTAGTCACACGGTCGAGCCAAGACCGGTAGAAGATAAACTTCTGTGGTGTTGGTACTTCCACCAATTGCACTTGTCCTGTCGATAAGAAGTAATTGCGGAATATAAAATTCCTCCAAGAGACCTCTTACCTGCAGGCGAGCTGCTTGCTATCTCATCAATTATTCGAAATGTTGCGTCTTTTATACCCTTGAGTGGGCACACACATTCACACACACACTTGTCTGATGGTTTGTTTACAATGATCGCCAGCCATCATCTGTGAAATTACATATGTTCAACAGCTGACTTTTCTAGTTTAACTGGTTGTTTCTGACTTACAGGTGGCGCTATGAGTTTCTTGACCGTTAATTTAAATTTACTTTTATAAATGACATGAGATCAGTTTAGGATAAATCGTTTTACTTTAGTTAGTTCATTGAATATCAATATACTGATAATAAGTAAAACGAAAGTATATATATAAAAAAAATAGGGAATGTAAAATATATAATAATAATAATGGTAATAAACAAAGGTAATTCAGTGATAATCTTACAAAATAAAAAATAATAAAAATAAATACGCAAATTCCATGCTATTATAATTGGTGTTATTTCAAAATCTGTGTAGGCGAAAACGAGTAGGCGACTTTCGCCGTTACAATACATACAACAAAAAAATGCAATCCTTTAAAGTTAATCACCTAATTTGTAAAAAATATTCCTTTAACTTAGAGAGTATAAAACGAACTTAATCCTCACCTCAAAACTTCCTTTGTAGGTAAAAATTAAGTATAAAAAAATTCATTGGAATTTCCAACACTTCAAGTACGAAACTACATGCCCTTGTACATAATTATATAGAATATGATGTTTTTTATAATCTTTCTAAAATAAAAATTAATATTTTCCATTATGGTTGATAAGTATCCAAAAGTATGTAAAGATTTATAAAAAATGTTGAAAACAAGAAATTTTATTTGTGACAAGGAATTGCAACATTTAAAACCGAAAGATGTTTGTAAACTTTAAATTAATAAAAAATCTTTAGATATTTTTAAATATGAAAATGGAAATATGTTCGTGAACTTTTAATAAGTTTATGTTTCGATAGTTTCCGGTTTCTAGAAGTAAAATAATATTTTACTTTTAAAACTTGAATTTCTGTATGATCCATTTTGATATTCCCTAATTCAGTCTCTAATGTTGGCCAAAAGTCAATGAAAAATCGCCAACAATATCGCCAACTATTTCAAAAATCACCAAAAAGTCGCCATGTCGCCAAATCGAAAATTTGATCGCCAAATAAGATTGAAAATCGCCATGTTTGGCGATAAATAGCCATATCTGACAACCCTGTCGTTAATCAGGAATTGTTTTCGTGAGTTAATAAGTTACAATAAAAAAATTATACGGCAAATAAGACGTACATATGTACATACGTATAAAGGTAGTAATAACGAGTGATTTTTTAAGAGCTTGAGAACTTTTTTTAAAAAAAAAAACGCATAAAATTTGCAAAATCTCATCGGTTCTTTATTTGAAACGTTAGATTGGTCCATGACATTTACTTTTTGAAGATAATTTCATTTAAATGTTGACCGCGGCTGCGTCTTAGGTGGTCCATTCGGAAAGTCCAATTTTGGGCAACTTTTTCGAGCATTTCGGCCGGAATAGCCCGAATTTCTTCGGAAATGTTGTCTTCCAAAGCTGGAATAGTTGCTGGCTTATTTCTGTAGACTTTAGACTTGACGTAGCCCCACAAAAAATAGTCTAAAGGCGTCAAATCGCATGATCTTGGTGGCCAACTTACCGGTCCATTTCTTGAGATGAATTGTTCTCCGAAGTTTTCCCTCAAAATGGCCGTAGAATCGCGAGCTGTGTGGCATGTAGCGCCATCTTGTTGAAACCACATGTCAACCAAGTTCAGTTGTTCCATTTTTGGCAACAAAAAGTTTGTTAGCATCGAACGATAGCGATCGCCATTCACCGTAACGTTGCGTCCAACAGCATCTTTGAAAAAATACGGTCCAATAATTCCACCAGCGTACAAGCCACACCAAACAGTGCATTTTTCGGGATGCATGGGCAGTTCTTGAACGGCTTCTGGTTGCTCTTCACTCCAAATGCGGCAATTTTGCTTATTTACGTAGCCATTCAACCAGAAATGAGCCTCATCGCTGAACAAAATTTGTCGATAAAACACATTTCGAACCGAACACTGATTTTGGTAATAAAATTCAATGATTTGCAAGCGTTTCTCGTTAGTAAGTCTATTCATGATGAAATGTCAAAGCATACTGAGCATCTTTCTCTTTGGCACCATGTCTGAAATCTCACGTGATCTGTCAAATACTAATGCATGAAAATCGTAACCTCAAAAAAATCACCCATTAGTATATTACAATGTTAAAATATACTACTTGTCAAATAAATGTTTTCGCAACTAAAAATATGTAGTAATTTTTCTTTTAAAAGACGATTAGCAACAACAAATTTATTTTCTTGAGTTTTGTTTTTGAAAATACCGAAAGCTTGCTTGTTTGAGAACACATGAGGCCTAAACTTCTAAAAATATTTGTACAATTTCGAAACAATAGAACATAAAAATGTCCCGTTAGTTTTTTGCGTATTTTCTGCATCCACCACAAAAAAAAACTAAAGCTAAAAACTAAAATAATTTCGAAACAAGAGAATATAAAAAAGTTCCGTTAGGTTTTTGCATCCACCACCAAAAACTAAAGCACCACAGGTGGAAAGGGTATATAAGTTTTTCATTCCGTGTGTAATTTCTACAATATTCATTTCCGACCCCGTAAAGTATATACATATATTCTGGATGCTTAACATAGAGAAGTTGATTAAGCGATGTACGTCTGTCCGTCATTTGCCAAGACACCAGAAGAGATACAAAAAATTTAAGCACACCAATCTCTCAGGCACAGTTTCGAAATTTTTGGGATTGCAATTCAGCAACATCAGATCATTCCTTTGAAGGCTGCGGGACAAAAACCACGCCCACCTATATTTTTTCACGTTTTTTTCATTTTCTTCGGCTTTAATGATTCTCTTTTGCTTTTTTTGTCAAATAAATATTAAACCGCGAAGAGTGCATACAGATATCGAGGGATCAATAACCCCTTGCGAGGATCGATTTTAGTTTGTTTTTAAGTTGATTTGTATTAAAGACCATTCTAACTCAATATAGATTGCAGGAAGAACAATAAAATTAAAAAATAAAAATTTTAAATTTACGAACAAAGTTACGAAACATTTTCAAAAAGATATTTTTACAGAAAAATTTTGGAAATTTTTTTTTTTAAACTTGCCAAAAAAATTTCGAATAAAATTTTACAAATAAATTTCGAAAAATTATTTTACAAAATTTTTCCAAACATTTTACGAAATGTTAAAAAAAAATTCAATATTTCCATGAAAATCATGAGTGTAATATAACATATTTTTAATCTATAAATATAATAAAATAGTAACTCATTACCGTCTGTCTGCTTTCATTTGCGTTCGCATCACGTAAAAACTACTGGATGGATTTTAACAAAATTTTGTGAGGAGATACCTTAGCATCCTGGTTCCAATATAGGATACTTTTTTCAAATAATTATTTTTTTCAAATATTATATTTTCACGGGAAAGTGGAGAAAAAGCAGTGAAAGTACTAAGTTATTTTAGTAGTAAAGTAAATACATGAACCATAACTGAACTAACCGGATATGCCTACTTTAATTTTTATAAAGTATAAAATACTGTATTAAATCCTGGCAGGATCGCCATTTGGCTTGTGCTCTGTTCTGTGGGTACTTTATTAATAATTTTACAAAATATAAATTTTCTTAAAATTACTCTTACACAACTTAGCCAAACACTAATTCATGGGATTTTGCCTATATAGTAAATTCCCATGAATACAAAGTATTTGTGTTTATGTGTTTACTCTTATAAACTAATATTGCATTTACATTGGAGCGAAATCTAGTACTTATGAGATTTCGAGTTGTTTTTACTAGATTTCCCATACAAATCAAAATCTTCTTCGTCCCTAGATTTTGACGAAATCTACTCAAAATCTAGAGGTACTTAATGAAGTAACTGTGGTCTTGCCGAAATTGTACTTAAAAATACTACGCTGTACAAGAAAAAATGATTTTCTTAATGCGTTTGATTCTTAAATTGATGAGATCTCTATTTTAAAACCAATTCACCTAGATGCATTAAACACATATACAACAACATCAGGATACCAACTATAAACTGACAAAAATTGGTTCCGAGGTGGGGTTTCACTGTGTTACCATTAGTAGAGAGTGCACTATGGTTTTTGATTGGTAGATTCATTTTCAAGTTTTTATTCAACAAAAGAAAAATTACAAATTACAAACTTATAAATTACAAATTCATATACAAACAAAAATTTTTGTAGGAAATTGTATTATTTTTTGAAAAAGTTATTTAATTTTATAAAAACAAAATAGGTATTTCTACAACAATGTCAGAGTTTACGATATTGCTGTCGTCTTTAATATCATTAAGTAGCTGACTACACGGCGACAATTTTAGCCAATGGAATCTGTTTTCATTTAGCTAAGTAGCCGCTATCATTTATTTCTTTAAAGCATGAATGAATTTGGATTATGCTGTAGATATCTGTATAAATAAAATCACTGTGGTTAAGGGTATGGAATATCCGGCTTCGCCGAATATAGCACTTTTAGTTGTTTTAAATTCGCTTGATTCTTAAATAGATGATATCTTTGTTTTAAAACCAATTCATCTAGATGCATTTAACTCATAGACAACACCAGGATACCGACTACAAACTGACAAAACTGACTGATTCGGCACGGCCGAATATAGCAAACGTTCAAACGCTTGGGTCTATTTGGTGATGCTGCTTTTAATATTTGTAGCGGTTAATTGTTTTTTGTTCTTTGCACAACTGCAACTTATTTTTTTTAATTTTTTTAAACATTTTCTGAGTTTTAATATTTAATTATTAATATGTATTTAAAAAATTTTATTGTCAATACAATTTAACAAAACCAATCCAGTTCGAATGGACTTAACGTTTAAGGGTGGATTTTTTAATTATAGAAAACACGGTTTACTTTTAGTTTGTATTTTATTTTCATTAAACTTCACAAATTTCTTTATGTACATATGTATGTAGGTATTTTTAGTTAAAATCAGAATTAATTTTGTATTTTTAGTTTATAGGGTCACAATTTTTATTCTTAAATGTTTTGTTTACTTTTGGTGTAATTAAAATGTTTAAACTACGGTCACATTAGGCAAATGTTTGTTATTGTTTGATTTAAATTCTTTTAGAACATTTTAAAATTAGTTTTGTGGTCGCACTAGGCACATGTGGTTGCTCATTTTTGTTTGTTCAAACAAAAGCAAATATATATTTGGGAAAACTTGTTTACCGTGTGGTCAGACTAGAGAAAATATTTGACTAAGAGAAATATTTGATTAAATTGACAAAAAACATAAATTTATTGTATATATTTTATATGTACATATTTTGGGGAAAAATATATATAAATAAAAATTTGTATAGAAGAAAATTACAAAAAAGCTTAAAGAAAAGATTGTATGAACATTTTGCATTTGTACAGGCACATACATATCGCACACAAAATCACGAACAGTCACAACTCAAAATTGACAAAATTTCAGGAGAGTCAAAAACAGTTTTTAAAAACGTTGTTGCAATGGTCTTAAGCAACATAAAAATAGTCATAGAGGTATTCGAAATATAACGAAATTTCCCTGATTTAAGTATCAGCCTCTTCCAGACACAGTCTGCAAGTATCATCTTCTTCGATTTTCATCTTGGCTAGATTACTTGAAGTTTCCATAACCTGTCGCCAACGCAGTTATCTAGCTTGTATCTGATTACCTTACTGGCCTTCCCATGGGCTCCTTGAGTTCACCCATTATAGGACGTCAGATCACATTATGTCATTACCCAGTGCTACTCTGGGTTCTGGTCCACAGAAATTCTCAGCAGATCCGCCTTTAGCTAGTTGGTCTGCTGCTTATTATTATTCCCAGCAGTGCCTATGTTTCCCTGAACCCATTTAAATATTACCTCATTAACCGAGACACATCTGTTAAGTTTTAAAACACATTTCAGCACTAGTTTGGAGTACACGTTCACCGTTATAACCGGCTGATTGTCAAGTGCAATGAGAACCATTCTTCCCTGCACTCGACATTCCAGTAGGTGATCCAACGCATGCAGCGGCCCAAGCAATTCTGCCTGGTAAACGGAGACGTACTCACCCAAACGCAGGTTACAGGACATGTTCAGCTCAGCTGGTTATACACTTGCTGCTGCTCTACCGTCCATAAGAGATCCATCAGTAAAAATGCTGATGTCGGTCTCCATACATTTAGTGTGTATAACGCCTTTCGCAATGCGTTTGATCGGCATTTGAGCTTCTCTAACTCCTTACTAATTAGGTCCAGGATGCTCATTTTATTATTTGTTGTAGCGGCTTTCTGTAACAACTTCACGCGTGAGCACAACTACTGTTCAAGAGAAAAAAAGTCTGTAACAGACAGACAGACATTGTAGCGATATTAGAGGTAACGTTTGCCAAGAATCAGCTGTTTTGTTGTTTGCATATCAATTTTATTTTGTGGTCAAACTATGGCAAATAAATATTTGACGATTTTAGGCAAATGTTTGCCTAATGTGAGCGTACCTTTAGTTTTAGTACTTTACAAATTTTAAGTTCACGTTTTAATTTCTATTCACTATTTAGTTTCCCGGTCAATATTACAATTTATTTAAAGTCATACAAAACTTAAAGACAAAAAGGAAAAAAGTAGCGGTAAATAAATTGTTTGTGCAAATTATTAATATTGCAAAATATAAAGGAATATTAAGAATTTAATGTACAGTGACAGGTAAAAAGGGGGTTTATCTCTGAACAATACAATACTAAACTGAAAACAGTATTTACATACTTATGTCTTCATATATTTATATCCCACATTGAGAAGGCAAAATGTAGCATCGACTTCTGATATAAAACTGATATAAAAAATGAAACGCATCCTTTAATTGTAAATATTCAGTTAGTTAATTTTTAAGCTGAGCACAAAGCTGTAAAGAAAAACTAACATACAATTGACTACTTTGGAATAAGTCATATAGGCAGTCGTCTACCGCAATCGACTCTTAATTCTGTTTCCCAGCATCAAGTTATTTTGCCTAAGCATCTTCCTTTGACGTGATCTCTGATATTCCATTTTTATGAGAAACTATTACATGCTGGGCCTTAACTCTTGTTAGCTTCAATTCAACAGCAGTATTGGCCTATTGGAGGTCGTAAATTCGTAAGCGCTGCGATGTTGCAGAATTAAGCCAAAAGTATATCACCACGTAATGGTTTCCCTTCCTGCCGATAGGCTAACGCCAGATAAATCTTTGAATCTGCAAGAGAGCGTAAAATGGCATGAGTAATATAAAGACATATGTAACTTGTGTTTCAATGGTTTTTAAAGGATGCAAATCAACCACCTTTAAAGTAGCAAAAAAAGCCGTATATCTGAAGTTATTCTTGGCGATGATGGTGTGGCTAGCAAATTTGTTCTTTCCATGGAAATATCTTTTAAAGGCCTTACTCCTTCAACAGGGGGAGAATGTTAATCGCGAATACCTCTCTGCATTCTTTATTAAATATTTTCTATAAATATCTTGTTTAACCTTGAAATTCTTTACATTATTTTGCTTTAAAAAAATTTACTGTAAATCGTGCACGCATGCGTACATAAATATTTGCATGCAAACATACATACATATATTACTCTCTAAACAAATTTTTTAATCTCTTATACAAGTTCTTATATAGAGATATACGACTTAAAATAAATGTTCGTTTGTTTTGAGAACTAAAACGGCATTTAGACGGTCAATCGCGGCTTGTCAACGCGACGTGATGAGAGTGAGTGTTTAGCATTTACATGATCAAGCGAAGATTGTCAAACATCATTATACAACAGACACTGAGCAGTGAGGTTCTTATTTAAGATAGCGCGTGAAGTAGATGCTACTTTATTTATTGATGAATTATAGGAAGACGAAAATCAGAAAAAAAGTACGAAACGAATTCGGACAATGGAATTATTTAGAGAATTATAAGCAACGGCATTATGACAATATTTTTTTATTTATTCTTCTGTTTCCAATTAATTATTTCTAGAGTTGAGCATAATAGTTCATTTCGCTGAATCGATCAGATCATACAGCGAGATATAATGAACTAGGTCGTTCGTTTCGGTCATCGTTCTCAACGTAATTCTGATCAACACATCAGTTCATTTTGGCAACACTTCACAATTGTAAACAAATGTAAAAAATTCACTGGCAGGAAGTAAGTACACATATGTACATATATAAATAATTTGTAACTTATTATTTATTTATTTCTGTTTTATCAGGTATCTTAATTAAAGCATAAAAATTGATATTTTAATGTGAAATAAAGGGTAGTTGTAACGTTCAGAATAGTTTTAACAAACAATTCATATATGTATTGTGGAATCATTACAGTATTTAAAAAATTAAATATTAATACGTAAAACGTTAAGTATTATTACATTAAATGTCAAGCAATAAGATCTCCTTTATTATTAAAAAAAAGCATTTGAACAGTTGATCATTTTTTATGAACATTTATAGAGCAAAGTGTCAAGTACCTGAACAAAACAAAAACGCAACGAATGATGAACGATAAAAAAGAAAACACTGACCGAGTCAGAATCGTTCGGTTACGGGAATCGTTCAATTGAACTAGCTCGTACATGACCGGTATTTTATTGAAAAACTACAAATATTCTATATAATATTATTTTACTCTCAATGCACCGCCAATCCTTCTTATCATGCCTGTTTAAGGTTTAATCAAATCTATCTTTTTAGAAAAAGTAATAATGTTAGAAGCTAAGTTGAAGGAAAACCTTTCCTCAACTTCGTTATGGGATTTTCCTTTATAATTATTGAAAAATAGCAATCTTTTAACTTGAATTTTGGCAATCAATATTTCCATATAAACACACACAATAATTACATAAATGAAATATTTTAAAAATAAACTCTAATAAAAACGCTTTACTTACATTTCCATTCATAAAAACTAACCCACATGCAAAAACAATAAATTCTCTTAAAAACAAGCGCTCTAGCAAAGATATCTTTACTGCTCGCTTACAAAAATACAAATGAAATTTACACTGTGGTTGACAAACATGCATTTAGACGAGCTTGATAGCGTGACGGCAAACACAAAATATCAAAAATTTTTGATTTTCATCCAGCGCGGCTGACAAACACGAATTTTGGTCGCTTACACGAGCTTGCTGACTTGCCATCACGCCCCGCTGACAAGCCGCGATTGACCGTCTAAATGCCGCTTAACTTTGTGTGTCGCATTGTATGAATGTATCTATGTTTATTTGTGTGTATCAAATTCTTTTATTTTTCGGGTTCTTGTTAAATTTATTATTTTTATTTTGTTTTGTTTCCACTTTAAGTTGTTCAATAAATAGCTTCATTTTTCGGAAGCAAGTAATTTAATTAATTTGTGTTTTATTCGGTAACAACTGCATTCAAATAACATTGCAGATACAAAACAATGCCATTTATGCAATGTCAACACTCTTTATGCAATTGTCAAAAATTTTATGCAACTTTACCATTTAAAAATCGTTGAGAAGAAGTTAAAAAAATGGCATGAATCGTCTAACTGCCATTCAAGGAAGTCGTGTGGAGTCAACAGATGTAAACGCCCTAATCATCCTTACATGAAGAATCCGCCTCATCCAATAAAGATATTTGGACCTGTGGCATATTATAAGGGTTATGCCATATTTGACGAAGGTTCTTCACTTTCTCTGATGGTTGAGAATATCTCAAAGGTCATTCATCTATCCCAGTGGTCGGCAAAGTGCGGCTCCAGAGGCGTATGTGTCTCCTTAAGTGCGGCTCTAGCGCAAATGTTTTATTTTATTTATTAAGTTTGTAGATGAGATATTTATAAGCTCTAACATATGTTTATCGCTTAAAACTAAAATTAGTTATTCAAATAAACAATTATATCTCGCTTCATAACATCGACGAAAGGTGCAATAATATTTTCATTAAAACAAAAACTTGGTAAGAAAAAAATTCCATTGCAAATTGCGTCTCTTTCTCACACTGGCTGATGGCGTCCTCGAATGGCTGTACTGCGGTACTGTTATTATTTATATATTTCTTCTTATGGTTCCAGTGTAGAACAAAGGGCCACATGTTGTTTCGTTTGTAATAAATTTTGTTTAAGTTGGACTAGTTATTGGCCAATTGCATCCGAGTCTGGTACCGGGCCTGCCGGTTAAAGCATACCAGACACTACTTTATTGTTTGGGTGGTTATATGTCGCCTCGGCATCTCTGGCACTCGGATATTTAGTCCGAGACTCTCCCCTCAGAACCGCTGGTATTGTCCGCGGCTGTTTATTTGGTATTATTCGCAGCTATCCAGCATATCTACTGGGTGTTCCACTAACCGCAACCTGTGGACGCGTCAGATAGCATACCAGCTGATGCTCCCTGATACGATTATCAAACACGATTATGCAGTTTACCCTACAAACTCACTGGTAGACACCCGCCAGGTGCTGTTATTGATAGTTGCTTAATCAGTCACGTGTAATTGTTTGGTTATCGTATATAATATAATTGGCTTGTAGAGACAATCCAGAAACACCAAGTGGCGCCACGAAGCGCCCAATCAAGAGAAGACAATAGCTGTAGTCGACGACGACTTGCATGAAGACAGACTGACAGCAGACAGTTTTAGTTAACAATCAATCTGAGTGTAGACAACAGACATCTATATCATTGGTTTTAAATTTCTTTTAAATAAATATACACTTATGTACATAATTCATCAAAATTATGAGTGTTATATTTTAAAATCCTACATTTTTGGGGGCTCAACCAGGATAGTATCGGGAGAGTTCGTTTTGATCAAGTGAGAGCAGTGTGCAAAGTTAAAAAGAAATTCTTAGAATTTGATGTTTTAAAAACAAGACAAGTTTAAAACTTTATTCTGAGTGAAAATTGGAAACGTTCTAGAATATTGTTATTGTACGAACAAAAAGAAGAATTCTGAGTGAAAGTAATGATTTAAAAAAATTCTTGTGTGAATTCAATAATACAAAAATTTACAATTGAGTGATGCTTAATTAAGGTTCTGGGTGAACATAAAGCAGTGATGCACATTTAGTGAAGCAATTGTTTGTAAGCTCCACCTGTTCTCTTTAGTTTAGTCGTTCAACAGACGTTGGTGAATGCACATGTTAGCGGATGCCTATGAATCTTTTTTTCAATTTTTTTTCAGTTACAGTGGTCAATATAAGTAAACATGGAATTAAAAAATTATTTTATGATTGTTTAGCTCAGTTTAGAGATGATGCAATCACTGGTGGAAAATATGGAAAGTCAAAAGTCGATTCCTGAGCCAATGGAGTCAAATACATTTCTTTATTTGGTTCACTCAGAATTATGCAATTAAAAAACCCCAATAGGAAATATATGAAATAAAACAAGAATTATTAGGGTTGAAAGGAAACCAAAATGGATCTTTATTTAGATAAATGGAAGTTTACCTTCTTCGGTTGCTGGTAGATTTAAAACAGACCGTCAAATATAATATTAAAACGGAAGTAGTATTTCTGACATATTGACCAGGTTGACATTTAATTAAGAAAGAGACAAATAGTCATGCAAATATCGTGGATTGTTATAACAATTAGCTTCTGCATATATCGTTAGTCAAAAGAAAAGACTAACTCTAATTTCATGATTTAAGATATACGTTTGTTAAGGAATCTGGCCTTAACATTGCCGCCCGTCTTGCAGGATTTCTGCAAGGATAGTAGTAAACGGATTAAAACCCACTGGTCATGTCAAAAATACTGCTATGGTAGAAGTTTACAATGACATAAAACTAAAAACTTAAATTGATTAATTGGTTTTGATATAATGTTTTAATTCTGGATTAATTCTTTTTCCCAATAAATTTAGTACAATAAATAATAATAAAATGATAAAAATATGGATAGAAACAACATATTAAAGGTTCATACGTTTTATATTTTGCATAGCCTTATATATTCGAAGTGCATTTCATATTTACAAAGAACACGGACCATATATAGTCCAACCAAAAAGAGTGCTTTGTGCAGTCGGAAAACCTGCTCTTGAAAAGACGCCATCACGTATAACCTTTGAATAAATATCAACTCCTATTATTATATCAATGGGAGCCGCTTCATAGAAGTTTGAATCAGCGAGAAATAAATCAGGAAAATTCTTCTTGTAAGCTTCGGGAAGAGACTCGGACGGAGTTCGAAGATTTACTCGGTTGTCAACGCGAAAATTTCCATCTATTTTTGAATGCGTATCGTACCTGGATTTCAGAGTAATTGGACATACTGATTTCTCATGCTAGGTAAATGAAGTAAGATTTATTTTATCGACCAATTTCCTTGATACTCGACTTACTGGTGACCCAGAGACTAGCAAGTGCCTTGTGAATGATCATGTGCAATTTGAACAATATCTGTTTTTCCGAACTGAACGAATACGGTCGCTTATGTTCATTGCCAAGAATTTCCTATATGTTCGCAATGGGTGCGGACGTTTGCAAATTCGACATGGAAACGCGTTGTATTTTTCTGGAAAAGCCTTGAGTGACCCTTTCGATGTACGAGGGGAGATTTTTGGCATGTTTATCTAAAGAAAAGAGAAGGTAGATTGTAAGAGACGGAAAATAGAAAAAAGGAAAACCGAAACTTAGGATTGGGTTAGCAGAACGACAAGTTTGACGATAGGCCGGGTTATTAAACCTCGCTGCGTTAAGACATCGGCTACGCGTACACGATTGTCAGAGCCAGTGTCAACCTTTTTGACCCTGCCAAGTCGCCATGAGTTCGGGGGAAGGTTCTCCTCCCTTATTACTACAAGGTCTCCTTCGTTGACGTTTTTCTCTGGATGTTGCCATTTTATCCGCTTATGAAGTTCCTTTAGGTACTCGTTTTTCCATCGATGACAGAAATTTTGATGAATTAATTTTAATCTTTGCCACCGGTTCGCAGTAGAGATGGACCAATAAGAAAATGGCCTGGAGTTAAGGCACAAAGTTCAGTAGGATCGGTAGACATTGGAGAAATCGGCCGGGAATTAAGACATGCTTCTATTTTGGACAATAGTGTTGACAACTCCTCATGAGTGTACTCGTGGCATCCTGTTATTTTCCGGAAATGAGCTTTGAAGCTTTTTACTCCAGCCTCCCATAATCCGCCCATGTGTGGTGCCCCTGCTGGAATAAAATGCCAGCTTATATTTTGGTGAGCATAATTAGCTAAAATACGCTGTTGTGTAGTTTGAATAAATTCCTTAGCAAGAACCTTAGAAGCACCAACAAATGTAGTTCCATTGTCAGAATATAAATGCAATGGACATCCATGCCGTGACACGAATCGGCTAAAAGCGGATAGGAATACAGGAGTAGAAAGGTCTGAGGTAGCTTCCAAATGAATCGCCTTTGTTGAAAAACATACAAATATACACACGTATCCTTTGGTAATTCGACAGGCACGTCCTGAGTAACTTTTTACGTCAAAGAGTCCTGCGAAGTCAAGTCCTGTGTGTGTAAATGGGCGAGATATACTGCAACGCTCAGGTGGCAATGCCGCCATAATCTGTTTTTGGCATCTCCTCTTGTATACTAAGCAAACTTTGCATTTGCTGCTTATAGTTTTTATTAAATTCTTGACCTTAGGAATCCAATACTGCATTCGTAGAAGCCTCAATACCAGCTGATTTCCACCGTGTAGACTAATATCGTGGATGAATTTTACTAAAAGTAGGGTGTATTGGCAATTGTATGGAATAATCATTGGATGCCTTTCATTGTAGGAAAGTCCTGGTGATAATTCGAGTCTACCACATGAACGTAGTATACCTTCTGGATCTAGAAACGGATTTAAGTTCAGTATACTACTGGATTTTGAAATCTCTTGTTTGGAGGAAAGTGCTTTATTACCTTAGATTTTATTAAATTATCTTAGCTGGTAAGGCCTAACTCGTATCATGTCAATAAAAATGCAGTTTTATTACATGTTTTTCCCAACGTTTCGTGAATCTTTTGTTCACTTCTTCAGGGGATTTGTCTGTTTAATAAAATTTAAAAACATCAACTGTATGTAACTATTGAGTAACAATATAAATAATAATTTTCTTACTTACAAATAAAAGTATTTTTATGGACACAAAATTATTTTAATCTAACATTAATGAACATAAACTTTTTTAATGTATAACAACATTTTTTTTAAGATCTAGTGCTGTTTTTGATAATAACACTGTAGATGGCGCTTAGGTTGTCCGTATCTTCTTTTTTATTCATCGTTTGATTTATTTTCTGTTGTATTCTTAGACTCTCTGTTGTGTATCTCTTTTTCTCATTGTTTTCTTTATTTAATATTTTAATGTTGTCAAAATCAGGTACATGTTTTGTTTGTATTATATGTTGAGCAAGTGCGGTACTTTCTTTGTTTTTATTTATATCTGCTTTGTGCTCACACATTCTTGTGATTAAGCTTCTTTTTGTTGTACCAATATAAACAAGGTTACAGTTGTTGTCTTTGTTGCCCTTACATGGGATCTCATAGACGACGTTATTTTGTTGAAGTTTTTCAATTGGTGTTTTGTTATTTGTAAATAAAGTGTTTAGAGTTTTATTAGGTTTGTAAGCAAGGGATATGTCATTTTTGTTTATTACATTTTTTATGTTGTTGTTGTCCGTAAGACCAGGAATATATTTTACACTGTAAAAAAGTTTTTCTTCTCGGTTGGGTCTGTTATTGGCGGATTTATAGGATTTTATTAAGGACTTTATCAGATATGAGGGGAAACTGTTATCTCTTAATATTTTAGTAATTATATGTATGTTTTTGGTGTGAAATTGTTTGTCGCTGATATCAAGGACTCTACGTATTAGATTTTTTGCTGTATTTATTATTTGTGTTTTAGGATGTGTTGTATTAAAGTTTATGATTCTGCTTGTTGACGTGCTTTTTGAATACCAATCAAAAGAAATTTTGTTATCCACTCTATGGAGCTTGGTGTCAAGATATGCAATTTTTCCTTCGTTTTCAACCTCAATAGTAAATTTAATTTTAGGGTGGTATCCATTGAAAGTATTTAAAATCTCGTCTTTGTCATCTAAGTTGATCACAGCTAAAATGTCATCTACGTATTTTGTTACGTATTTTATGTTAATGTTTTTCTTTTTCAATTCAGCCAATGCTACGTCTAATAAATTGTCTAACACAATGTCAGCAATAGTGGGTGAGAGGGGGTTCCCCATAGGCATACCGAAGATTTGATTGTATATATTGTTTTTATAAACAAAATAATTATTGTCATGGAGGCAAAACTTGAGCATCTCAAGAAATTTAGAACGTGGTACTGTGGTGTGGTTATTAATTGTGCTCCATCTGTCCATTATGTTGGTAATTGCCGTGTGAATGGGAATGTTGGTGAAAAGGGAGACAACGTCAAAAGAGACTAGTGCATCATTTGGGCCCAGTTCCAAGTTTTGTAGTTGTTTTTTTAATTCTAATGAGTTTTTGATGTTATATCTTTCCGATACGACATTTCTTAGTATTCGTCCTAGGAATTTACTGAGTTGATAACAAGGAACTTGTATGGAAGATACTATAGGTCGCAGAGGTACGTCATCCTTATGTATCTTAGGTAAACCATAAATTCTCGGGGCATTTGCAGCAGAACAAGTGCTTTATATTCATTAGGATATGCTGATTTTTGGCAAATTGAAATAAGTCGATCACGAACTGCAACAATTTCAGCGTTAGAAAGCGACAACGAATCTTTGTAGAAACTAGATTTTAAGGTTGGATGCGTCCTATAAAAGAATCTGTATACATATACTATTACGCGCATTGCTTTAAGAAAAGAACAAAAACGTTCAAGTTAATCTTCGAAGTTTGAAAAGTAAGAAAAATGGACTCGAAGCGACTTGACTTCTAGATCGATATTAGGAAGATTGGAAAGCTCACAAGTGGGCCATTCTGTGGATAAACTTTTAAGCCACTTTGGCCCAAACCACCACAGATCGTTATTCGCGAGGTGCTCTGGATAAAAACAACGGCTCGCCAAGTCGGCAGGATTCGCGTCAGAGTTTACATGATTCCATCTGGAAACTTCTACGATTTGTGTTATTTTTGAAACTCTGTTTGCCACGAAAGTTAACCAATTACATGGTGGCTTCGATAGCCAGGAAAGCACAATAGTAGAATCTGTCCAACAGAAAATCGTGTACTTTCCAACATCTAACCGAGGTAATAGTGTTTCAATCATTTCGGCTAAGAGAACTGCTCCAGAAAGTTCAAGTCTGGGGATAGACAATGTTTTAATAGGAGCTACTTTAGTTTTGGAAGATATTAAATGTGTATGTACGGAATCCCTAGTGGATATTCGGATATATAGTGCTGCTGCGTATGCCTTTTCCGAGGCATCGCAAAATCCATGGAATTGGACTTCAGCATTTGGGGTATAATTAATCCATCGAGGAATACGAATGAATTGAATGGCAGGATAACTTGCTTCAAATGACTTCCACTGGTTAAGCGTCTCAGGAGAAATAACTTCATCCCAGTCAGTTCCATTCATCCATATCCTTTGCATCAGTATTTTAGCCAAAATTATACATGGAGCTAACCAACCGGCTGGATCAAAAAGCTTGGCTATTCTGGATAGGACTTCCCTCTTCGTGTATTGTGTCGAGTCTTTGAAGTGACTTGCAACAAAGAAAAACTCATCCGCACAAGCATTCCATCGAATTCCTAATGTTTTTGCTGAACTACTATCCTCGAATTTTAGGAAATTTTCATGTAGCAAGTGATCTTGTGGAATTTCAGCTAATATGTCTCTAGAATTAGATGTCCACTTCCTTAGCGAGAATCCGGCAGACCTAAGGGCTAGGATAAGCTCGTTTTTATCTTTAATGGACTTAGCTTTAGAGTGAGCTCCAGCCAGAACATCGTCCACGTAGAGAGATTTTCGAATTATTGAACTGGCTGCTGGATAGATAGTCTGAACATCGTCAGCTAGCTGGAGTAGAGTACGAATAGCCAGATACGGAGCACAATTTACTCCGAAAGTGACCGTTTTTAGTTCGTAATCACGTAATGGGACATTTGGATCATCCCGGAAGAGAATTCTCTGATACGGTGTATGATTTGGGTCTACTAAAATCTGTCTATACATTTGTTGAATATCAGCGTTGTATACATAACGAAAAAAACGCCATTTTAAGATCAGTGACATTAGATCATTCTGTAAACTTGGCCCGGTATGTAATAAGGAATTCAAACTTAAACCATTAGTAGAGGGAGCAGACGCATTGAATACTACACGAACTTTGGTTGTTCCACTATCGGGCTTTATGACCGCATGATGTGGCATGTAGTAGAATTCAGGTTTTAAATACTGATTAGGAGGCTCAACTTTGGCCATGTGATCCAGATTTTCGTATTCGCGAACGACTTTGTCGTACTGAAGTTTAAAATCTGGATTTCGAATAAGTCTAGCCTCATTACGAAAAAATTGTGCCATTGCACTAGATCTAGAGTTACCTATGCTCAGAGAATTAGGAAACCCTTCTTTGAAAGGAAGCGATACTATATATTTCTTTTTGTGGTTTGGACATAAATATCTTCGCATGCCTGGTCGGATGCAGACATAAGGTTCTTCTTTGGAAGATTCTCCACCTCCCAAAACCGTGAAATTTGTTTGTCCAAAGAAAATTCACAGAAGTAAGAAATAATATTGAAAGCTGGAGAAGAACTACAAGATATAGGACCAGTTAGAATCCACCCAAAGATTGTTTCTTGAGCAGTTAATGAACTACAAACCTGGTGCCTAATCCCGCAACAAATGATAGATGGAAAAATGTCTCCACCTATTAGTACATCAATTTTCGAACTACGATAAAAATTAGGATCGGCGAGCCGAATATCAGGAAGATTAGCGAATGAAGCACTTGGGATTGAATGAGAAGGGAGGTTTGTGGAGAGGTGTGGTACCACTAGAGCCATTGCTGGAATTGCAACGTTTTCATTTAATTTAGTACCAAAAGCAAAGGAGCATTGACGCTGAACGTTGGCAGAAATAGAGTTATTTAGCCCGGAAATTCGGGCACTTGTTCGTCTGGAAGGAAGTTTAAGTAAATTGAACAGACGCTCAGAGATGAAAGTACCCTCTGAGCCCGAATCAATCAGTGCTCGTGCCCTATATCTCACGCCTTGATTTATAATGTATACGTTGGCAGTTCCTAATAGAACATTCTTTGAGTTGGTTGCAAAACACGATTGGACCACACTCGAATTAGGAGAATTAATGGACTGTTGGTTACTAGGAGTTGATCGAGTGAACGGAACAGAATTTGGATTAAGCTTTAGACTTCTGCTGGTACTAGGATTTGTAGTTTCCCTATGAAGAAGCGTATTGTGTCTTTTGCTACATTTGTAACAATTGTGTTTGCTGTTACAATTTTTTACATTATGAGTTTTAGAGAAGCAGTTCAAGCAAAGTCCTTCCTTTTTTATTTCTATAAGTCTTTGGTTGTAATCCATATCTAAGAATTTTGGGCATTTCCGTATAGGATGATTTTCTTTGGGGCATAGTTGACATTTAAGACTAGAAATGTTAGCTTGAAAACTATTTAGCCTATTGCCTTTTGAATTAACACTATTTTTGGATTTAGTGCTACGTTCTTTAGGGCAAAGAGACAAATAGTCATGCAAATATCGTGGATTGTTATAACAATTAGCTTCTGCATATATCGTTAGTCAAAAGAAAAGACTAACTCTAATTTCATGATTTAAGATATACGTTTGTTAAGGAATCTGGCCTTAACAATGATGAACAATGCTTTTGGAAATGTTCAATGTCATCAAACATTTAAAAGCTATAGAGAAAATGTTGTTAAAAGGCATTATCATTCTTTCCATTCTAACATAAATAAATATAATGATGACGAGAAAAAAGAGCACCGAAGTCGTTTAAACCACCACCAATTTTTTTAAGGGAAAAAAATTCGAATGAATTAATAAATAAGTTAATTTCAGTTATCGGGGAAAATTCATTCTACGTAATTCCAATCAAGCGTGGTAACATTGATGAAACTAAAATTCATTTTATAGACGAAAGTAGTTATCGTAAAGCAGTAAAGGAGTTTGAAAGCTGCAATAAGAACTTTTATACCTATCAGCTGAAGAGTAGCAAAGGCCTACAGGTAGTCATCAAAGGTGTTGACTCATATGTTAATCCAGTGGAAATAAAAGCTGGCCTCCAAAAAGCAGGATTTAAGGTTAAAAGCGTTAACAATCTCAGAAATCGAGAGCGTGTCCCTCAACCTCTATTTCGTGTTGAACTGGAACCTGGGGATATTAGATTAAAGAAGAACGAAACGCATCCCATTTATAATCTAAAATATCTGTTACACCGCAGGATAAGTGTAGAGGAACCACATAAGCGGTCAGGACCCGTTCAGTGTTTAAATTGCCAAGAATACGGCCATACAAGGGCTTACTGCAAGTTGCCTCCGGTTTGCGTTGTGTGTGGAGAGCTTCATTGTTCCGCCCAATGCGACAAACCTAAGGATGACTCGAAGGTTAAAAAATGTAGCAATTGCGGTGAAAATCACACTGCTAACTACAGAGGCTGTCCAGTTTTTTCTGAGGTAAGGAAGTCAACTCAAAAATTAAGTACTCCTGCTAGGCAGCCACAATACCAAGTAAATGCTCATTACCCTCAGTTAGCTCAACCCACAACCAAACATGTTTCATACGCGGATATGTTAAAATCCAATCATGTTTTAGCACACAAAGCGACATCTACAACCAATTCTACCCCAAATATGCATCCAGAAGCTAAAGAACAAACACCATCTGGTAACTACAATCGGCTCGAAGCAAGTATCGAGTCATTAGTGCATTCGTTAAACAGTTTTATGAGCTCTATGAGCAGCATGATGCAAGAAATGGTTCGCATGCAATCTATGATGTTGCAGGCGGTACTTAACAAACCATGAACTGTTTAAAAATATGTTTCTGGAACGCAAACGGCTTACGCCAACACAAAAATGAACTCGAGTACTTCTTGAAGAACCAACAAATTGATGTCATGATGGTTTCAGAGACTCATTTAACAACAAATAGCTTTTTTAAAATCAATGGCTATATATTATATGACACTAAAGACCCCCGTGGCAGAGCATGTGGTGGTTCAGCAATACTAATAAGGGCTCGAATTAAACACCATTTACTGTGTGACTTTTGTGAGGACTACCTTCAAGCAACAAACATCTGTATTGAAGAATATCATCAAAACTGTGTTATTTCTTCGATTTATTCACCTCCTAGATTTCAAATATCAGAGAGTCAATATATCGACTTTTACAAATCACTAGGTCCCTGTTTCATAGCATCAGGCGACTACAACGCTAAACATACATTTTGGGGATCACGCCTTATAACTCCAAAAGGTCGTGTTTTGTTTGATACAATTTCAAAAATGCATCTAAATGTGATATCAAGTGGACAACCCACTTATTGGCCTACTGATCGACAAAAAATACCTGATGTTATTGATTTTGGCGTGACTAAAGGTATTTCGAGAGAAATGATTAAGGTTGAAGCGTCACTCGAATTATCCTCAGATCATTCACCCACTATTGTCTATATAAGGAATCAGCAAAATATCGTGTCGCCAACAACTTGCACAAGCATTAATTGGTTGAAATATAGAAAGTATCTCAGTACTCATTGTTCGGAAAACATACCGCTAAGAACACCAGAAGATGTGGACCAGAGTCTGATTTTTTTTGATCAAAACCTTAAATCAGCTGCCCAACATGCGACAGAAACCAGACAACCAGCTAGATACAATCAAATTTATTTTGTAGATGTCGAGCGGCTCTTGGCTGAAAAAAGAAAAATTAGAAGAGAGTGGCAAGCACACAGATCTCCTCAACTGAAATCTAGACTTAAAGATTGCACGAAACGACTAAGACAGCTGCTAGAATCTCGACGAGTAGCATCTCTGAAAAATTACTTGGAAGACCTCGACGCAACTGCTCAATCAGATTATTCATTATGGCGTGCATGTAGGAACCTTAAAAGACCGGTCGTACGTAAGCCTCCCTTGCGAACTTCTTGTGGAGACTGGGCAAGGAATGATACCGAAAAAGGCAATTTGTTTGTTGGACATTTGAAGAAGGTTTTCACCCCAAATGTATGTACTGATATAGCTGAGTTACCATCAGTAGAGACTAGTGCCGTAGTACCCCTAAAATTTGAATTTAGCGATATTGAAAGGGCAATAGCAGATTTAAACACCAAAAAAGCCCCTGGCGTTGATAAAACAAGTAACAAGATGTTAGTTGAGTTGCCCCGTATAGGTCGCAGAATTATTCTGTTTGTTTTTAACGCCATCTTACGCCTTGAGTACTTTCCCACAGAGTGGAAGATCTCTTTGATAACTATGATTCCTAAACCAGGAAAAGACCACACAAAAGTAGAATCATACAGACCTATAAGCCTTTTATCAAACGTGTCAAAGTTATTTGAGAGAATATTAATAACTAAGCTGAATCCAATTCTTAGCGCGAAAGGATGCATTCCGAACCATCAATTCGGCTTCAGAAAACAACATAGTACGATCCAACAAACACACAGATTAGTAAATGTAATTAAAACGACCTTTGAAGAAAAAAAATACTGTTCTGCGCTCTTTATCGACGTTTCTCAAGCATTCGATAAGGTTTGGCACGAAGGCCTAATATTTAAGCTAAAGCTGAACTTGCCCGAAAACTTGTATAAGCTCTTAAAAGATTATTTAACGAATCGTAAGTTTTTATTAAAAGAAGGTGACTTTTTAAGCTCGCCACAGCTCATTGAAGCTGGAGTTCCCCAAGGTAGTATTTTGGGACCAATTTTATATTTACTGTACGCATCGGATATGCCAATTAGCACCCTAGTCCACACATCAACTTTTGCAGATGACACAGCTTTTTTAAGTATTCATGAAAGTGCCCAAGAAGCATCACAACTTTTACAAGACCACATACTCAAATTGGAAAAATGGCTAGAAAAATGGAGAATAAAAGTGAATGAACAAAATGCACTCACATAACTTTCACACTGCGCAAGGACTCATGCCCTCCTATTCGCATAAATAACCAAATGATACCACAGCTTTCAGACGTTAAATACCTGGGTATACATCTTGACCGTCGCCTTACTTGGAAAAGCCACATTGACTTCAAGTTAACACAAATGAAACTAAAAGCAGTACAACTAAATTGGCTTATTGGCAGAAACTCCACCCTGAGCTTAGATTGTAAACTTCTACTGTACAAGTCGGTCCTCAAACCAATTTGGTGTTATGGGATTCAGTTATGGGGCACTGCCTCAGCTAGCAATGTAGAAAAAATTCAAAGGCGCCAAAATAAGATTCTACGTATTATTACATCTGCTCCCTGGTATATAAAAAGTTCGAACATCCACAAAGACCTAAACATGCTATCAGTTAAAGCAGAAATAGCGAAACATGCAGTCACATATCTAAAGAGGCTTGAATCTCATCCAAACCCTTTGGCGCGTAACATGCTGAATGAACCTGGTTATATTCGACTAAAAAGAAGAGACACTGCTTTTCTTGGCCGTACATTAGAGGGATGACCCGCAAATGATTTCAAAATCCGTGAAACAAACATTATTTTTGTCTAGCACTGGCTGGACTTAAAAAGAATATTTTATTTTAGACTTAAGATACGAGTAATTATTGTTAGTTCAAAAATTTTGAAGATACAATAAATAAATTATGAAAACAAAAAAAAAAAAAAAAAAAAAAAAAAGAGAAAAAAGAGCTGTTTAATAGATATAAAAAAATATTTTTAGAAAAATTAAGGCGATGGTTAGAATTGGAAGAAAACAATGAAAAAGATTTTAATTTAAGAGGAAAAATTTCAAGCATGGCGGCTCTAGATATTGTCAGGCAAGGCAGACCTTTTACTGATGGAATAATAATAATATATACGATTTGTCCATAAAAATTTTCAATTTCAAAACTAAATTATATTTGTTGTTATCACAATTAAGTTAGTAGAAAACTTCCCTAATTATAAACCAGCGGAGAAAGGTTAGAACCCTCGAAATTATTATGATATTTGAAACCCTTTTTTAGTAAATATGAATACAAAATACAAATAGAACTTATTTTATTACGTAGCAATTTAAAAACTCTACCTGAAATAGATGGGGTATTATTTTGGAAAACTTTGGATAACTCGGCCTATCCTGAACTCAAAAAAAAAAAAATTCTTTAAAAATTCTTTCATTTTCCCGTCCACATACTTATGTGAACAAATTTTTTCGGACTTAAAATTCATTTGTACTAAAAAATTGGTTCTACGTCTTTGAAACATATATTGCTTTTACGAAACTGTCATAACAGCATTAACGTAGACAATTTCCTTTGACTTAATTTTTCAACGAAAATCTTTGCGGTTACTTTTGCTTATCACGGTATTTTAAAATTGCTCTCAAATTCTCACCAATACTAGTAGAAAATAAATTTGTGCATCACTGACATAAAGTTGTAAAGTAACTTCAATAATTTGTATGTGTTGTAAATATGAAATAATAGAAAATTCATTAAAATTTTTTAGATACATGGTAGAGTAAACAAGTGCACAAAAAAGAGAAAAACAATAAGTGAACAATCGTCAAATATTTAAATATACACAGTTAATAATAGAGGGAAAAAACGTTACATTATAAAGCTGTAAGTGCGAGTGCGTTACATTATAAAACTGTAAGAGCGAGTGAAAGAAAATCTTTAAATACGTAAGAGAGTTTTGCGCGGAAGTTATAAAAAATTGTGAATGAAAGCTGAACGAAACAACGAGTTAGCGTAGAAGAAACAACAAAAACAATATGAAATAGAAACAAAAAATAAAAACGTACATGTTTTGATACTTGCAGTGATAGTTAGAAAGAGAAAATAAAAGCGTATACGTTTTTTTTGTACTTGCAGTGATAGTTAGAAAAAGAAAATAAAATCATCTGTGAAATTTTTAAAAACAATGCGCAATAAATATGTAACTTGATTGTAGCAACGCAAGAAACAAGACGATATTTTTTACGCCGCTATAACAAAAATCCATGAAACAAATTTGCTCTCCCAGTAACAAAGCAAAACTTTTCAGCGATACATTTAATAGCAGATATTAAGCAATGGGTACAGAAACTAAAAGATGACACAGAGAAATACACCATCAGGTCAAAAATAGCAAATAGGGTAAATAATTTTAAGCAAAACTCTAGTAATAATGAGAAAGAAAAATTTATATTATCCATCTACGAAAAAACGGATCAAATAATTAAAGAAAACAAAGCCACAATCATGATCACTACAGTTTGATAAACTAAAAATGACCTCGCATGCAGCTGCTGCTCCAGAATGGCTTACCGAAAATCCATAAAGAAAATATCCAACTAAGACCTATTTCATCGTTAATTACTTACTACTTACTTTTCAAAATTTATTCGAGAAATATTGAAAAATATAATTTCACCAAAAACTCAATGCAATTAAATGAAAAACTCTGTAATATTATTTTAGATAAAGGTGACATTATCGTATCGTTTGACGTGGTATCATTGTTTACCAATATACCTACACATTTAGCTATTAAGATAATACTTGACAAATGGGGAACCCTTAAGGAACACACTACAATTAGCAAAAAGCAATTTTTGAAAATTCTTCAATTCTGTTTAACGGACAACAATTATTTTACTTACGATCGGAAGTATTACCGTCAAATATATGGCATGCCAATGGATAATCTATTATCCCCGACAATGGCAGACATTGTATTGGATGCATTACTGGACGTTGTTATTAAAGAAATAAAAGTAAAGAATATAAGTATAAAATTTTTATTGAAATATGTTGACGATCTATTTGCGGTGATTAAGAAAGATGATTTGGACGTAATTCTTAAAACATTAAGTTTATATGTACCACAAAAATCTACAAATTACAGTGGAGGTTGAAGAAGACAATGAAATACCACACCTAGACATGAAAATTATAAAAGAGAATTACAAATTAATTACCAATTGGTTCGCCAACAAAACCGTATCTGGAAGACTAGTTAATTATCACTCAACCCAACCGACGAATATGAAAATAAATATAACCAAAGTCCTCAACATTAGCGACAAACATTTTAGATATAACAACCTCAACAAAACACGAAATATATTGACAAAAAACAGTTTTCCGATATACATCACAAACAATTTAATTAACAAATATTTAAGCAAAAATAAAAATTAAAATATTCAAACAATAAACAAAGCTTTTTACAGTTTACCATACGTTCCATAACTAACAAAACAAGACATTTAAACATATGGTAAATGACGAGAATACAATAGGTACACATAAATCAAACAAAACACTAAGACACCTTTTTACATAAAAAAAAACAAAATTGGACAGGCAGAAAGTAGATAATGTTGTTTATGAAATAACTTGCCAAGGTAATGAAAGAGAAATGTGTAATAAGGTATACTTGTATACGTTGGTACAACAAAAAGAATGCTGGGAACAAGAATTTTAGAACTTTATGTACTGATATTAATAACGGAAATGATACAACAGCTTTAGCTCAATATGTAAAAGAAATGGGACATAATAAAGATTTTGAAGGCGTAAAAATGTTAGACATAGAGAAAAAGATAAACAAACGATACGCTTAGAATATTTTTACAGTAACTGATTATTGTAGTTTATTTAAAAATTATTCCGTGCAGTTATTTTTAACTGAATAAACATTTAAAATTCAAAGCATTTTATTTTTCTACTGATTCCAACATTCATTTCTAAAAAACTGAATATAAATACTGATATTCCGTTACAGTTAATGTTTCCATTTATTTTATGTTGAAATTCGGTTATATCGAAAATAATAAAACTAAGTATGTTTGTTAAAACTATTTAACAGTTTTAGAAAAAAAAAATATTCAAATTAACAATATTTGTTTGAAAAAATCATATACATACATATATAAATTAGATAAAAATGTGTAAAATAATTATTTAGTGTACCCGACCGCTGTACCATATTATCTGTAATTCAAGTTCCATAGCCAAGGCGAATTCATACCAGGTGGAGTCGATAGCCCAGCTGATTGTTTTTTACTCTCGTTTTTTTGCTAATGTCTTGTCAAAAAATGCATTGTTTCATATCTGCTAATCTAATGTCAAAGTTGTTGTTTTGTTGCAGTTGTTGTCCTACTGCTCACACCTGGTATGAATTCGCCTTGACCATAGCATAATATCTATGTAAAAAATTGCAATTGTTAAGACAATTGCAAAGTCTGAAACCCAAAGTATGGTTGGTAGCAGGGACTCTGCATTCCCTGTGGCAGTTTTTTTCACTTCTTAAATGACTTTTGTCGTTTATGACACTTTAAATATATTACCCATATCTCTAGTTTTTCTCTTAGAATACCTTTAACGGGAAATTTGTTTCTACTGCCATTATCGTAAACATTTTCCTTTATAATGTCGGTCACAGAATTTGGAAGGTTTTGAATCTGACGTTCTTCTGATTATTTTCCACAAGATTCATCAAAACACTCGCTCTAATATAAGTATATATTAGAGGCTATTAAAAGATATACTTAAAATAATGTCATCTAAAATTTGTCATCTAAAATTTTCGTTCCTGGAGGCAGAACTTCGGACTCTTCTTTACTAGTTGCAAAACATTGTTAAGATGGTTCTTTATGCATAACTGTTTTTCAGTGATGGCTAGGATATTTTGAAACTGCATTGTATTTTTAAATATACCTTCTTAATTATTCCCTTTAGGTATATGTATTTTAAAAATCTCTTAAATCCTTACAATTCGGTTCGGTACTTCAAGGGAAAGGTAAGTATTTTACAATTCATAAATTTTTTGATTATTTGTTATATATTTTTTTATAATTTCTTATTTTTAGTTAACCTGTTGATTGTAGTTTTCAGTTCTTTAGTTGATGATGAATGCTGGTAAAAATATATTTTACTTAAAATATATGTACATATCATACTTGGGATTTTTTCATTGGCATTGAATTTTCATTGGCATTATTGGAAAAAAAAGTTAACTATCATTTAATGCTACTGATTTATTTTTAATTACAATTGTTTTTACCAATGGTAATGGAAATGTAATGAAATCGTATAATTACTAATTATAATTGATGAAAAAATCATTGTTTATACAAAACACAAATTTATGATCGCAGTAGGTTTTAATAACTACAAATAAAGTAAACATAGATTAACCCATTTCTAGTTTGATGAAGTTACAAAACTCATAAAAATGGTGCAGATAATGCAATAATCAACTAATATTTTTATTGAAAAATCAAAAAAGTTAAAAATTTGCAGTGAAATAAACTCTATACAAGTGGTACATATCATCTCATTGAGGTAAAACGGCATGCATGAACAACAAAATACAATAGCGTTGTTAATTTAATCAATATTTTAACATTTATTTATGAACGAATAAGACGAAAAACTCTAGGATACCAATAAGTTATCAAGGATTACGTCGTTCTCCGTAGATAGTGACTTTACTAGTTTTATATGAATTTTTTGATAAATACACAACTAAGTCCATGTAGGCCTTTACTACTATTGTATTCACGCTAGTTTTTAAAATTTATACTACTCTACAATTTGGTCTTATCGAAGGGAAACAAATAAATAAAAAATCATTCACCAACGGGTTAAAAATTTATCATTGAAATTTTATTTTCAGAAATTATTTTTATTTTTTTTTCTGATTTTTTTTTTATATGAAAAAATTCATATAATTTGGAAATGAAGGTGGGACTTCTTTGAAAACATCAAATAAATATAAAATTTCCCGCATCTTTTTCAATGAAAAAAGTTGATTACAAACGTGGCCAATAATGATAATGCTTTTTTATAATTTAATCATTGGTTAATGGTAATGATTTTGAGTTTTAAATACTAATGAAACCTATTAAATACTAATGAAACCTATTCATTAAAAAGCATTGTTTTCACTAATGGTAATGAAAAACATTACTTTACAATTCAATGCTAATGAAATTGCCAATTAATTACTCAATATAATTAATTAATCCCATGTATGGTACATATATACTTATGTACGTTATATTTACTTTTTAATCTTTGTTACAAAATTATGGTTTTAAGATTAAGAAATTTGTATTAATTTATTTTTATGTAAAATAAAAAATAGTAAAATAATCGTTTATTTTTACGAAATTTGTAGTTTACTTTTTTTGAAGTTAAAAAAAAAACAGAAACAACGGAATAATCGTTTATTTTTACTGAATTTTAAGTTTAATTTTATTATAGTTAAAAAAACAAAATCAACGGAAATATCATTTACTTGTACTAAATATTCAGTTAATTTTTATGTTGTTATACGGATTTTTGTTTATACGGATTTTATCAGTTAATTTTTGAGTATTTAAAATTAACAAAACATTTCATTTGATTTAAATGAATAATGAGTAGACCGGTTTTTAACTGAGTTTTCATTTATTTTAAATTGCATTTTCAGTTATTTTAACTTACATAATATTTTGAGTGTTGCTTCGGAACAGGCTGTGAATTATTTTAGCAAACACACTCTTTCATCACTTTCATCATTTTGTGGTACTGACAGCATTGAAGTGAATAACTGGATTGAAGATTTTGAGGACAACGCGGAAGCTGTAGGGTGGTCCCTGTTACATAAATTTATTAACGCGAAGTAGTTATTAAAGGGATCAGCTCGCATGTACATTTGAAGTAAAAGCTGTATTAAAAATTGCGATTCACGCAAAAATGCACTAGAGGAAGAGTTCGGTGAAAAATTACCCGCTATTGAAGTTCAAGCTAATCTGTTTCCATCTTAAGATATTTGTAGCAGAAAATTTTGTTTATCCAGGGGCGATAGAAAATTATATTTTGCAACAGGCTGACATCGTAATTACACACTAGCTGTAAAAAACATTTGTAAAAAAGACCAAGCCAGAGGAATGTATTAGTATTGAGAATATAATCCCTATGAAAGAAGAAAATGAGTTTGAAAAATTTTGCTCTGCGGTAGTCATCTATATCTATGCACATAACAAAATAGTAACTAATTTCCGTCTGTCTGTCTTCTTTTCTTTTGCGTTCGCATCACGTAAAAACTACTGGATGGATTTTAACAAAATTTTGTGAGGAGGTACCTAAGTATCCAGATCCCAATATAGGATACTTTTTCCCGCACAAATATCTTATTTCCAAGAGAAAGTGGAGAAAAAACATTTAAAGTACGTTTTCCGCTACTTTTATATATTACTTTTGTACTGCTTAGTACGGTACCTTTAATTTTTGAAAGTGCGATATTTTAAAACACTGTTTAGTACGGCACGGCACACACACGGCGAGATAGCGGTCAAAAATCTAATACTTTTGACCGGATTGGTATTTTTTTACGCAATTTGTTTTGTTCAATAGGAGGGACTTTAAGCTTCAATTTGCGTGTTCAAACGTAAAAATCGACTGATAGGAACGTAAGTAATGTGGAGCTAAAAATGCAATTTAATTTTTTGTTGAGGTTCCATGTAAAAGTTGAATATTTTGACATTTTAAATAGGTATTTTTTTATAATTTCTTATTTTCTTCAATCGTATTTTGCAACCACTACTTATTTATTATTCCTAAACTTAATTTTGGTCAGAAAATGCCAACATTTGGCCCCTGACATTTATTTAGTCTCAAGATTCACAGGGGCCAAAGGTTGGTTTTTTTGGAAGAAAGCTAATTCTTGTGAGGATTAAACTGAAAAATAACACTGAAATTCCCAACAATATCAATACCATTTGGATATATTATATACAGAACACAACATCGAAAAAATTTTAAGTAAACTTTTACTATTGATTTAAAGTGCACATATATTTTATTTAAATGTATTAATAAAAATTTATACTAAAATTAGAAACAAATTATAATTTTTAAACTTGTATTAATTAAACAATATTAGTAAAAATTTCTTCCAAATAGCTTTGATTTTCATTTTGCAGTAGTTGTTTAGCTTCTTCATCTAACTCTAATGAGGTTGATTTCCATTTTTGTCGAATACTGGACATATATGGGTCTGATGTGCACAACAAAATGTTAATAAGATCTTCATTAGTACAATATCTGGAAATTTTTTTTGTATTGTGCTCGCGAAAGAATCTGTAGTCTTTGTTCCTTTTTTCTTGCGCTTCTTCTGAGAGTTCTCCAATTGGAAGCATATTGTGCTTTATTTGTTCCGCATGGAACAAAATTTTGTGAACTGTGGTTGGCATATGTCTCAAAGAATATTTTTGGTTATAAAGGGTTGCTGTCTCATTAGCATACTGACCAAATTTTTTTTCATCTATCTTTTTGCTACATGCTATAACTTCTAATATGATTTGGAATCGTCGATCGATCGATTATAAAGCCTATCTCACGGTATTTTTCTTGAATATCTTTTTTTTTCTTTCTTTTTTCCAAATTTTCTTTGTTGTTTCTCACTGTTTCGCCTAACGGTCCAAATTCCAAATCGTATCCCAATTTAAGAATATGCTCTATTTAGACGGGTTAGAGGGAGAAGGATATTGGGAAATAATAACACCAAATTTTATGTTTTTCAAAACGTTATAAATTATGTGTTTATTCAACTTTGATAATTTTGTACGGTAAGTATTTATAATAAGGTTTTATAAGTGGTAAGTATATAGGTAAATAATTTTTAGGTTAAGGTAAGTATTCAACTTTAATAATTTTAGTTCATTTTTTGGTTTTATAATTTTATTTGTAGATTTTAGGTTTTTTTTATTATAGATTTTAAGTTTTAACAATAAAGTTAAGTTTTAGTAAAAGATTTAAGTTTTATCACTAGAGTTCAGTTTTTGGTTTTATAATTTTATTTGTAGATTTTATGTTTTTTATTATAGATTTTAAGTTTTAACAATAAAGTTAAGTTTTAGTAATAGATGTAAGTTTTATCACTAGAATCAAAAGTTTTAACCTTTTAATAGTTTTTAATTTTATTATATTTAGATATAAGTTTTAACTAGGTTGTAAGTTTTATGTAGTTTTTCCACTATTTTTTATTGAAGCGAACTTAAAAACGGGAGCGAGCCGGCAGCGAGCGATCTTAATGAAGATTGACGAAAGATATTTTTTTTTTTTGTTGAGTTTAAATTGAAGTTGGCTGCAGTTACATGGGGGCGTTGATGATTCCAGGGTTTGGGTTTATACCATTGTTCGAATGAACATTCTCCCGGGCCTAGAAACTTCATTTAATTATTTAATTTGCTGATGATGCCATGATCAGCCACCCGAAAGATGAATCTTGGGCCACAAGGGATCCACCATCAATATGTATGGTATTGGGTTGCAAAATGGTAGTATACAAATCACCACCAATTTCCATAGATATTGGAGTGTTGGAGTAAAATTCCGGGTCTGCTAGGGTTATCCTGCACACTTTGTTTTTTATTTCTTCATTCATTGGATGAGGGTATGGTTTTTTGGGTAAATCGCTTACAACTTCCATATAGATTTCAAATTGTAAGTTTAAATTGTAGTTTGGTGCAATTGTAGCTTTGACATACTCTGCGTTATCTATATGGAACGCTCTTAGCCAACTGTCGCGGACAAATGATGAAGCTATCCGGGATTTCGTCAGGCTAGGGTTTAAAATAGCTCTTGCCAACTTATTTCCTTTATTCATAATCACTTGAAGTATTGTAGTTGGAACAAATGTTTTTGTGATAGAGGTTTGGATTACAGCTGCCATGGAGGAGGTTGTTGTTGATGAGCGTCTTTGAACTGGGGTTGGTTCATCAATTCTGAGAGAACTGGATGCTTGCCCACGGTCATCCTTCAAATCCTTTAAAATCCTTGCTGGCCCATGAAGAAGAGTATGGTGCTTACTACTGCATTTTGTACAGCGTGCTTTACTGGTGCATTTGTCGATTAAATGGTTTCTAGCCAAGCAGTTGACGCAGTAGTGCAGGCGGACTGCAGTTTTATATTTTTCTGCTAGATTTAACTTGTTGAATCTCTTGCAAGACGACAAGCTATGGTCCGCCTGACAAATGCCACATCCAAAATGACGTTTGGGTTTACGGGTGTGTTGGCTGTTTTTACCCCTGTTTGATCTATGTTGTGGACGAGAGCTAGTTTGGCTTTGTCTGTGTGATCGTGGACGATCATTGTGGCTTTTATTGGAACCACGGCTATTGTTGTTGGATGCCATTTTCTATTTAAAAAGTGAAATTTTTAAGTGTTAATGTATTATGATGAATAAAGAGTTAGTGTGTTAGGATGAAATTAGTATGGGTTAGTGTTGTGTAATGCAGTGAAGTTAGTAGAGTTGTTAGGGTTTGAGTATTACAAATTAGACTAAGACGTAGGTAGAACAACAACTTTAGTTATCGGTCGGGTTAAAGTTCCTGTCGAAGTGCGTACGTCAACAACTCTGTTTCTTCTGTCGGAACCTGGGTAAGTCTTTATTACACGTCCAAGTGACCATTCGTTGGGTGGTAAGTTGTCTTGTCTAATTACAACAATATCATCAACTTCTACTGAACGTCGAGGGTTTTTCCACTTATATCTTTTATGGAGCTCTTTAAGATATTCATCTTTCCATCTTCTGCAAAAATAATGATGTTGAATCTTTAACTTTTGCCATCTGTTTGCCAGGGTAATGTTTTCATTACAGAAATCTGGTTCTGCGGGGGTGAGTAAGGGTGAACCCATCAAAAAGTGACCTGGTGTCAACGGGTTTAGATCCTGCGGGTGTTCACTTGACGGGCTTAAGGGTCTAGAGTTAAGGCATCCTTCAATCCTTGCAAGTAGTGTTGCGAACTCTTCATAAGTGTACTTTATGTTTTTTAGCTTTTTTAGGTGGGACTTGAAACTTTTAACACCTGCTTCCCATAAACCTCCCATATGAGGTGCTCCTGGAGGTATAAAGTGCCACGTCAAGTTTTGAACACTATTAATTGATGTTACAGAACCTTTTAATTGTTTGATGAATTCCTGTCGCTCTTTTTTAATCATTTGGCTTGCTCCAATGAAATTTGTTCCATTGTCTGAGTAAATGGCGACAGGGCTTCCCCGCCTCGAAAAAAATCGAGCGAACGCTGCCATAAAGGCTTGGGTAGACAAATCAGATGTAGGCTCCAAGTGGATAGCTTTTGTTGCAAAGCAAACAAAAACGCATACGTAACCTTTTGTAATTCTGCATGCTCTGCCATTATAAACTTTAATGTCAAATGGTCCAGCGAAATCTTTTCCAACATTAGTAAAGGCTCGGGTAATTTGGGTGCGCTCTGGTGGCAAAGCAGCCATAAATTGGGTAGTTTGTCTATTCTTATACCTCGTGCATGGTAGACATTTGTTTACAACAGAACTAATGAGGTTCTGAAGTTTGGGAATCCAGAATCCTGACCGTATTACCCTCAGCATCAGTTGATTTCCTCCGTGTAGGGTAATTAAATGCACATGTGAGGTTAACAATTTAGCAAATTGACTTGCGTAGGGTATTAAAATTGGATGTCTTTCCGAATACGACAAACTGTTGGAATTAGCCAGTCGACCATTGGCACGCATAATCTTTGCAGAATCTAAAAATGGGGTAAGTGTAAGTAGGTTACTTTTTCTGGGTATTGGGTTATTTCTTTGAAGACAATTATAATCTTCATTAAAATATTGTTTTTGACATAAAATGATAAGTCTGTCTTGTGTTTGTTTAATTTCTAATGCATCAATCTCAATACTTGGGTGGGTTGTTAAAATTTCAAGTCTGTTACTGACTGTATGAGAATTGTTTCGATCAAGTATAATTCTATCATTTCGAACTGTGTTTCTCCGGGTACATGCTGCACGATCACAAAATCGATAGACATATGACATGACTCTTAGTGCTTTAGACAATTTTAAAAATCTCGACAAAATGTCCGCGTTTGTGTTAATCGTATTTTCCAAGGAAGGGTTAATATTTACCGTTGTAGAAAACGATTGATTAATTTTAGCTTCAGCTTGAGTTATAAATGGTTTTTGTGTTATTGGCCATGCTGCAGCGGATTCTTTCAACCAGGAAGGTCCATTCCACCATAGCGTGTGATGCTTTAGCTCATCTGTGTTACATCCTCGACTAGCAATATCAGCAGGGTTATCATGAGAGGAAACGTGGTTCCAATTGTCAACTCGAACGGTTTCCAGAATTGTAGATACTCTGTTGGCTACAAATGTGTTCCATGAGTTAGGGTGTTTACTGAGCCATGCTAGTACAATTGACGAATCTGTCCAGAAATACGTCTGATGAAGGGGTAGTTTGAGCTGGGTAATTAAATTGTGAGTCATGTTAGCCAATAACACTGCACCACAAAGTTCTAGTTTTGGTAACGAGATAGCTTTGATTGGTGCAACTCTTGTCTTGGCGAAGAGTAGGGTTACTGTATTAGGACCGTCTATGGGTGTAACTCTTGCATATAATGCTGCAGAGTAGGCTTTTTCAGAAGCATCTGAAAAGCCATGAAACTCAATTTTTGCCGAAGGTGAAAAATTAATCCATCTTGGAATACTAATTTGATTAATGTTATCATAGAACTGCAGAAACTTTTGCCATTTTATTAGGGTGAGTGGGTTAAGACATTCATCCCAAGCTGTGTTATCTTGCCAAACTTGCTGCATAATGATTTTAGCAGAGACAACAATTGGTGCTAACCAACCAGCTGGGTCAAAAAGAGGAGCTATATCTGATAGTACAGTTCGTTTTGTGTATGCTGATTTCCTCTCAATTAACGGCACATTGAAAAAGAATTCATCTTCCTTCGCTTTCCATCTGATTCCAAGTGTTTTGGCGTTGTTGGATTCGGGTAAGGTTAATAGATCCACATCTAAAAGATGATCTTCGGGTAGGCCACTTAAAAGTTCTTTAGTGTTGGATATCCATTTTCGTAGAGGGAAACCAGCAGAGTCAAGAGCTGAGATCAACTGAGATTGTGCAATTTTAGCTTCTTCTACAGTATGACCACCAGCCAAGACATCATCAACATACATGTTGTTTCGCAATACTTCTGAAGCGATTGGGTGGGTATTTTGAATGTCTTTGGCTAATTCGTGTAGGGTTCTAATAGCCAAATAGGGTGCACAGTTAACACCAAATGTAACTGTTTGCAGTTCATAATCTTGAATGGGTTCGTTGACGCTTTTTCTAAATAAAATTCGTTGGTAGGGTGTGTGGGTTTAATAAAATTTGCCTGTACATTTTTGTAATGTCGGCATTAAAAACGAATTTGTAAAAACGCCATTTCAAGATAAGTACAACTAAATCTTGTTGTAGGGTAGGACCAGTGTGTAATGCATCATTTAAGCTGTTACTGTTCGATGTTTTGCTGGAAGCATTAAAAACTACTCGAACTTTTGTGGTTACTCTATCCATTTTGACAACAGCATGATGGGGTAAGTAATACTGGGTGTTTGAAGATGCGTTCGGGTTATATTGAACGGGTTTCATATGACCTAAGTCAATGTATTCTTGAAGCACGTTATCATATTCGACTTTTAGCTCTGGTTTCTTCATTAAATTCTTCTCGTTCCTTAAAAATTGTGCCATTGCAACGTGGCGAGAGTTTCCTAACTCTACGGGTGGGTATTTGAACGGAAGATCTACCTGATAACGGCCATTGGGTAATCGACGGGTTGTTGTCGTATAATTTTCTTCACAGGAACATTCTTCTTCAGAAATATTGGGTTTTGTGGGTATTTCTTCAATTTCCCAGAATTTGGTCAAAATCCTATCAAGCGTAACGGAACTGAAGTACGATACTACTGTTTGGGTATTGGGTGAGTTCTGAACGGGCCCGGTCAAGATCCAACCAAACTCAGTTTCTTGAGCTACTAATGTGTCTAGAAATTCTTTCTTAACACCAGATTTTAAAATTTGGGGGTAAAAATCGCTGCCAATAATAAAGTCGATTGGTCGGCTTTTGTAGAACTTTTGGTCAGCTAACTGAATATTTTCGAAATCTGTAATAAGGATTGGGTTTAAGTTTTGGGTGGGTAAATTCTTCGTAAGAGTTTTTACAACGATTGCTTGGATATTCAGTTTGAAATTGTTTTGGGTGTTGGATCTCAACAGAACTTCACAAAGTTTATTTGATCGGGCCGAAACGACTTCATTCAATCCAGATATTTCGGCTACTATTGGCGTTGTTGGTAGATGCAGCTTCCTTCTTAACTTATCGGAAATAAAGGAAAAGTCCGATGCTGGGTCAATAAGTGCTCTTGCTGGAAACATTTCTCCATGGACTTCAACGTTCAGAACTGCAGTTCCTAATAACTTTGTTCTATTATCTAATATGGGTTTGCTTGATCGGGTTTGTGTAGAAAATGTCTGTAATGCATTTCTTGATGTTGATGGTTGGTTATCATCAACTTGAGTGTTTGAGTTGGTTGGGTTGGGTTTGTGTAGAAGGGTATTGTGTCTTCCACCGCAATGTCTACATGTAAATGTGCTACGACAATCTTTAATTACATGAGCGATTGCTAAACAGTTGTAACAAATCCCATTCTTTTTCACAAAATCAATTCTTTCAGTAACTCCCAATGATGTGAACGTTGAACATTCACGTAATGTGTGGCTACTTTTGCATAACTTGCAAATTGAACCGTCGGGTTTATTTTGTGTGTTGGAGTTACTTTGTACATTTGATTTGTTTTGTCGATTTTGGGTATTTGGGTGATTTTGTGTGGAATTTGGGAATCTGCTATTATTTTGTGGGTGTGGGTTATTTTGAGTTGTGTTATGAAAAGCTTTACCTCTTCTATCAAACTGATTTCTATTTTCTTGGAAAGTTTTTGGCTTTGGGTTTGGGTTAGGGTTGGAAATTGTATCTATTCCTTAAATGTATTTGTTAAGAATACGTCAAGATCAGTCCAAGAGGGCATTTCAGCACAATCTTGAAGAGTTTTTTCAAACTCTCTTCGGGTTTCTCGGGGTAATTTGGTGGAACAGAGATATACGAAGATCGGATCCCAGTTATCCGTATCAATCTCTAATGAATTTAAATTTGCAATACAGTAATTTATTTTTCTCTGAAGTTTTCTAATTGAGGTGCCGCACATTGTGTTTACTGCGGGTAAATTAAAAAGGGTTTTTAATTGTGCATTTATTTGCATTCTTCTATTCTCATACTGAGAAACCAATTGGTTCCATGCAATTATAAAACCTTCATTAGTCAGAGGAGCGTTGTCTACTATCTCTTTGGCTTCGCCGCTAGTTTTTTGTTTAAGGTAGAAAAGTTTTTCTACACCACTTAAACGGGTATTGTTGCCATAAATGGCTTTGAAGAGATCTCTAAACGAGGCCCAGAACTTGAAATCTCCATTAAATGTTGGCATGTCGCATGGGGGTACATTGAAGGCGCCGGAATTGTGGTTAACCGGAGGCTCGGGTAAATGGGGTTGGGGTGGGGTGGGTAAATTGGCCTGAGCTTCAATGTGCCGGGTAATTGCTTCGATTGACTCATCGATCGAAATCGTACTCGTCCTGTAAAAATTTTTTGCTGACCTCACATGTTTAACAATTTCCTTGAAGTTGATCGCTTCCGCCTTAGCGGGATCATTAATGTCAGGAGACTCCCTAATCTGCTTATATTTTCCATCGATGTTATGCCATAGTTCCTCAAGATCACGTTTTTTGAAGTTTAGTGCGGGTATTGACTGAGATTGTTCTGGGGTAGCACGATAATCCTCATCAAATGCACTCATATCAATCTTGATATAGCGCATGAGATCATAAGCCAAAGTTTTGAGTTCAGACATAATTTCGGTTTATAAAAATATACGAAAAATTTAAGAAACGATTTTATTTGAAATTGGGTTTGGGTATTAAATTGAAAAAAAGGAAAAAAATTACCAGCAGACAAAATTTCCTATTGGGTATTTTATATAATTGTGTACGCTACACACTGAACGATATTATGCGTTCTTGAGAACAATATATTCCGATTGGGTATGGGTATTAAGAGGGTAAATTAAATATATTGTCTCTAATATTTAGAAAAATCTCAAAAAATAGGAAATTATAAAGTAAGTTTTTAAAATTACAAACTTACCTTGTTTGCTGGGGGTAGGGTACAAACCGTTATTATTGTGTGTGATATGTTATTAATTGTGTGTGATATGTAGTGTGTTTTTGTCTTATCTTCCCTCCTTAGAGTTGTGTTATTGTTGTATATTGATGTTGTGTGATGTTTTTAATGTGTTGTGATGTTGTAGGGTGTATTGTGTAGTTAAACAAGTTTTTTTTTTGTTATTTTAAAGATATTTTATTCAAATTATAAAATAAAAATAAATTTCATAAAAAAAAAATTTTGATTTGCAGGGTATTAATTTTTTTTTACTGCAGGGTCCTATGAACTGCAGGGCACTTGAATGTTAATATATGTATGTATGTAATATGTGTTATTTGTTTTTTGCCAGTTTTCTTTTCTTCTTTTAATAGGTAAGTTTTTACAAAATTATATGTTAATATGTATTTATGTGTATTTATTAAGCGGGTGGGTTTCTTTTAATATGTTTATTTATGTATAATTGTATGTATATTTTTAGAACAAAAATTTCACAAATAAATTCACAAATACAATTTAAACAAATTTAATAGGTAAAAATTTTTTGTTTTTTCTTTTTCAATTATTTGTTTAAAATTTTTAAGGGTGGGTAATTATTATATTTTTTGTCACACTTTTTTATTTTGTGATCACTGTTTGTTTTATATTTTAGAAAAACTTTTGCTTTTTGTTTTGATCGTTTTGTTTTGTGGACTGTATTTTTTTTTTGTAGGTATAGCTGTTTCACTTTTGACACTTTTTAACTAGTAGGCTTTTAAGGACCATATTTAGACGGGTTAGAGGGAGAAGGATATTGGGAAATAATAACACCAAATTTTATGTTTTTCAAAACGTTATAAATTATGTGTTTATTCAACTTTGATAATTTTGTACGGTAAGTATTTATAATAAGGTTTTATATAGGGTAAGTATATAGGTAAATAATTTTTAGGTTAAGGTAAGTATATATAATAATAATTTTAATAATTTAATAATTTTAGTTCATTTTTTGGTTTTATAATTTTATTTGTAGATTTTAGGTTTTTTTTATTATAGATTTTAAGTTTTAACAATAAAGTTAAGTTTTAGTAAAAGATTTAAGTTTTATCACTAGAGTTCAGTTTTTGGTTTTATAATTTTATTTGTAGATTTTATGTTTTTTATTATAGATTTTAAGTTTTAACAATAAAGTTAAGTTTTAGTAATAGATGTAAGTTTTATCACTAGAATCAAAAGTTTTAACCTTTTAATAGTTTTTAATTTTATTATATTTAGATATAAGTTTTAACTAGGTTGTAAGTTTTATGTAGTTTTTCCACTATTTTTTATTGAAGCGAACTTAAAAACGGGAGCGAGCCGGCAGCGAGTGATCTTAATGAAGATTGACGAAAGATATTTTTTTTTTGTTGAGTTTAAATTGAAGTTGGCTGCAGTTACATGGGGGCGTTGATGATTCCAGGGTTTGGGTTTATACCATTGTTCGAATGAACATGCTCCATAAAACGAATTCTAGCATGAAGAGATGACATTCCAAATTCATATGCTTCATTAAAACTATCGTCTTGTGTTGGTGGTTGGCTCAATTGACTTGAGTTTTTTTGGAATATGGTGCAGCTTGACGATGACTTTGTTTCGGTTAAAGCTTGTGCAACTTTTCCATCGATCATTGTAAGTGACATTTTAAAGTTAACTTCGATGCATTGGTCATTAAATTCAAATATCTCTTCTTTAATTTCATCTCTTATTTCGCCAACTTCTTCAGTTATGACATCTTTAGTTTCTTTTTTGTAAGCAAACTTTATTGGTCTACAAAATTTTGTTGACGAGAGAATTTCATTCTTCCATACATCTATCTCTGCAGCTCTACTAGTTGACAGCTCTGAACCAATATAAGTTTTTGTTAAACGTAATGGAACGAAAGAAATTATGAATAAATTGGCATCTGATGAATTTTCCGCATTACATTGTTTGTATTGTTTCTGTCCATCCCCATTTAGAAATTAAAGTCATGCTGCAATGTTTAAACTTCTTTAAATAGTCAGCATCAAATGTCTTTAATAATCGTTATGCAGTGTGTTCAAGAAGATCCTGCACTATTATTTCTGTTGAACTTGAAGTAACTCTAATAGCAGTTGGTGAAGGTAAGCAATCTTTTTTGGCAGAAACTATATCTCGATATGATGGAAAAATTCCACAATTTTTTTCATTTGTTTGCTTCCGCAATTCTGTATATTCTTCTGGAGTAAATTTATTTTCTTTAGTTGGTGTCGGCATACTTTCTAAAATCCTTTTTGTGCGTCTGGGGTTTGCTTCCACTATTTTTTCAATGATAGCAATTTTACTCTTTTTAGTTTTCGATACAATTATCAATTGGTCGACCAGCAACAACTTTTCCAGTTTCCGTGGTAGTTACTGATGGCTTTTTAACCGACTTCAAAAAAAGAAGGAGGTTATCAATTCGTCTGTGTGTTGCTTTTTTTTTTTTTTTTTTTTTTTTTTTTGTATGTTTGTGCCTTCAGAACTCGGTCATTTCTGAACCGATTTTAAAAATTTTTGCGCCATTAGAAAGGTTATGGCTACAAATTGGTCCCATTTTAAAAACAGTTTAAAAGTTTAAAAATTAAAGGGTGTCCCCATACAACATACATGTTTTTTACGTGTATTATGAACTTTATAGATCACCCATTTAAAATTAGAAAATAGTGCGTATCACTATAGCTCCCAATAACCAAAAGTAATTAAAAAATAAAATTAAAAATTAAAGGGTGACCCCATAGGTGACGTAATTTCACCTTTATGGTCCTATCTTTTGAACCGTTATAGATAAACACTTGAAAGTTGCACATAATGTTCGTTACTATGTCTGTTATAAGAAGTATAAATATTTAAAATTAAAGGGTGTCCCATTAGTTGGTTTATTTTGAAATATATATGGTCAAACTTTTGAACCGTTATAGACAGACAGTTGAAATTTACAAAGAACTTGTATTGCTAAGTCCGCTAAAATAACAAGTGTAAAATATGAATTTGGAAATTAAAGGGTGTCCCAATAGTTAATGTAAAAGTGATATATATGGCCAAACTTTTCAACTGTTATAGATAGACAGTTGAAATGTACAAAGAACCTATATTGCTTAGTCCGCTATTACAACAAGTATAAAATTTGGATAAAATAAAGGGTGTGCCATTATTACTGTAATTTGACCATTATGTTCTTATCTTTGGAACCGTTATAGACAAACACTTGAAAAATAGACAGAATGTTCACTACTATGTCTGGTATAGCAACAAGTATAAATATTTAAAATTGGAAATTAAAGGGTGTCCCAATAGTTGATGTAATTTGATGTATATGGACACAAAGTTAAATTTTACAAAGAATCTGTATTACAAAGTTCTCTTTAACAAGTATTTATATTAAAATTTGAATTTAAAGGGTGTCCCAATAGGTGACGTCATTTGATATATATGACCCTATGTTTTAAATAGTTATTGACAAACACTTAACAATTAGACAGAATGTCCATTACTATGTGTGTTAAAATAAGTATAAATATTTAAAATTATAAATTACAGGGTGTCGCAATAGTTTATGTAATTTGATGTATATGACCAAACTTTTAAGCCGTTACAGACAGACGGTTGAAATATACAACGAACCTGTATTGCTACGACCGCTATAACAAGTATAAAATTTGAACTCGGAAATTACAGGGTGTCGCAATAGTTAGTGTAATTTTATGTATATAGCCAACCTATTGATCCGCTGTATTCAGACAGTCGTTTGGCATTGGTTTGACCTGAAAAAGCACAGAACCCTGGGGTCTTGTGCCCCTATATACTCCGGAAGTACTGCTCCCCCGGTAGAAAATCGACTGATATTTCTTTTAGATTATTGAATTCAAAAATTAGTTTTTTTATCTGAATTGACAGTTTGTGCAATGACATTTAAAAAATCCCGCTACAATCTTCCTCGAATATAATATAATCATTGTATAATTATCGTCTTAAAGAAACATGATTTTAAGTTTGCTGTTTTGAAGTCGGTTTTTTTTTGCAAGAATTATTAAAAATAAGTTTATTTCTTAGCCATTCTTGGTTGCGTGAGTAAAACAATTTCTTGTTTCTGGAACATTGAATGTACCGTTTTCTTAAAGTATTTAAAAAGTTTTTTATTTTTAAGTTATGAATTTTAATTTCTAGTTTGTCGCATATTTTGAAGAATGGATTATTCATTATATGTAAAATAATGTCGTTTTCACCTTTCCGTTCAAAATATATATCAGATAGAAAACTATAACTGAATTTAGCCATTGTTTAAACAATAATGAAGAAAAAAATGAATGCATGGATTAATATACTATTGCAACATGATCTTTTTTACCTCTTTGAAACATAATATAACAGATAATTGGTTTTACCAGCTATTTCCATTGGTTTTAAATTTATTTGCAATTTTCAGGTATTTAAGTTATGTAATATTAGATGGCAATAAAATCATTGCCAGATACCACATAATTTGAAAGTTCTATTGTCATTTTTGTCAAAATTTTGATACACCCTTCTATGTGGACTAGGTCCAAATATGGGCCAACTTCTCCTAATTTCAACAGAATTATTTTTTCTTGTACAAAATTTCATCAAAATATATGCATAATAGCCACTTTCACATACCAATAACTTCTCAAAAAATATGACGTGCATTTGTACCGAATATCTTACCTTGGGTAAGAAAAATTGCTGTAGCTCAAAAAGTGCAGTCCCGATGCATGGACATGTATAAATAGGAATGTAGGGGAGAGTTAGGACTACAAAATAGTAAATTTGTATTTTGACTCAGCTTGACTCACAGGAGTTGTGCTCTATGAAGTAGGGAATTTCCGAGAAATTTGACCTTTTTTAAAAAAAATATTTAAATTGTTCTGAAAACAGTAGAACTTCATTTTTTTTACCAATAATAGGAAATAAGTTAAGTTACAACACAAAATTTATTTCGTCCAAAAATCTTGAAAAACAAAAACGTTATGATCATTTAAACTTTAAAAATTAACTAAAAATAAAATAAATTTACTAAATTCTGAAAAAGCCCATTTTGGACCACCCTGTTCTCAGTGAAAAAGTTGAAATAGAGTTCTAATTTTTTGGCTCCCGAGGTTTACTACTGTCAACTTTCATATGAGTGTTATAACTTTAAAATCGGAGAACAAAAACCAAAAGGAGTTTAGGCCGCTATCTCAAAATATTGACCACAGTGCGGCACCTTTAATCGTTGGAAAGAGGGATATTTTAAAACACATATAGTTTTAACAGTTTAGTACGGCACGGCGCCCTTAATTTTTGAAAGCGGAATATTTTAAAACACAGAATAGGAAATTATTGTCATTTCTTTTTATTTTGATAATATTGGTATGGTTCCAAATTTTCGATGACGCTGAAGCATAATTGATGTTCTATGCCGTTAATGTGCAGAATTATCTCATCCTTTAGCTCTTGCATTGTTTCTGACTATCGACGTACACCTTTTCTTTCATATAACCTCAAAGAAAGAAGTCCAACGGAGACAAATTATATGATCTTAGCAGCCAATTGACATCGCCACCACGTGAGATAAAACGGCCATTGAATTTGTCGCGCAAGAGTGCCATTGTTTCGTTAGCTGTGTGGCAAGTGGCACCGTCCTGTTGAAACCAATTTTTTTTAATATTTTCGCTTTTTGCCAAGTTATTTTTCCCGATACAGAATAATCTTTTACCATTACAGTATCATTTATGTTAAAATTATTTTGTTTAAATCCTATATAATTTATTATTTTGCTTTTGTTTTACAGTTTTTTCAATTTCTTTAAAGTTTTTTATGTTTAACATATCTTTTCGGATTTGTTAAATATAATCTAATTCTTAACTTCCTTTTATTAAACATTAAAAATGCTGGCGATACACCTGTGCTAACATGTATAGCATCTAATAAAAATCTACATAACATGTCATTGAATTCCGACAGTGGTGCATTACATAACGGCCGTTTTTATTGTTTTTACTGAGTTTTCCGCCTGTCCATTAGTTGCAGGGTATCGCACAGGCGTTGTGATAAATTGAATTCCATTGTTTTTAGCAAATGATTTAAATTCTTTTGAAACAAAAGCTGTACCATTGTCAGATACAATAATCTTGGGTAACCCAAAACGGGCAAATAACTTTCTTAAAACGGAAATAACAGCACTGCTTGTTGTGTTTTGTGACATGTCAATGCATTCAAGCCATTTGCTAGAGCTGTCCACCACCACTAGACACCAGCGCTTTGCAAAAGGACCAAAAAAATCAATATGAATCCCTAGACCAGACTTCTAGAGGTCTTTTCCAAGGAATTAGTTTCTGTTTTGGTGGGTTGGTACGTGTTCCTAGACAAGGTGCACATTCTTTCACTACACTTTCTAAGTCTATGGTTTGGTTTGGCCACCAACAGCTTTCTCTTGCCATCTACTTCATCTTAACAATTCCCATATGGGTTTGCTGCAAAAAGGTAACTACCTGCCTTTGTAGTGTATTAGAAATCACTACTCTATAACCCCAGAACAAACACCCCGATTCTTCGGATAATTCGAATCTTCTCTGAAAGAATGGCCTTAAATTGTCTTCAGTACATTTATCCGACTATCTATTCTTAATCATATACATATATTACTTTTTGTAAATCTTTATCTTCTTTAGTTTTTAATTGAATTGTTTCAAATTTTAAAATTTTATATTCTTTTGCAATTTGGCGTACAAAATTTATATAAACATCGTTTGGAAAATCATTAAAATTTTTGTTGGTTTCTCGGGGAACTCTAGAAAAATAATCGGCTATGTTAAAACTGGATTTGACGTGTTCAATTTGTAACTGATACCCTGACAAGGCAATGCGCTGTAATCTATTTAACGCCATAACTGGTATACCCTTTTTCGGACTCAAAATATGTTGAAGCGGTTTATTATCTGTTACCAGAATAAATTGCCGACCATACAAATATTTGTGGAACCTCTTTACTCCGAAAAGTATTGCCACAGCTTCGCGATCAAGCTGGGAATATCTTTTCTCTGTTTCAGTCAGTTCTCTTGAAGCGAACTTAATTGGTTGTTCTACACCTTCTTGATTTACCTGTGATAAAACCGCATCGACCCCCACTGGACTGGCATCCACTGTTAACTTTGTCTTGCTCTCTGAATTAAAATGCGCCAAATAATTTTCCGAAGATAACTGTTTTTTTTAGCGTATCCATTGCTTTAGAGCACGCACTTGACCAACTAAATGTTATATTTGTTCTTAATAAGCAATGAAGTGGATGAAGCAAAGTTACCGCATCTGGTAAAAACGCCTGTAAAAGGTTGAAGAAAAGGTTGAAGTTCTTTTACTGAACTAGGATATGGATCTACATGCAAACCATCTTTATCTATGATATGACCGAGATATTTAATTTTCTTACAGAAAAATTCACACTTCTCGGCACTTAATTTAAAACCAACTTCAGACAACAATTGAAGTACCTTATTAACCCTTTCAATATGCAATTTCCTATTTGGGGCACTTATTAAGATGTCGTCGAGGAACAGAACCACTCCCTCCAATCCAGTCAATAAAGAGTCCATTATTTTTTGAAAAATTGCTGGCGCCGAAGCCATTAATTGCCTCAGTGTTACTTTTCTTAAATTGCAAGAATGCTGACGAAGTGGCGAGCACATCTAGTAGAGAATAAAAAGGACGAATATGAGTTATTTCATTTAAATAATGAAAGGCGCATATAGATTATGACTTTAATTGAAAATTATGCTCCAGCTAGAAAAGAGCTAACGCCGGTGGAAATGAAGATTATTCTCTCCGATGATATCCTCATATTCCAAAGACTCCGACGTTTGTCCTACAAAGATCAACACATCGTGGAAGAGCAGGTGAAAGATTGGTTGCTCGAGGGTATAATTCGACCAAGCACCTCCGAGTTTGCATCGCCAATTGTATTGATTAATAAGAAGGACGGCAGCAAAATATTGTGCTGCGATTAACGTAGGCTAAATGCAAAAATAATGAGATAATTTTCCTATAGTGCTACTGAATGACGTTATTCACAAATTACAGTCGGCAAAAGTTTTCACAACGTTGGTTTTAAGAAATGGATTTTCCACGTTCCAGTATACATCGCTCGTAACACACAATGGGCAGTACGAATTTTTGTACGTTCCGTTTGGGATTTCGAATTCACCGGCAGTGTTTTCACTATTTATATTTGCTATTTATAGGGAACTTACACAGGATGGTACTATTATTATTTACATAGACGATATCATAATCCCCTCATTAAACGAAGAGGACGGTATCCTGAAACTGAAGAGGTTATTAAACATTGCTGAGAATCACGACTGAAAATCAAATGGGAGAAATGCCAATTTTTACAGAAGAGAGTTAATTTTCTTGGATTTATAGTGGAAAACTCTACTATTAAGCCATCAACTTAAAAGACAGCAGTTAGAAATTTGCCAATTCCGAAAGACAAAAAATCGCTACAACGATTTCTAGGCCTCACTTATTATTTTAAAAGATTTATTTGCAGTTATGCTATACAAGCTATGCCACTAACATATTTACAGAAAAAGGAATCCGTTTTTTAAATAAAAGATGTACAAATAATTGCCTTTAACCAACTTAAGTCAAGTTTAAGTGCCTAATTTATTTAACCCCGAAGCGAATTCTGTAGAATACATGAGTCGGAAACAACTGATACCCAAAGGAAGTACCATTCATACGAACTCGAAGTTTTAGCTATAATAGAAAGTGGAGGGTATATTTAATGGGAAACCCAATAACAATAGTTACATATTGCAATGCCTTTGCTATGACAGTTAAAAAGAAGGACGTACCGTTAAGAGTTTCCAGGTGGGCAATGTTTCTACAGGAATTTGATTATACTATAGAGCATAGATCAGGCACTTAAATGCACTGCGTAGACGCTACAAGCCCTGTTTCTTGTCTTTTTGTAGAAAATACTTTGAAGCATCGTCTTAAAGAGGCAAATTCTAGAGAAAGGAAAATATGGAAATTTTATTTAAAATATGATCTACTCTATAAAGACTAACACTAACTAATTGTGATCCCAACAGGAATGGAAGAGGAATTTATTCAAATCGCACATAGCGAAGGGTACAGCAAAGGTTGAGTAGTTCGTAGTTGCATCGAGTGTTTGATTAGCGATATAACCATATCGTCCCCTGGAGTTTCAAGTTTTTGTTTTATTAGATATCGGGGAAAACAGTAATATTTCAGAAAATAATCGATGGTTTTGAGTTGTGGTCATTTAAATATGTGGTGGAATAATCAGGCTACTAGTAGATGATATTTCATTAATTTACAAGTGCTTTAGACTATTTTATTTGTTTTACAATATGTATGAAAATCATTATACACTATTTTATATATTGTTAAAAAATAGTGTATATCAATATACGATTTTATTTTGTTATAAATTAATAGAAATAATAAAAATAGTTAGTAATAAAAATAGTGTATGCCTTTTATACACTATTTTTCTTTGAAATTATATTCAGAGTAACAACTAATTAAAAGAGCATACCTGCACTTACATAATTATTAATGAAAAATTTTAAACATGCAATTATACGCTAATATTTCAATTGATCGTTTGACCCACTTTGTGAAAGTAGAATTTTTACCACATTTAGAATCAGTTATGTAGATTCTTATTATGCAATAAAAAATAATGATATACATTACGTATGTACTACACTATTATTTTATTGAGGGGACGATATAATGGTGGTGGTGGACTCCTTTTCTAAATTTGTATGGTTATACCAGATAAAAAGTACCAGTGCAGAGGATGTTATTGACAGGTTGAAACAACCATCAGCCATTTTCGGAAACCCAGAACGAATAATTTCGGACAGGGGTGCTGCGTTTACCTCAAATGCATTTAAAGAACAAAATAAACAACACATTTTAATTGCAACAGGCGTTCCTAGAGAATATGGGCAAATTATGTGTTGAAAATCCGCAACAGTGGTATCGGTATGTTGAAAAAGTTCAACAATGTGTTAACAACACGCCACTAAAGTTTCTCCGTTTAAAATACTTACCAGCTTGGAAATGAGGACCGAAACTTATGAAGATTTCCGAAGATTGATTGAAGAATTTACTTTGAAAGAACTGGACGAAGAGCGAGAGACAATTCGAGAATTTACGAAAGAAAATATATTAAAAAATCCGGCTGAGAACAGAAAGACGATATTCGGGGCAAATGGTCATGCAGGACGGCCAAATGTGGGATCAGCATCAAATAATTGTACGACTAGAAGTGCCAACACTTACTAATAGCGAGTGACGAATAATAGACGACGAATTGCACGAAGACAGACTGACAGCAGACAGTTTATAATATTTATAATTGGTTTTGAGTTTCCTTTAAATAGATATACACCTGTAACGACACGTTTTCGCTGGTTTCTGGGATAAGCTCAACGGTTTCCAGAGTCGTGTTGTGCCAATTTAGAAACGTTAATTTAACGTTATATATCTTCTGTCTTTATTTACTATAAATTAAATAATCGGCAGGTCGCTCTACCGGCACTTCGTTCTGTGCAAACGTGTGCAAGGTACCTTTTGGCTAAGTACCACGGATTGATAGTTAGTGGGCGAAGGCAATTCTCAGATGAGTGGAAGCTGTGTAGGTTAATAACACTTGAACACAGTTACACGCTGCTCCGGTCTCTCCCAGTATCGGCTGTGGGCGTACTGGATATTTCAGGGCTAATAGCTCCGTGGAAAATATCGTTCATAGTACCTCGCTTAGCTGGTACTATGAATTCCCAGTCCTATGTAGAGTTTTGGAGGATACCTCTACACCAGTATGTGACATTACAGTATTAGCTGAAGATAACTTAGAAATATTTTAGGGCGAAGAGCACGTAAAACATTACCTATCTGCAGGCTGTCTGCGCACTAACTAACTCAAATTGTTCATAAAATTCCTCTTTATATACCAATTCTCGACTCCACACACGTGCACAAACACACCTACACCATCTCTACGGCTGTTTTATAAAACTGCTGGTGGCTGTATTCATTAAGACAGTTGTCTTACGTATAGATGGCGCCGCTAGACAATCTGTCGTTAAATTTAAATTCTTAAAAATTTAAATACATCTAATTCAAGATAAGTTTTAACTTAAAATAAACTAAAATTTCACAATAAGGAAAAGATTTTTTGTTAACAAAATGAATATTCATAGCAATATTAATACAACAAACATATATTTAAATATTTATATATATATATACATATATATATATATATAAAAATAGTGTTTAAAAGTGTAAAACAATTTCAAAAAGCTCCATCTTCTATGAAAAAGTTAAAAGTAAAAGTTAAAAATTTTTCATATCCTATTTCTTTGATAAGTTTGTTTATATAGAAAATTAATAACAATTTAAACTACCTTGTAGATAAATACGATGAGTACTGATAACGGACGTAACTGTCTAGAAAATGCATTCTGCTCTGCTGGTGTCTAATTTCTCTTTATCTCTTTATAATTAAGAACTTAAGCCTAAATAATTAATTTATTCTATATATATATATATATATATATATATATATATATATATATATATATATATATATATATATATATATATATATATATATATATATATATATATATATATATATATATATATATATATATATATATATATATATATATATATATATATATATATATATATATATATATATATATATATATATAT
>OX451215.1:131072906-131146251 GCA_949628195.1 Phasia obesa | reverse complement strand
ACGCTTACGCAGTAATTTATGGCTGCATGCAAAATGACCCTATGAAAAATCGGCCAAAAACAAAAAATTGCCGAATGAATAATCACCCTAAAAAAATTAAAAATTACCCAATAAAGAATAATAGAAACTTGGCCCAAAAATTGTGAAAAATTATCCAAATATAAATTAATTATATCCCAAGTTCTCTTTTTAAATATAAAAATGTTAATAGTTTTAGTAAGGGTATTGATATTGGTTAAATTTATCGAGAAAGCTTTGAGCTTGCAATGTCTGTATGTAATTTTTGATAAAAATCTAAGAAAGCTGCGACACCTGCTGCTCATAAAAGGAACTCTGTAACTATGTAATCTGTGATCACAGTCTGTTAGGAAGCTTTTTGCTACCAAGTTAAATATATTGTTTCTGTTGTATGCGTCATTGAAATAAATATTAAAGAAAATATATGTAAATAAAAAAATATGAGTTGAAATATTTAATTATTGTTTATTGTGAATTTTTTTGAGAATTATTATTATTATAAAAATATTCTACAATTTAACAATAAACACATTTATAACAATAATTACATATGCATTTCAACTCATATTAGCAACTTATTTATAACAACAAAACTAGAAATATTTACTAGTTAAAATAAACAAAGCAGCTTGTACTTTTTCGACAAAAAAATTTACGTAAATAATCAGAAGCCTTTTGAAGACGGCCACTGGTACAACTTTAAATGTGATGTCAATATATTTTCTGCATATTTATAATTCTGTTTTTTTTTTTTGGAAAAGCAAACAAAAACCAAGTTGGTTATTTTTCCAGTTTAATTTGTGAAAATTTTTTAATGTTAACACTCCTGCGGATTAAGATAAACTTTATAACTACTTATTATTAGTGATAATTTTTTACTAAAAATATTTCGTTTATAAGACAAATCATTATTTTTTCACTCTTATTATCAAAAATGGGTGATCTTTCATTAAAACATTTGGGCAATTTTTCATTATTTAAATCGCCCAAAAAAATAAAAATTAATTATTCTCCAAAAACGACAAAAAACGACCCAAAATTTTTGGGTTACTTTTCATATGAAATATTGCCCTATTTTGTATGAAGATTTCTTGGGCTATTTTTCATTTATGCTTTTTCATAGGGTCACTTTGCATGCAGCCGTAGTTTATATAATGGTGCTAACATTGTGGAGGCATTGGGTAGAAACTTCGAATAGTAATTTAATAAACCTAAAAACACTGAAGTTCTTGAATACTCTTGGGCTCAGGCGCTAGCTTAATAGTTTCAAATTTCGATTCTGAAGGCTTTATATTAGTTAATTTTAATATTATACTCCTGTAGTCTTTCTAAAACCTTAAACAAAAGACGGTTACTATATAACGAGTGATTTTTTAAGAGCTTGAGAACTTTTTTTTTAAAAAAAACGCATAAAATTTGCAAAATCTCATCGGTTCTTTATTTGAAACGTTAGATTGGTCCATGACATTTACTTTTTGAAGATAATTTCATTTAAATGTTGACCGCGGCTGCGTCTTAGGTGGTCCATTCGGAAAGTCCAATTTTGGGCAACTTTTTCGAGCATTTCGGCCGGAATAGCCCGAATTTCTTCGGAAATGTTGTCTTCCAAAGCTGGAATAGTTGCTGGCTTATTTCTGTAGACTTTAGACTTGACGTAGCCCCACAAAAAATAGTCTAAAGGCGTCAAATCGCATGATCTTGGTGGCCAACTTACCGGTCCATTTCTTGAGATGAATTGTTCTCCGAAGTTTTCCCTCAAAATGGCCATAGAATCGCGAGCTGTGTGGCATGTAGCGCCACCTTTTTGAAACCACATGTCAACCAAGTTCAGTTGTTCCATTTTTGGCAACAAAAAGTTTGTTAGCATCGAACGATAGCGATCGCCATTCACCGTAACGTTGCGTCCAACAGCATCTTTGAAAAAATACGGTCCAATGATTCCACCAGCGTACAAACCACACCAAACAGTGCATTTTTCGGGATGCATGGGCAGTTCTTGAACGGCTTCTGGTTGCTCTTCACTCCAAATGCGGCAATTTTGCTTATTTACGTAGCCATTCAACCAGAAATGAGCCTAATCGCTGAACAAAATTTGTCACATTTGAACATTTCGAACCGAACACTGATTTTGGTAATAAAATTCAATGATTTGCAAGCGTTGCTTGTTAGTAAGTCTATTCATGATGAAATGTCAAAGCATACTGAGCATCTTTCTCTTTGGCACCATGTCTGAAATCTCACGTGATCTGTCAAATACTAATGCATGAAAATCCTAACCTCAAAAAAATCACCCATTATTACCAACAATTTAAGTGAACACCAATCATTAACTGTTACTTGAATTTCCCCTAGTACATCAATTCTTTCATATATAGGTTTTTGTAGTTTAACATTATCAAAGTATAATTGAAAATCAAAACTAGAAATAACAGATACTACAGCACCGCTATCTACTTCCATCACCAACTTTTTCCCATTTACCAGTATTGTTTTAAAAAGAGGTTCACCAGCACTCGATACCCAATTTAACCATCCTCGTCGACAAATATGATATGTATTTTACAATACAAAACACATGTGGTTCTCTAGACGGTAAATTATCAAAAAGCACTTTATTATTCATTTCTTTAACCGAGTTGCCATTCTATTTACATATTTCAATGTTGTTAATACTTATATACTTATATATACGCTTCAGCAACTCTTGGGGAAGATGTGCAATTTCCACTTTCAGGAAGCTTAGCGGTGTGCTAACCCATCTTGCCTGTCAGCAATCGCTTCTTCTTGCCTAGGTCGCGCCTTTTCGTATGCCATTGTCTCCCACGCCGTTCAGTTATCGACTGCGGGTTACTGGAGTTACTAATGAGGTGCCACGGATCTGTTGCATTGCCTTATATTTTTGGAAAGAGTCACAGCTGCGTACGTATCGGCTGACGTACGTACCGGCTGGCGATCTTATTGAGTGTCTTCTTCGTTCGCAAGTGTTCACCAGCAACAACGTCGTTGTTCTCTCTGATGACCTGTTCACGAGATGAAATCACTACGTACAACTTTCGCGACTTACAATCTTCGTAATTTCTGTTCTGTGTTAAATTCTGCATGGCAAAATTTGCAAATTTTCCCGGTTGCTGCCTTACATCTTTCATTCGGCCCGTTACACATGGGCATGATTCTTGCTGAATGGCTGGCATGGCGGAGTTTTGTAGAGGGTAGGTATCCGTTATAACGGGTTTATGCTTCGCGATATGGGACAGACACCGTGTATCATTGAACTTCTTCTTCAAATTAAATCGGACAGTTTTGTGTTGGCAGTTACCGTTCCGTAACCGATTTAACCCTGCGTAGCCGACCTTTGTCGATCTTAGGTTTTTCCGTGTTCCAAAGAGGCTTCTTATTTCTGATGCCTGATAAGCATCTGTTTCGTAACCCGGCTGCTTTTTGAACTTACTTCTTACTCGCAGGCCTGCATAGCTGATGACAGTGTCGACTTTTTGTAAGAAATCCAGTCCTAATATGATATCTCCTGTAGAGTCATCTAGGATAAGGAATTAACATTTTGTATTCTTTTTCCCTAAAGTTACGTTTAAACGCACAGCTTGGGATGTAAACTTTTTTGTTCCATCTGCCAGATGTACACTGAAGTCGAAGGTAACTTTTGTAGCTTTGTTGCCAAATCATCTCAATTTACTAGGGGTAATAAAACTAGGGGTAGCCCTAGTATCGATGATTTCTGCTGCTGATTTTATCCTCTTCCCAAAGCAGCGTGGTTCTAAGTACCTTCTGTTTATGGTTGTCGACTGAAGCTCCTCGTTGAGGACGTCGTAGAGTTTTCTTAGCCTTTTTAAGCAGCAAATGGTGATGTACACTTCAATTTTCAGGCGCTGTAGTAGGTATACTTTCAAAGTCATCGGCAAGCTAAGGAGCTCACCCAGAAGAAGATTCTACCTAATTGTTTTAGTTTGGATATACTGTGTGTCTCATTAGCTCCTGAAGAGAGAGTACATAATCTTTAAATGATTAACGTTGCCGCTGCGTTCTTGTGCGTATTTCTTCTTCTAACTTCACATAGCTTGGAGGAAGAAAAATGCATAGAAGTCGGTTTTAAATTGTTCCCACTAGTTCCAGTGCCTATTATTATGGCGAAACCAGGTCTAAAAATTTCTGACGGGGTAGCTGATTCACATCTACGTTGTACATGTCAGCCAGCTCTTCTGCTCTTTCTACAAATTCTAACGGATTCTTATCGCTGCTATACTTTAGTCCCCATTTTCTAACTATTTCCACAACCATAAATTGTTACTCGTTGAGGATTAACGCTTTACTGGCGATCGTACCGTTGGCAGTTAACATTGCTGTACACGCGACTGGCGGGTCAGGGTGAGGTTGCATGGTACCTTCAGGGCTTCTTCATTTACGGGGGGGATCCCGATATGATGCGTCAATTCTCGATTGGTACAGGTAGTTGCGCGGTGCTAAGAAGGTGCTCGTGTTTGGTTTGTAAATGTAAAAGTTCTTGCTTTCGTTTCTCAGTATGTTCTGCTACCAGAAACTTTGCAAAACGCTTCCGTAGCTCTTCCACGTTGCTTGAGTAATCCTGCTCAAGTGATCTCAGGTGTTTTACTCTTTTCGTAAGGCATACGGGTTTGCTTTATAGCAATACTGGCTTTTTGAATATTATGCTACCCAATGATGTAGCGAAATATTGGAAATAAAAATTAACAAATTTTTATTAAAAAAAGACCTTGTACTTGTAAAATTCGATAATTTTATAAGTTTTTTGAGTACTCAATACAGAAAAGTAGTTAATCGATACTTTTGAGGTAGTATTTTTAGAAATAAATTTTAAAAATATTTGACGACTAGTTTCTTTCACTATCGTTTTAATTTCTCTAAGAAAGAATAATTTAAATTACAAATTAGGTCAAAAATTGGGGAAATTGTTGCGGGTGAAAAATTAAGTTTCAACACAGCACAAGCCAAATGGCCAAATGAAAGAAAACGAAAGCTTATAAATTTTAGAATCTGTATTTATTTTCTGTTTTTTTTGTTATTATATATGTTTAAGGGTGGAAATGTATTGGCCTGCAAATATACAATTTCTTTGTTTAGGATTTTGTTTGATAGTTTTTGTTTTTAATCTCAATATTTTGTTTTTTCTTATATTTCATATTTCTGTTTTTTTAGATCAATCACAATCAAGTTATTTGCACTTCTTAATTTCTTCTTTTGTCTTCTTTTGTTTGTGTACCAATAGACAAATTATTTATCTGGCAACATCAGTACCATGATCACATAAAATGATCATGTAGTACAGTTTCTTTTAAAAATTTGAATTCAATGAATGAAAACGAGCCATAGTGTTAAAAATGATGATCGCCTGGTAATTGAAAATTCTGATAGGTAATATTAACTATAGATCGGGTGGTAGTAGGGAAGGAGAAGATCATTTAGGATTTGAAAGAGGATAAAATAGGAAAAATGCAAATAAATGCAAACAAAAGGTATTTAGTTTTTTTTGGAAAATCTTTGAAAATTTAATAAAGCAAAGCATGTATAGATCAAGAAGGAAAATAATATGGAGATTTGACGTATTCTAGAAAAATCGAAAGAGAAAAAAGATGGATGAAAAAGCGGGACTGGATTAGGGAAAACTGTTGGAAATATCTGGGAAAGTTGTGGGGAGATAGAAAGGCAAAAGGTTTCGTTTTCTGATCAGAAGTATCGTGTCTCTCATAGTGTGCAGAAGATTATAAATTATAAAACAAAGATCAGTGATTTTGAGTATATTTTTTTATTGTGAAAAACTAAAATCTAAAGGATTACAGGATATAATGTAAGGTAAAAGAATAATTCAAATTAAATGAAAATATTAGTGAAATTTTTGTAAAAATAAAAAGTTTTAATTATTAGTGAAGCCCCTCTAAGATCCTTAGAATCGGAGGAAGACGTTTTTTATTTCTGAGGGAAAGAGAGTTAAGAGCGAGAATATATAATAAAAAATATACAAAACGTAAGAATAAATTAGTGGTTGATTTTTTAGTTCAAACTTTAAAATTATTAAAATTTTCAGCTGGCTAACGAGATTTAAGGGATTTGTCCTGGGCGAAATTTAATCAGGACATAACGTAAAAAACAAGAAGAAAGAAGTCCAATCTCTATATCCAAAAAGTTAGCCAGATAACGATTTTTATTTTATTTACTTTGCACGAAAAGAAAAAACCTGAAAACAAATGAAAATTGAAAGGAACTTAAAGTTACACACAAAATAAAATTTGTTAAAAAAACAGCTAGTTTAAAAAATTTTTAGTTAATTAAATTTGTTTAAATAATTTTTGGAAAAAGTTAAAAAAAAAGTTGAATTTTAAAGTTATAAAAAAAGGGAAAAGTTAAAGAAATTAATTGAATAATTAAAAAAAAAGTAAAAAAAATAATTATATTTATAAAAAATTATTTAAGTCTTGATTTAATTTATCTGTTGATTTATTTATTTATATATTTATTTGTTTAAATTTGTTTTTATTTTAGGTTTAATAGGAAAATTCAAATGCCTAAGAGTGGGCTATACAATTTTTAAATTTTGTTTTTTTTTATATATCTATGTACCCATAGAAGGCAGTGTCATTTAGACGAATTTTGTTTTTTTTAGACGAATTTTGTTTTATTTAAAAATAACAAAAAAGCTACGCGAACAATTTTAATTCAAATAGATTGTGTGATATATTTGTGAAAGTTAAGTTTTTTTTATGAGATTTAGTAACCTAAGGGAGCTCCTTCAGGTTAGGTTTCTAATAGCTTTGCAAGTTAAAAAAAAAAAAAAATTCACTTGAACTGCTATGGAAAGTTCAAACTACCCAAAAGGTTTATAAAAATAAATATTAATTATTAGGACAAAAGAGACAAAAGTTTATATATATGTAGGTTTTTATTTTTGTTTTGTGGAAATTTAATTAAAATTTTAAAATTTAATATATGTTTAGTGTTACTTAGTTGTTTTTTTTTTTGTAAAATAAAGTCGTTATTTTTAAAAATCAGGAAATAACAATAAATAAATTGTATAGTTTTAAGAATTTATTAAATAAAACCATAATTTATAATGTTTGAGAGAAAATTTTAAGGTAATGTTTTGGTATTGATTTTTAAAAGGTTAAAGGCATGAAGGTAAGTTAAAGTTGGAGGAGGAAATTGGTTGGTTTTTGGGGTCACTTTTCAAAAATATTTAGGATTTAATTGTGAAATGGTCGGGAGGGCAACGTAGCGAATAACATCAGCCTGAACAGATGGGAATATTTTGTATGTGGTGTTTTTTTTGTTTTTTGTGTTATTGTTTTTTAATGGTCAACGTACCCAGTTGAGGGTTGGAACCTGCTGAGATGTGTTCGCCGCCCAAAATAGGGTTTAAAGAGCTTGCCGGAAACCTCACTGGTCCCTACGGCTGTTACATAAATGGCGCCCAATTGAATATTGATTCGTAAACGTAGTATAGAAGACCTAAATACTACGGGTGTGCCATAAAGGGCAGGCCCAATTAAATAGTCCACTAGTTTTGATGTATAGCACAACGATTGAATCGCTAACCCAGTGATTAAAACTTTAGTCGGTTTGGTAACCCTTAAAATATATTAAAATATTGTTAAGGTTGTAATAATCTTCTAAAGGCTTTCAATAACTTGGGTATGTGAGGATTTCGACAAATTTCTGTTAGGAAGAGTTAGCACTAGAAAATTTTATGTTTAATTGTCTAATTATATTGCGTCTCCTTCCTTAAGGTTTTTTATTTTTATTGTTTAGTTTCAGTTTATATTTTTATAAAATTAATGACAGCATCGGTAGCCGCCTGTGAGGGAAATTATTTTCGTAATCACGGGGTCTGAAGTACCGAGTGTCATTGGGAACCACTCATAACTCATATTCAGTAAACTTTTTTGAATTATGACTGCATGTTGTGTTCCTGTGGATTTTAATTTCATTTTTGTTAAGTTCCGATTTGCACATCAAAATATTACTCAATTTATAGAAAACCATACCTCCAATCGCTTATTGCCGAATATCGAAATTAATATTGTCTGTTTAAATTTAAGGTTTTTTTAGAACTTTTTTTTTGGGTGAATATTTGAAAATTTATTTTTTTTATTTAAAAATATTTTATATTATTTATAGGATTATTTACAAATTTTTTTTATTATAATTAAGTTTAATTAATTAATTTTTATTTACTTATTAAAATTAATTTACTTTTTTTATTAGGGATATTTTAGATAATTCGTTTTTTGATAATTTGGTTAGATCCTTTAATTTAGATTTTTTTTGAGGATAACTTCAAAAAATTTTATTTAAAAAAAAAAAACTATATTGGAATTAAAATTGTGATTTTTTTGTTTGTTGCTCAATTCTGTCGTATGGTGTCTTTTTGATGCGTATAATTAACATTCTGATTTTTTTTTGATTTTCCATTTTTTCCGATTCTTTTCAAAGTCATAAATTAGAGAGGACATTAGCTTTCTGTTAGGCTATGTCTCAGAGCCCTCAAAATAAGGATTCTAGAAAAAGAAGTAGAATAGTACAGTTTGACTTGAATAGATCCACCCCTTTTTCTTTTGGAAAAAACTATAAATCTAACTCTCCAAACAGAAAGCTTAGTGCATTAAGAAGTTTTGAGATGGAAGAAGCTGCGGGTTATTCGAATCCTCAAATAATAGATAAATCTCAAACGATTAATGTTAGTAACCCTCCTAGCAGTGAGCTTTCTCAGGAGGAAAGTAGAAGGCGTAGAATAGAAAATGCATGAGAATTCGAAAGAGCACAGGAGAGGGAAAGAGTGCGGCAATTCCAATTCAATGAAATGAGAAGACAGATGACTGAATTAACAGCCTCTGTTGGTAAGTTGAGTCAGGTTTTGCAACACACCCAGTTGGAAAACAAAAAAACTGAGGGATGAAATTATACCAAAGCTGGTGAAAAATATCAATGACAAAGATGATAACCCAATTCTCAATTCTCCAAGAAGCTCAGCTAATTCTTCGAGAGCATCTGTGGAAAATGTTGATTATAAAAGTCAAGCGATGAGAATTCACAAATGGGGCCTTGAATTTGATGGCAATACAAATAAACTGGCGGTTAAAGACTTCGTGTTTCTTGTCGAGCGCTTATTTGGCAGGAAAAGTACGACGAATATACAGCCATCATTTCCTGTGAACCGCTACACAAGACAGGTAAATGAAATTTATGAAAAGCCAGTCGATAATTTTATGGACTTGCCCGAACAAGTAGAAGAAATAACAGCGCCTTAAATTCACGATTACAAAAACCTGTATTTTAAGATTTTTTAATGAAGCTCTAGGTTTCAGGAAAACTGTATCTGTTTGTCTAGAAATATTTCCTCGAAAATATGGAGAATTAAAAAACGGGTATTAGCAAAAAAGCAACCAACAAACACAATGAGTTAATTGGGGTTTTTAAAAAGAAAAACTCTCTCACTAGAAATAATAAAAAAAACATTTATTTGTGTATTTTGTTTTTGTTTTTAAAAAACACAAAAAAATCACAATTTATCAAATTTTTAAATTCACGTTTAATGTCTGTTTTTTGTTGAAAATTTATCTAAGGAGTAAAATTATTTTAATTTATTCTCTTTTGTGCTTTATTCTTGAATATGTAAAATAAAAGAGCATCTGTTAACAGAGAATACAAAATCACGGATCAAAATCAATAAAAAAAACACTCTAGAATGTTATAGAAAAAATCAAATCACTTTAAACAAATTAAATATACGCACAGGGTAAAATAGGTATTAATATTTTTATTAAATAACTGAGCAACGGGTTTTATTATTATTTCACTTTAAAAATGATATATAATTTTTTCTTTTAACACACGGGTGGGAAAATTAAAAAACGAGTAAAACAGTGTTTTGCCGACGGCAAATAAATTTTGCACGGGTTTTTGTTTTTGTGATTTTTTGTATTACTTGTTGGTTATATGTTTGATTTTCCTTTTTGAAACACAAGAGTTTTGCTTTTATTATCACACTTTTATTTTATCCATTTATAAAAATGCACAAACAACGTACATTTTTTATTATATTTTGGGGATGAATAAAAAAATGGATGGATTTCCAAAGAGGATTGGGTTGATTGGAATCTGAAAATAAAAATACTTTCTTGAAAATATTTCTAGATTCGCGGGGGTTTTATCCGGTTTGATAGGACCAAAAAATTTTTGTTTAGAAATATTTCCTCGAAAATATGGAGAATTAAAAAAACGGGTATTAGTTTTTTGGGTTTTATAAACTTGGGGTTTTATTTAAATAATTATTAGGGTTTTTTCTTTGTAATTTTGTACGTACCGTACACTTCGGGTTTACAATCGTAAGTAAGTATAACATAAAAAGGAGAATAACAATTGCGCCAATAACTTAACGAATATGTGTAAAAACGTCCATTGAACAATAATTATTAAGATGTTCACACTATGCGCGTAAACATCCACCCCCTTGCTATACTGCAACAAGGACGGTCAAGGACAACGCGAATAAAAAACAACTAGCACCTGAAAACAAAATAAAGAGTAATAAAGGGTAGATTTTTTTTGACCAATTCATTTTACAATAAAAATATAAAAAACAAGATAAAAAGAAAATAATGAAAATAAAAATAAAATATGCTGGATTTATGCAATTCGCCCATTCATCACATTAATAACAATGGTGGCCGGAGTTTGTGTAGCATTCGGAACGAATGGTTGATGTGTTGCCGTGGTTTGTTGTTGTTTACAGTGGCTGCAGCACTGATGTGTGGTGTTGTTGGCTATTTGGGTGCTCGATCTTCTTTTCTTCTGTCGTCGCTTTCTTTTTGCCTGCCTTGAAATGGTGCTGTCGTTGACGGTCGACGAACGGGTAGTCGAAACACTTTCCCTCGCTCTTTTTTTCTTGTGCAGCAGAGTATGATGCTCGGATTTGCACTTCATGCATCTCTCTCGACTGGTGCATTTATCTTTCATGTGGTAGTGCGCCAAACAATTAAAATAAGACCAAAATCTCTTCACTGTTTCCCAACGCTCTCCCACAGACATCTTCCTAAATTTTAAGCATTTTCGCAATGCGTGCTCGCTCTTACAGAGGCGACAGTCCCGAAGACTTTCATCGCGAAACGTTTTGGACCGGGGAGATGATGACCCTTCAATAGGTTTGCGATGGACCTCTTATCTACGGGATGCACTCGACATGATGAGTTCAGGGTAAAACAAGAAAAATAAAAGAAGAAAATATGAATTAGTGGGATTCTGGTTTAGGTAAGAGAACGAGCTTCACTATCGGGCGGGTGAAAATGCCAGAAGCCGTGTTCACGTCACACACTGTGGCCGTGTAGTGTATTTAATGGTCTTAAATCAAGGAGGGTGCGGAGCTTCATGAAATTTTGCACACATTTATTTTAAATTTTTTAAGAATTTCAATTTTTTTTTTTACAAAAATACGCCCACTTTTACGCCCAACTCCCATACAACTTAAATAGAAAATGTGGCATAACTTCCATGATTTTAAATATATTAATTCAATTTTCATAAAACATTAATATTATAATTGTAGAATGACCTCCTAAAAATATGAACTTAATCCGCCCACTTTTACGTCCACCTCCCATACAAACGATATTTCGAAAATGCAATATCTTTATATGCAATATGTTTATTTTTCGCAAAAATGCATATAACATCTATTAAATGTTGTTTTGAAAATATGAAGAAAATCCGCTCACTGTAACACCCCTCGTACAACTCCAATATAAAAATTTTCCATACAAATCAATGTACAATTTTGCCGTGTGTATACAATATATTTGGAATTTCTCAGCGTCTATTGCCTGACTGCAACTAATTGTGGATAATATAATTTTGAACCGAAGATTTCGTTCTGGCATTGCTCTCCCCAAAGGTTTTCGTTGGACGTCCACGTTTACCATCCACTGTATCATCCACTACTTTATCAGTCAACGTATAAGAATGTGTTAGCCATTCTTCATTGTCATTAAAAAATCTTGATGAAGTACGCTGACTCTTGTTCCGCTACTTTAAAAGTTGAGGCATAAATGTTTGTTTTAAAAACCGTCTGAATTTTTCTTGAGTTTTCTCGGACACTATTTTATAATTCCGAAAACTACACCAATTATAAGATCAATATCTTTTTTCCATTGAAAAACAATTTCCGAAAGCGTGCTGAAAGATATTTTTAGCTTTTACATTGCTTATTATATAAATTGGCTTTAATTGCTTAATAGACACTTACTTATCACTATACCACTCTCAGATATAATATAAAAGAATGTTTATAACGGATAACGGAGTTAATTTTTAAGAGAAAAAATGTGAACAATGTTAAGTTATTGATTAAGTTATACGTAAAGCTCTTCATTTAATGTGTAGTAAGTTTACATTTAGATTTTTTGTTGTTTAGTCTACGTAAACAATGTACCGATATTACTTTGATAAATACTTTTGTGTACATTTGTTTTTGTAATCGGGACTCAAATTTAAGTTTTTTCTATATAGTACAAATGCAATGAAATTTTCGATTTTCTCGATCCCAAATTGGCACCGGCTTCGTGTACGAGTAGCAAAGAAAGAAAGAATGCACAGTTGTTTTTGCACGCGTAAAATAACGCATATTTTTTACTGTGATTTTTTGGTTTTTCATTGTTTTTTTGGTGGCGGGCAAATTGGGGCAGGATTTTTTTTTAAAATCTGTTAGCTGAGACTCTCAGCTTTAATTTGGTATAGGACTCCATGTGTCGCACTACTTCGCACACAACTAAAAGTTTAACGGAAAATCATAAATGTTTTTATTTTCGGTTTAAAATATATTGTCAAAAGAATTTTTTTTTAAATATAAAAATTTTTTTTTTTAATTTACATAACGAGTGATTTTTTAAGAGCTTGAGAACTTTTTAAAAAAAAAAAACGCATAAAATTTGCAAAATCTCATCGGTTCTTTATTTGAAACGTTAGATTGGTCCATGACATTTACTTTTTGAAGATAATTTCATTTAAATGTTGACCGCGGCTGCGTCTTAGCTGGTCCATTCGGAAAGTCCAATTTTGGGCAACTTTTTCGAGCATTTCGGCCGGAATAGCCCGAATTTCTTCGGAAATGTTGTCTTCCAAAGCTGGAATAGTTGCTGGCTTATTTCTGTAGACTTTAGACTTGACGTAGCCCCACAAAAAATAGTCTAAAGGCGTCAAATCGCATGATCTTGGTGGCCAACTTACCGGTCCATTTCTTGAGATGAATTGTTCTCCGAAGTTTTCCCTCAAAATGGCCATAGAATCGCGAGCTGTGTGGCATGTAGCGCCATCTTGTTGAAACCACATGTCAACCAAGTTCAGTTGTTCCATTTTTGGCAACAAAAAGTTTGTTAGCATCGAACGATAGCGATCGCCATTCACCGTAACGTTGCGTCCAACAGCATCTTTGAAAAAATACGGTCCAATGATTCCACCAGCGTACAAACCACACCAAACAGTGCATTTTTCGGGATGCATGGGCAGTTCTTGAACGGCTTCTGGTTGCTCTTCACTCCAAATGCGGCAATTTTGCTTATTTACGTAGCCATTCAACCAGAAATGAGCCTCATCGCTGAACAAAATTTGTCGATAAAACACATTTCGAACCGAACACTGATTTTGGTAATAAAATTCAATGATTTGCAAGCGTTGCTCGTTAGTAAGTCTATTCATGATGAAATGTCAAAGCATACTGAGCATCTTTCTCTTTGGCACCATGTCTGAAATCTCACGTGATCTGTCAAATACTAATGCATGAAAATCCTAACCTCAAAAAAATCACCCATTATAATGCTTAATGTCCATTTTAATTGAAAAAATACTTATAAGGTACATTCGGTGTATAGTTTGTAAGTAACAGGCTTTTGAATATGACATAGAAAACTATCACATTTGAGACTTGTTTACATACTTCAACTTTGCGCTGCTCGGGACAGAAAACCAATGGAGATATTTGCATGAAATTTTTCACACATGTCCTTTAGATAGTTTTTAACCATCTGTGCAAAAATCATCAAAATCGAAAAGCAGGTCCAAATTGATTTATTGCCGCAGTGGCCACAGTGTGCGTCAGCAGTACGGACTTTCGAATCATTCCCTACATAATTTTTTTCTATACGACCTAGTCGCCATTCATTTGGGGGTAAATTATCCTGACGGATAACAACTAAATCTCCTACCTCAAAGTCATTTTGGGGGTATTTCCATTTCACACGCCGGTGAAGTTCTTTGAGATATTCTTCTTTCCATCTTTGAGCAAATTGGTGGTGAAGTACTTTGAGCTTTTGCCATATATTTGCAACACTCAAAGAAAGATCGGAATGATCGGGTTCAGGGGGTGCGAGGAGCGGCACTCCAATTAGAAAATGACCTGGGGTTAAGGGTATTAAGTCAGATGGGTCTTCTGTAATTGCAGTTAATGGTCTTGAGTTCAGGCAAGCTTCTATACGGTTTAACATAGTTGTGAACTCCTCAAATGTAAATTTCTGCACTCCAGATATTTTTCGTAAATGAGTTTTCACACTCTTTACGCCGGCTTCCCATAAGCCACCCATATGAGGAGCACCGGGGGGTATAAAATGCCATTCAATAGGTTGTACACTATTTCGCACCAGTAACTTCCTTTTTAGTTCGCCTAAGAATTGTTTGCGGTCGACCTCGAGTAAATTAGCCGCCCCAACAAATGCAGTTCCGTTGTCCGAGTATAAGTGGGCGGGACAGTCCCGACGAGAGAAAAAACGAGCAAAGGCTGCAAATAATGTTTCAGTCGACAAATCACCAGTTGCTTCTAAATGGATTGCCTTTGTTGCAAAGCAAACAAAAACAAGCACATAACCTTTGCTATTCGACAGCCTCGGCCTATGTAGGTCGAATGGACCTGCAAAATCTAAACCGGTGTGAGTAAACGGCCTCGTTAGAGATGATCGTTCAGGGGGTAAAGCAGCCATAATTTCCTGACCGGTCTTTTTTCTATTAATCGTACATTCCTTGCAATTATGGATTACTGTGCGAATTAGATTCTTTATCTTGGGGATCCAGAACTCAGTTCTAACTAACCGGAGCATTAATGAATGTCTGCCATGAGCAGAACACTTGTGAACATGTTCAATAAATAAACGAGTAAACCTGGCTGAATATGGTAAAATTTTAGGGTACCGTTCCTCATATGTCAAGCAGTCTGATCTAGCTAGTCTTCCGTTGATTCTAACAAAACTATTTGAGTCAATAAAGGGGTTCAAAGTGATTATACTGCTCTTTGAAGAAATAGGTATACCCTTTGATAGTTGTGTATACTCAGGTATACAATTTTCTGACATAAAAGAATCAAGCGATCTCGTGTGAACTTTACTTCCGATTGAGTTAAATCTAAGGTATTATATAAGCATTTTCGGGTTTTCAAATACTCCAAACACCTGAACAAATAAGAAATAAGTCTCATTACACGGGGTAAATCGGAAAAGCGTTCGGGTTCGGTTTTTCGGGGTTTCAAATACTCCAAACACCTGAACAAATAAGAAATAAGTCTCATTACACGGGGTAAATCGGAAAAGCGTTCAAGTATATCATATGGAGGTTCAATCTGAGTAGAAAATGACTGAACTTCTAGGTGCTGGTGATCAATGGGGGAATGTCGTGGCCAACACTCTTGAGGTTATCTTAACCAGGTAGGTCCATGCCACCATAGGGAGTTATCAACTAAATCTCGAGCAAGAGTTCCACGACTTGCCAAATCGGCGGGGTTGTCCTTGGAATCGACATGAGACCAATTTTCATTACCAACTTTTTCCAAAATTAAAGCAATTCTATTTTTGACGAAGGTTGGCCAATGGCAAGGGGGTTTTTTGAGCCAAGATAAAACAATAGTAGAATCAGTCCACAAATAAATCTTTCTCTTGTCTAGATTTAATTGACCACACAACGATTCTACCATGTTCGCCATCAAAGCCGCTCCGCATAATTCTAAACGGGGTAACGTTTCGGATATCACAGGAGCTTCGTTTTTGACGCTAGTAAATGTACTGATATTTCTGCAGAAGAAATGCTGCGTACATACAGAGCTGCACCATATGCCTTTTCAGAGGCATCACAAAACGCATGAAGCTCAACTTCATTTTCGGGTAGAAAATTAATCCATCTTGGGATATTAATTTTTTCTATATTAGGGTAGTCATTCAAAAATGCTCGCCATTTAATAAGAGTTAAGGGTTTTAAACTTTCGTCCCAATCTGTCTTATCTTTCCAAATTTGTTGCATTATAGTTTTTGCTACAATAATTTTAGGAGATAGCCAACCGGTGGGGTCAAATAGCTTCGCTATTTCAGATAAGACAGCACGTTTCGTTACAATAGCGTGGCGTGGCTGCGAAACTAATTTAAAGTAGAAGCTATCGCTATTAGCATTCCATCGCAAGCCCAGGGTTTTTGTGTTACTGGCATCCGAAAACTTTAAGAAGTCTGCATCAAGCAGATTCTCACAGGGTAAATCTTCTGAGAGTCGTAAATGATTGGCCGTCCATATTCGCAAAACAAAACCAGCAGAGCCAAGAACTTGGGTTAGTTCATTACGTCTCTTAAAAGCATCTTCTAGCTGATACGAGCCAGCTAGTACGTCATCAACATACATTTGGGTTTTCAAAATTTCAGATGCCGCAGGACTCAGGGTTTCACAATCATTTGCTAGTTGTAAAAGATGTATGAATAGCTAAATACGGCGCGCAATTCACTCCGAATGTCACAGTATTAAGCTCATAGTCCTTAACTTCAGCTTCAGGATTTTCACGAAACAAAATCCGCTGAGACTGCGTTTGATCAGGACGAACTAATATCCGACGATACACTTTTTCAATATCAGCATTGAAAACATAACGGAAGAACCGCCATCGCAAAATTAAGATGGTAAGATCTGCCTGTAAAACAGGTCCCGGGTATAAAGTATTATTAAGGCTTACGCCATTAGAAGCGGGATTAGAAGCGTTCAATACCACACGGAGTTTGGTGGTAACCCTGTCAGGTTTAAACACAGCGTGATGCGGTAAGTAATAATTAGTCGCTTCTGAGCCGAGGGGTTGTACGGTATTTATATGTCCCATCTCGAAATACTCGGTAATCACATAGTCATATTGTGATTCCAATTCGGGGTTTTTTAAGAGCCGAGTTTCATTCCGCATGAATTGGATCAAAGCGCTATTTAGAGAATCTCCTAGATACAACATACCTACCATCAGGGTTTCTATAAATGGTAGTTCGGTATAGTTTTTCGCAATATTCTTCATCTTGGGAAGGTCGGGTAATTTGTGGAATTTCTTCAAGTTCCCAAAAGCGAGTGAGTTGAGTATTTAAATCAACGTGGGTGCAAAACGATGCAATCGAATAAAGGGGTTCCGATTGAAAAACTTCACCTGTAACTATCCAACCAAAAACGGTTTTCTGGGCGATCAGGTTGCCATTCGGTTGAATTTTAACATATGAAGTTAGAATTTTTGCATATACATTTACATGACATCGGTCATTGTAATTTCGGGAAAACTTGAAGTTACAATATTAGATACAGTACGCGAGGGCAACCGACCGGTGATTTTCTCAACTACATATGCGCAAACTTTAATCTTAAAACCGGAGTTGTTGGCGAAATTTTATTGTTAATTTATAAAACCTTTATATTTAATTTCCTTCTTTATATTTTTTTAAGTATTTACCAGTGCATTTAAAATAATTAGACAAAGTGTAGTTGAAATGCATTAAGATCAAAAATACTGGTTTTGCTTGTTTTTGCTACACATACTTCAATATAAGTATTCAGTAGCAATGCATAATAGGAGAATGCATTTAAACTGCATATTGCAATCTCTTCTTTTATTTCTGCTCAAATCTCTCGAAACTAATTACATATTAATTTTAGCGGTTCTTTATTTTTTTTTACATTAAGAATTTTAAACTTCGTTGTAATTATGTATGTAATTCTTTACACAATTTTACTCAATTGCAAAGTACATACATATCAATTCAAAATATGATCATGCATTCCTTATTGTTTTAACTTTAAATCGATCTCTCTGTTTTTGACTCTGAAGCTGAAAGGTTGTATTGTATTATAAATTAACATTCAAAATAAAATTTTCTTAACTAAACTTAATAAAACCTAAAAAATCTTTTTCTTGACAAATATAAAACTCTACAGGGGTCGATCGGTGAACCGACCGTCAGGATGCACATAGTTGAGGATTTACCAGCTAAGAAATCCATCATCCCAGTGACATTTGTCGATGGCACTGAAAATGTAGGAATAGCAAGCTTCCTTTGTAACCTGCTTGAGATAAAAGTACCTTGCGAACCGGGGTCAATCAGCGCTCGAGCCGCACATCTAATGTCATTAATATGAATTAAACAAAAAGTAGTGCCCAAAAGGACTGTTGATTTTGGGTTTGAATTTAGTTGTGCGGAGTAAGTCTGCAAATTATGTGCAGCCATACCAGAAGCTATAGGGAGCTGGGTTGAGTTACCAGTGGACTTATTTAACCTTACATCTCTGTGAAGCAAAGAGTGAGGCTTTTGTTTACATAATGTGCAGACACGTATGCTTTTACAATTTTTGAATTCATGAGGTTGCCAACAATTCGAACAACAACTCAATCTTTTAACTGTTGACATTCTCTCATCAATACTCTGACTCAAAAAGCAGGGGTAAAGTCTCAGGTGGTGAGAACCTTGGCAAAGGTAGCAACGACAAATAGTTGGGGTAGTACTAGTTTTTGTTGCAAAACTTTGAATTTTCCTAGAATCATAGGAAGATTTTTTATGAACTTTGAAACTGGAGTTCTTTTGTAAATTAACAGAGCTAGGGGTTTTGTTCGGGTTTTGAACTGGGCTTGAGTGTGACTGCCTTATATCAGAAATCGACTCAAGTGTTTTAAAATGGGCTGTCAAAAATGCGTCCATATCTTCCCACTTCGCAGTGGTTTGACAAAGCTTTTTAGACTGCTCCCAGAGACTCAGAGTATTCTCGGGTAATTTTGTAGCACAAATATACACCAACATAACGTGATAAAACACTTCTGGGGTTATTTCTAGCAAAGCAAGATTAGTTATGCAATCGTTCATTGTTCTTTGTATGTTTTTAATGTTTGCAACTGATTCCTGAGTAATGGGTTTTATGCTCAAAAGAGTTTTCGTACGTGTCCACCAATTTATTTAAATGCTACTGCATAGCCATCATTGGTCAACGGAACAATTTGTATGGCATCATGAGCATCTTTTGCAGTTTTCTGCAGCAAATAATACAATTTTTGCACTGGAGTTAATCTTGGGTTATTGTCATATAAAGCTGAGAACATATCTCGAAATGAGGACCAGTTCTTATAGTCACCGTAGAATATTGGGGTATCACAGGGGGGTAAATTAATCATGGGCATCGAAGCTCCATTGACTTTTCGGCCTGAGCAGCTGATTTTAAACGGTCTAAGTGAGCCAAAGAACAGATTAGCTTTAAATGTCAAGAAAGAAACGAAAAACGGATCACGTATAACGAGTAAAAAGCTTTTAAACGAATATAACTTCGTTTAAAACGAATAAAAAACTCTTAAAATCAATAAATTCCAAAACGAGCAAGGTTAAGTTCAAAAAAAAATTTATTGAATATAAAGTTTTCCAGATATAATTGATTATAAATGGTTAAAAAATGTATAAAATTTTATAAAAAGGGTAAAAATTAATAAAAGTATAAAACAAGTCGCTTTTAACTTTATTCGTCTTTTCAATTACTAAAAAACAGATTAAAATTGCAATAGCAATTTAAATAAAAGAGTAAAAATATAAATTGAACAACAAAATTTTAGTTAAAAGCACTTTGTTTATAGTAAAGGTATAAAAATATTAAATACACTAGTATTGCTGCAATAGTAAATTCGAGTACTCACTTTTGGGCAAATTAGTATGTTTTATTCATTAAAAATTTTCATTTTAAGAATAAAATCGGTTAAAGTGCACCAAAGAGTTTATTTATTATTGACTAAAGGGGTGAAAAATATTTAAAAATGCACTTTATTACTAAACTTTAAAATTAATCGGTTTATTCGTCTGATTAAAATATTGCAGCACTAGTATTTGTTTCTCTTGTGTGATAATATCAAAACAAAAGCAAACAAGTAAAAGTGCTATATTCGGCCGTGCCGAATCTTCTATACCCTTCACCACGGTGATTTTATTTATACAGACATGTACAGCATTATCCATATTGTTGACTCTTTATTTAAATAAAGTCGTATAAGAAAAAATCATTATTCATGAGTTAAAGAAATAGAAGACAAATGAAAACAAATTCCGTTTGCTACAATTGTCGCCGTGTTGTCAGCTACTTAATGATATTGAAGCCGACGCTACATCATAAACTCTGACATTGTTGTAGAAATACTTATTTTGCTTTTATAAAATTAAATAACTTTTTCAAAAACTTTTAAATATCTCCTCCAAAACTTTTTGTTTGTATATGAATTTGTAATTTACAATAATAATGTAATTTGTGACATTTTCTTTTGTTGAATAAAATAGAAATTAGCCTAAGTTGGCGACATCCACAACGGTGGTCGTGTAGCCATGTAGCTATACTGGCTTCAAAAAAAAAACGTTTACCTATAAACGTGTGTATTTTATTATTGGCAGTTTTTACCCGGTATCCTGATGATGTCTATGTGTTTAATGCACCTAGGTTTTAAACAAAGATCTCATCTATTTTAAATCAATCGCATTTAAAAAAAAAAAAAAAATCAAACGCATTTAAAAAAATATGTTACTCTATATACACACATACATACATATGTATATTCTTAATATTAAATATATGTTATGTTACAGTCATGATTTTCATTTTCAAAGAAATATTGAAATTTTTGTTTTAATTTTTCGAAAATTGTGTGTAAAAATTTTTTGTAAAAATATTTTTTTAAAAATTTTTTGTAAAATTTTATTCGAAAATTTTTTGGAAAATTTTTTAAAAAATTTTTTTTTCTAATATTTTTCTGTAAAATATCTTTTTGAAAATGCTTTGTAAATTTTTTTGAAAAAAATTTTTTTAAAAAATTTTTTTTTAAAAATTTTTTTAAAAATTTTTTTTTAAAATTTGATTGAAATTTTTTTGTTAAATTTTGGACCTTTCTGCAATATATTGAGTTAGAATGGTCAGACTAAAGCAAAAAGAAATCCTTACAAAAAAAAAAAAAATTTCATCATATTGACACATGGGGGGCCCTTTTAACTGCTCCTATTTGTCAGTAGGTACCCTGTGGGTCCATTGGCTACCTCTATGCGTATTGCTTTCTATTAAGGTCTCTAATACAAATCAAAGCAGAAAAACCCTACCAATCTAAAAACAAACAAAAATCGCCCCTCGCAGGGGGTTATTGATCCCCCGAGATCTGTATGCACTCCTTTCGATCTACCTGTCACATTCTAATATTTATTTGATAAAAAAAGGCAAAACAGAATCATTAAAGCCGAAAAAAATTTAAAAAAAACGTAAAAAAAACGTAAAAAAAATATAGGTGGGCGTGGTTTTTGGCCCGTAGCCTCCAAAGGAATGATCCGATGTTGCTGAATTGCAATACCAAAATTTTCGAAACTATGCCTGACAGATTGGTGTGCTTAAATTTTTTGTATCTCTTCTGGTGCCTTGGCAAATGACATTACCACACTAACACGGACAGACGGACAGACGGACAGACGGACAGACGGACAGACGGACAGACGGACATCGCTCAATCAACTTCTCTATATATAAGGATCCAGAATATATATACTTTATGGGGTCGGAAATGAATATTGTAGAAATTACACACGGAATGACAAACTTATATATACCCTTTCCACCTGTGGTGAAGGGTATAAAAAGCAACCAACAAACACAATGAGTTAATTGGGGTTTTTAAAAAGAAAAACTCTATCACTAGAAATAATAAAAAAAAACATTTATTTGTGTATTTTGTTTTTGTTTTTAAAAAACACAAAAAAATCACAATTTATCAAATTTTTAAATTCACGTTTAATGTCTGTTTTTTGTTGAAAATTTATCTAAGGAGTAAAATTATTTTAATTTATTCTCTTTTGTGCTTTATTCTTGAATATGTAAAATAAAAGAGCTTTTGATAAAAGAGCATCTGTTAACAGAGAATACAAAATCACGGATCAAAATCAATAAAAAAACACTCTAGAATGTTATAGAAAAAATCAAATCACTTTAAACAAATTAAATATACGCACAGGGTAAAATAGATATTAATATTTTTATTAAATAACTGAGCAACGGGTTTTATTATTATTTCACTCTAAAAATGATATATAATTTTTTCTTTTAACACACACGAATTTAAGTGTGGGAAAATTAAAAAATGATTAAAAGAGTGTTTTGCCGACGGCAAATAAATTTTGCACGGGTTTTTGTTTTTGTGATTTTTTGTATTACTTGTTGGTTATATGTTTGATTTTCCTTTTTGAAACACAAGAGTTTTGCTTTTATTATCACACTTTTATTTTATCCATTTATTAAAATGCACAAACAACGTACATTTTTTATTATATTTTGGGGATGAATAAAAAAATGGATGGATTTCCAAAGAGGATTGGGTTGATTGGAATCTGAAAATAAAAATACTTTCTTGAAAATATTTCTAGATTCGCGGGGGTTTTATCCGGTTTGATAGGACCAAAAGATTTTTGTCTAGAAATATTTCCTCGAAAATAAGGAGAATTAAAAAAACGGGTATTAGTTTTTTGGGTTTTATAAACTTGGGGTTTTATTTAAATAATTATTAGGGTTTTTTCTTTGTAATTTTGTACGTACCGCTCACTTCGGGTTTACAATCGTAAGTAAGTATAATATAAAAAGGATAATAACAATTGCGCCAATAACTTAACGAATATGTGTAAAAACGTCTATTGAACAATAATTATTAAGTTGTTCACACTATGCGCGAAAACAGTATCAAACCGCATACTTAAGCCCATTATTATAACTTGCCTTTAAAGTACGTTTTAGTTAAATTTCACTTCTACTTAAGTGAGCGATAAGGTGAACAATAACTATTTTTCGTTATTACAACTTCCTTGTAAAATAAAATTAATCTTTTTGAACTTATGGCAGTACAATAATAAAAACCGACTACTTTTGACAAAATAAATTGGTTCTTAAAAACGTAGTGGCAACGCCATACCTTCCATTTATTTGTTTACTTTTAACAAACCACGGTTCTTTATTTTTTTACATTAAGAATTTTAAACTTCGTTGTAATTATGTATGCAATTCTTTACACAATTTTACACAATGGAAAGTACATACATATCAATTCAAAATATGATCATGCATTCCTTATTGTTTTAACTTTAAATCGATCTCACTGTTTTTGATTGTTTGTATTGTATTATAAATTAATATTCAAAATAAAATTTTCTTAACTAAACTTAATAAATCTAAAAAAATTTTTTCTTGACAAATATAAAACTCTACATAATATTTGGTGCCGAAACCCGGGAACCGAGATCATATTAATAAGATTTGATTTGTGGTGGTTTTTAAATAACTAATTATTTTTAATTTGTGTGTTTTAATTAAAAAAGGAAAACAAATAGCCATGAGTCTTGATATTCTAATTAAAGAACAACGTGATTTATTCCAATTAGTAATAAAATTAGAGGCACGTTTCGAACAAAAACCTAAAGACGAAAAAACAAGTGGTTATTTGTCCTCTTTGGCATAAAGAGTGGATGATATTTTCCGTAAGTTTGAAATTGAACATGATAGAATTGTGCGTAAAATACATGAAGAATCCATTAATGTGGAAGAAGTTCCTTATATTAATGAGGATCTTTATATGGATTTTTCAGAGAAATATATTACATTTAAAGAGAAGTTAGTTGACTGCCTTACAGAACATTCGGCTGTAAATAACCCAACGACTAGTACTTTTGTTGCGCCTAATAATCGTTCGGACTCTACGTTTAATTCTGATGCTAGACTTCCAAAAATATCACTACTAAAGTTTTCCGAAAAATATATGGATTGGATTCCATTTCGGGATATATATTTCTCCCCCGTTCATCAGAACGATTCGCTGAACAAAGTTCAAAAATTTTATTATTTAAAAGGTATGCTTACAGGAGAAGCTGCTTATTTAATTAAAAGTATTTCTGCTACAGAGGCTAATTATGATTCCGCTTGGGAAATTCTAGAATCAAGGTATCACAACAAACGAATGCTTGTTGGAAATTTAATTTTAAAACTTTTCAACATACCGAAGTCAGATGGTGGATTTCAATCAATCAAAATTTTACTAGATTCTACGCAAGAATGTTTATCTTCACTTAGGAACTTGGATATATTTTTATGCCCAAGATTGTAAGTGACAGCTTAGGTGACCCTTACTATTTTAACTCTGACCCTATTGATCTAATTCTGGGCTCAGACGTTTGTTCAAAAATAAAGATTGCTTCCCAATCTTTCATACATAAAGATCTTTTCTTTCAAAATACTCATTTCGGTTGGGTATTTTCTGGAAATAATATACAATCACTAGTAACAGAGTTTTTATACACAATGCAAATTTAGAGAGCATATTAAGAGCATTCTGGGAACAGGAAGAAGTGGTTACGAGACAAAAAATTAACTAACGAAAAATTGAAATGTGAAAATTATTTTAAGTCCACAACATCTCGAACAGAATCTGGTCGTTATATGGTACATTTACCATTTAAATCCCTTCTGAACGATAACAATGAACCTAATATTCAAATCAATGTCACCAATTCTTTCAAACGTTTACGACAACTAGAGATTTCATTTTCTAAATGCCCTCAATTCGCTGAAAGATATAAAAACTTTATGCAAGAATATGAGTATTTGGGCCATATGTCGAAAATAGGAAAATACCCTGACGATGTACGTACAAATTCATATTTTTTACCTCACCATGGTGTTTTGAAGGAGCAAAGCACAACGATTAAACTTAGAGTTGTTTTCGATGGTAGCTGTCATATAAATGACCATAAATCTCTAAACGAGGAACTTTCTCCCGGCCCTATCCTTCAAAACAGTCTTCTAGGAATTATGACTATTATGACAGATATTGAAAAGATGTTCCGCCAAATAGAAATTTGTCCCGAACATCGAAAATTCCAACAGATCCTTTGGAGGTTTCAACCATCTATGGATATTTCTATTTACGAATTAAACACTGTCACATATGGTACCACAGCGGCACCATATTTAGCTATTCGAATGCTGCAAAGACTAGCATATGATTTTAAATTAGATTTTCCTGCTAAAGTATTAGTTTGCGACTCCTATGTCGATGACATTATTTCAGGAGCAGACAACATCGAAAATGCAATAAGCTTGCAGAGGGATCTATGTTCCCTTCTCGAAAAGAGAGGCTGCAATCTTCGAAAATGGATAACTAACTCCAAGGAACTTTTACTTACAATCCCTGAAGAGTACAGGGAGGCATCTGCCACTTTAATCTTTGATAAAGATAATGTCGTAAAAACTCTTGGTATTCAATGGAATACTTATAATGATTCATTTTCATTCAAAGTCAATATTGAACATTCAAAACATGTAACAAAAAGGTCAATTCTATCTGAAACTGCTAGATTGTACGATCCGTTGGGATGGCTAACACCATGTACTGTGGTTGCCAAGTCTATTTTTAAGCAACTATGGGAGCATGGTTTAGACTGGGATACACAAATCCCATCGGAAATTAAGAGGCAATGGTTCAAACATAGATCATCTTTGCCACAACTAAGCGAATTAAAAATTCCCCGTTGGATTCAATGGTCTACTGGGGCACTAACGGAATTACATTGCTTTTGTGATGCATTGACTACAGCATATGCAGCTGTAGTTTATTCCAGAGTTATTATTTCAGATAATATATTTGTAAATATTTTACAGGCGAAATCCAAAGTATCTCCAATCAAAACCGTTTCTATACCAAGATTGGAGTTATGTGCTGCCAAACTTTCAGTACACCTAGCACAAAATGTTAAAGATTCATTGTCCGACATAACTATAGATAGTGTTTACTACTGGAGTGACAGTTAAACTGTTCTAAGTTGGATTCGAAAGCCTTCTTCCTCTTGTACAGTATATGTTGCCAATAGAGTGGCGAATATACAACGTCTAAGTAATCCGCTTCAGTGGAAATATGTGCCATCATCGCTGAATCCAGCAGATTGCGCCTCAAGGGGCAATTTGGCTCATGAATTGATCGAAAATAGCTCATGGTGGTTTGGTCCAAAATTTCTGTATTAATCCTCGGAATATTGGCCAAAACAAATCCTGAAATACTTTCACAATTTTCTAAATTAAGAACTTTACTTCGAGTTTGTGCATTGTGTTTTCGTTTCATTCATAATTGTAAAAACTCTACAATAAAACGAACTAATGTTTTGACAACATCGGAAATTAATTAGGCATTATTTCATTTGGTTAAAATATCACAATCTATTGATTTTACTAATGAAATTAAGCAACTTAATGCAAATCATGAGTTAAAGAGAAGTTCGATTCTTAAGCTATTACCCTTTCTTGATAAAAATGGATTAATTCGTGTAGGTGGTCGTTTGCAAAACTCTAATTTGAGTTACAATATAAAACACCCAATAGTCTTAGCAAAATCGAATCCTCTATCAAAGAACTCTTCATGGTGGTATTACTTTAACTATTTCTGTAGTAAATCGTAAATTTTGGATTGTTTCTGGAAACCAATTGGCTAAATCCATTATTCATAAATGCATGCAGTGCTTTATTCTGCTAAAACTTCTCAACAAATTATGGGTAATTTACCAAAGGTCCGTCTTAATGCTTCTAGACCGTTCAAACATAGTGGTGTCGACTACGCTGGTCCAATAACCATAAAAAAATCAACTTTAAGATCTGCTGCACATTCTAAAGGGTATATTTGCTTATTTGTGTGCATGGTCACTAAAGCTATACACCTGGAAGCTGTTTCAGACCTTAAAACAAATGCTTTTCTGGCGGCATTCCGACGATTTGTATCTCGAAGAGGAGAATGCACTGACATATATTCAGATTGTGGTACAAATTTTGTGGGCGCCTCAAAAGAACTTCAGATCATTTATCATAAAAACAAAAAATCATCACCTGAAAATTTGCGCCAGGCTCTAAGCCTTAATAATACAAATTGGCATTTTATTCCACCAGCGTCACCAAATTTTGGTGGCTTATGGGAGGCTGGTGTAAAATCCGTTAAGCACCATTTAAAACGTATAACAAATGATCGCGTACTAAGCTTTGAAGAGTTAGCTACCCTCCTCTGCCAAATTGAAAGTTGTTTAAACTCTCGTCCATTATGCCCTTTGTCTTCAGGTCCATCCGATTTTGATGCGCTCACGCCAGCGCATTTTCTTATAGGTGAATCAACACACTGCATTCAAGAGGATACAATGCTGGATCAAAACATTAATCATCTAACTCGCTGGAAATATGTAGAAAAGCTGAAGCAACATTTCTGGAAAAGGTGGTATAGAGAATATCTTAACAGACTTCAAGCTCGTCCGAAATGGTTAAGGGGTACTGCTAATCCAAAAATAGGAGATTTAGTACTTATTGCTGATGAAAGATGTGGTCCTGGCAGTGGCTACTTGGTCGTATCAAAGACGTTCATCCAGGACCTGACAAACTTATAAGGGTGGTATCTGTTCCAACAAAAAATAAAGTCATTAAAAGACCGATTTCTAAAATTTCATTTTTTCCAGATATATCAACTGAATGTTAAAAAAAATAGCGAATTGAATAACGAAACTCAAAATCGTGAAGAACGGAGCCTACCGTAATACGCTGTGAGTCGGAGCATAGCGGAGTTTAAAGAACTCGACTAAAAATACTCCCATCAATAGGCCGTTCTTTGAACTACATTATTCTATTTAAAAACATTCGTTCTTGAGGGGGAGAATGTTGGCGAAATTTTATTGTTAATTTTTTAAACTTTTATATTTAATTTCCTTCTTTATATTTTATTTAAGTATTAACCAGTGCATTTAATATAATTAGACAAAGTGTAGTTGAAATGCATTAAGATCAAAAATACTGGTTTTGCTTGTTTTTGCTACACATACTTCAATGCATTTAAACTGCATATTGCAATCTCTTCTTTTATTTCTGCTCAAATCTCTCGAAACTAATTACATATTAATTTTAGCGGTTCTTTATTTTTTTTTACATTAAGAATTTTAAACTTCGTTGTAATTATGTATGTAATTCTTTACACAATTTTACTCAATTGCAAAGTACATACATATCAATTCAAAATATGATCATGCATTCCTTATTGTTTTAACTTTAAATCGATCTCTCTGTTTTTGACTCTGAAGCTGAAAGGTTGTTTGTATTATAAATTAACATTCAAAATAAAATTTTCTTAACTAAACTTAATAAAACCTAAAAAAATCTTTTTCTTGACAAATATAAAACTCTACAGGGGTCGATCGGTGAACCGACCGTCAGGATGCACATAGTTGAGGATTTACCAGCTAAGAAATCCATCATACCAGTGACATTTGTCGATGGCACTGAAAATGTAGGAATAGCAAGCTTCCTTTGTAACCTGCTTGAGATAAAAGTACCTTGCGAACCGGGGTCAACCAGCGCTCGAGCCGCACATCTAATGACATTAATATGAATTAAACAAAAAGTAGTGCCCAAAAGGACTGTTGATTTTGGGTTTGAATTTAGTTGTGCGGAGTAAGTCTGCAAATTATGTGCAGCCATACCAGAAGCTATAGGGAGCTAGGTTGAGTTACCAGTGGACTTATTTAACCTTACATCTCTGTGAAGCAAAGAGTGGGGCTTTTGTTTACATAATGTGCAGACACGTATGCTTTTACAATTTTTGAATTCATGAGGTTGCCAACAATTCGAACAACAACTCAATCTTTTAACTGTTGACATTCTCTCATCAATACTCTGAATCAAAAAGCAGGGGTAAAGTCTCAGGTGGTGAGAACCTTTGCAAAGGTAGCAACGACAAATAGTTGGGGTAGTACTAGTTTTTGTTGCAAAACTTTGAATTTTCCTAGAATCATAGGAAGATTTTTTATGAACTTTGAAACTGGAGTTCTTTTGTAAATTAACAGAGCTAGGGGATTTGTTCGGGTTTTGAACTGGGCTTGAGTGTGACTGCCTTATATCAGAAATCGACTCAAGTGTTTTAAAATGGGCTGTCAAAAATGCGTCCATATCTTCCCACTTCGGAGTGGTTTGACAAAGCTTTTTAGACTGCTCCCAGAGACTCAGAGTATTCTCGGGTAATTCTGTAGCACAAATATACACCAACATAACGTGATGAAACACTTCTGGGGTTATTTCTAGCAAAGCAAGATTCGTTATGCAATCGTTCATTGTTCTTTGTATGTTTTTAATGTTTGCAACTAATTCCTGAGTAATGGGTTTTATGCTCAAAAGAGTTCGTAGCTGTTCGTTTATTAGAGCACCTTTGTTTTCGTACGTGTCCACCAATTTTTTCCATGCTACTGCATAGCCATCATTGGTCAACGGAACAGTTTGTATGGCATCATGAGCATCTTTTGCAGTTTTCTGCAGCAAAAAATACAATTTTTGCACCGGAGTTAATCTTGGGTTATTGCCATATAAAGCTGAGAACATATCTCGAAATGAGGGCCAGTTCTTATAGTCACCGTAGAATATTGGGGTATCATAGGGGGGTAAATTAATCATGGGCATCGAAGCTCCATTGACTTTTCGGCCTGAGCAGCTGATTTTAAACGGTCTAAGTGAGCCGTAATTAAAGATATTCCACGAGTATATGTACTATAAGAAGCCATATATCTTGATTTGATTTCCACGATCTGTGGACTTTTTATTTTATCGGCCTCAATCAACAAAGAGTCGTATGTTGACCGAACAGCTTCCCATAAACGATTGAGCTCTTTTTCATGACTACTTAAGGAACCAATTCGGTGGTCCGTCACGGGTATTATGGCAACATAAGCCTCAAATTCTGACAAACGATCAGCATTACGAATTAAAGTAGTCATATCCATTTTTTAGCGTAATTGATAACGGGTAATTTTTGAAAAGTTAAAAAAAAGTTTAAAATATTTAAATCAAGTCGAAAATTGTGAAATACAAAGAACAGATTAGCTTTAAATGTCAAGAAAGAAACGAAAAACGGATCACGTATAACGAGTAAAAAGCTTTTAAACGAATATAACTTCGTTTAAAACGAATAAAAAACTCTTAAAATCAATAAATTCCAAAACGAACAGGGTTAAGTTCAAAAAAAAAATTATTGAATATAAAGTTTTCCAGATATAATTGACTATAAATGGTTAAAAAATGTATAAAATTTTATAAAAGGGGTAAAAAATTAATAAAAGTATAAAACAAGTCGCTTTTAACTTTATTCGTCTTTTCAATTACTAAAAAACAGATTAAAATTGCAATAGCAATTTAAATAAAAGAGTAAAAATATAAATTGAACAACAAAATTTTAGTTAAAAGCACTTTGTTAATAGTAAAGGTATAAAAATATTAAATACACTAGTATTGCTGCAATAGTAAATTCGGGTACTCACTTTTGGGTAAATTAGTATGTTTTATTCATTAAAATCGTCGGTTAAAGTGCACCAAAGAGTTTATTTATTATTGACTAAAGGGGTGAAAAATATTTAAAAATGCACTTTATTACAAAACTTTGAAATTAATCGGTTTATTCGTCCGATTAAAATATTGCAGCACTAGTATTTATTTCTCTTGTGTGATAATATCAAAACAAAAGCAAGAGAGCAACCAACAAACACAATGAGTTAATTGGGGTGTTTAAAAAGAAAAACTCTCTCACTAGAAATAATAAAAAAAAACATTTATTTGTGTATTTTGTTTTTAAAAAACACAAAAAAATCACAATTTATCAAATTTTTAAATTCAAGTTTAATGTGTGTTTTTTGTTGAAAATTTATCTAAGGAGTAAAATTATTTTAATTTATTCTCTTTTGTGCTTTATTCTTGAATATGTAAAATAAAAGAGCTTTTGATAAAAGAGCATCTGTTAACAGAGGAGTTAACAGAGAATACAAAATCACGGATCAAAATCAATAAAAAAAAACACTCTAGAACGTTATAGAAAAAATCAAATCACTTTAAACAAACGAAATATACGCACAGGGTAAAATAGGTATTAATATTTTTATTAAATAACAGAGCAACGGGTTTTATTATTATTTCACTTTAAAAATGATATATAACTTTTTCTTTTAACACACACGAATTTAAGGGTGGGAAAATTAAAAATTATTTGCCGACGGCAAATAAATTTTGCACGGGTTTTTGTGATTTTTTGTATTACTTGTTGGTTATATGTTTGATTTTCCTTTTTGAAACACAAGAGTTTTGCTTTTATTATCACAATTTTATTTTATCCATTTATTAAAATTCACAAACAACGTACATTTTTTATTATATTTTGGGGATGAATAAAAAAATGGATGGATTTCCAAAGAGGATTGGGTTGATTGGAATCTGAAAATAAAAATACTTTCTTGAAAATATTTCTAGATTCGCGGGGGTTTTATCCGGTTTGATAGGACCAAAAAATTTTTGTCTAGAAATATTTCCTCGAAAATATGGAGAATTAAAAAAAAACGGGTACTAGTTTTTTGGGTTTTATAAACTTGGGGTTTTATTTAAATAATTATTAGGGTTTTTTCTTTGTAATTTTGTACGTACCGTACACTTCGGGTTTACAATCGTAAGTAAGTATAACATAAAAAGGATAATAACAATTGCGCCAATAACTTAACGAATATGTGTAAAAACGTCTATTGAACAATAATTATTAAGATGTTCACACTATGCGCGTAAACAGTATCAAACCGCATACTTAAGCCCATTATTATAACTTGCCTTTAAAGTACGTTTTAGTTAAATTTCTCTTCTACTTAAGTGAGCGATAAGGTGAACAATAACTATTTTTCGTTATTACAACTTCCTTGTAAAATAAAATTAATCTTTTTGAACTTATGGCAGTACGTAGTGGCAACGCCATACCTTCCATTTATTTGTTTACTTTTAGCAAACCACGGTTCTTTATTTTTTTTTACATTAAGAATTTTAAACTTCGTTGTAATTATGTATGTAATTCTTTACACAATTTTACACAATGCAAAGTACATACATATCAATTCAAAATATGATCATGCATTCCTTATTGTTTTAACTTTAAATCGATCTCACTGTTTTTGATTGTTTGTATTGTATTATAAATTAATATTCAAAATAAAATTTTCTTAACTAAACTTAATAAATCTAAAAAAATCTTTTTCTTGACAAATATAAAACTCTACATAATATTTGGTGCCGAAACCCGGGAACCGAGATCATAAGAGTTTCCCAATTAATAAGATTTGATTTGTGGTGGTTTTTAAATAACTAATTATTTTTAATTTGTGTGTTTTAATTAAAAAAGGAAAACAAATAGCCATGAGTCTTGATATTCTAATTAAAGAACACGTGATTTATTCCAATTAGTAATAAAATTAGAGGCATGTTTCGAACAAAAACCTAAAGACGAAAAAAACAAGTGGTTATTTGTCCTCTTTGGCACAAAGAGTGGATGATATTTTCAATAAGTTTGAAATTGAACATGATAGAATTGTGCGTAAAATACATGAAGAATCCATTAATGTGGAAGAAGTTCCTTATATTAATGAGGATCTTTATATGGATTTTTCAGAGAAATATATTACATTTAAAGAGAAGTTAGTTGACTGTCTTACAGAACATTCGGCTGTAAATAACCCAACGACTAGTACTTTTGTTGCGCCTAATAATCGTTCGGACTCTACGTTTAATTCTGATGCTAGACTTCTAAAAATATCACTACCAAAGTTTTCCGAAAAATATATGGATTGGATTCCATTTCGGGATATATATTTCTCCCTCGTTCATCAGAACGATTCGCTGAACAAAGTTAAAAAATTTTATTATTTAAAAGGTACGCTTACAAGTGAAGCTGCTTATTTAATTAAAAGTATTTCTGCTACAGGGACTAATTATGATTCCGCTTGGGAAATTCTAGAATCAAGGTATCACAACAAACGAATGCTTGTTGGAAATTTAATTTTAAAACTTTTCAACATACCGAAGTCAGATGGTGGATTTCAATCAATCAAAATTTTACTATATTCTACGCAAGAATGTTTATCTTCACTTAGGAACTTGGATATATTTTTATGCCCAATATTGTAAGTGACAGCTTAGCTGACCCTTACTATTTTAACTCTGACCCTATTGATCTAATTCTGGGCTCAGACGTTTGTTCAAAAATAAAAATTGCTTCACAATCTTTCATACATAAAGATCTTTTCTTTCAAAATACTCATTTCTGTTGGGCATTTTCTGGAAATAATATACAATCACTAGTAACAGAGTTTTTATACATAATGCAAATTTAGAGAGCATATTAAGAGAATTCTGGGAACAGGAAGAAGTGGTTACGAGAAAAAAATTAACTAACGAAGAATTGAAATGTGAAAATTATTTTAAGTCCACAACATATGTCGAAAATAGGAAAATACCCTGACGATGTACGTACAAATTCATATTTTTTACCTCACCATGGTGTTTTGAAGGAGCAAAGCACAACGATTAAACTTAGAGTTGTTTTCGATGGTAGCTGTCATATAAATGACCATAAATCTCTAAACGAGGAACTTTCTCCCGGCCCTATCCTTCAAAACAGTCTTCTAGGAATTATGACTATTATGACAGATATTGAAAAGATGTTCCGCCAAATAGAAATTTGTCCCGAACATCGAAAATTCCAACAGATCCTTTGGAGGTTTCAACCATCTATGGATATTTCTATTTACGAATTAAACACTGTCACATATGGTACCACAGCGGCACCATATTTAGCTATTCGAATGCTGCAAAGACTAGCATATGATTTTAAATTAGATTTTCCTGCTAAAGTATTAGTTTGCGACTCCTATGTCGATGACATTATTTCAGGAGCAGACAACATCGAAAATGCAATAAGCTTGCAGAGGGATCTATGTTCCCTTCTCGAAAAGAGAGGCTGCAATCTTCGAAAATGGATAACTAACTCCAAGGAACTTTTACTTACAATCCCTGAAGAGTACAGGGAGGCATCTGCCACTTTAATCTTTGATAAAGATAATGTCGTAAAAACTCTTGGTATTCAATGGAATACTTATAATGATTCATTTTCATTCAAAGTCAATATTGAACATTCAAAACATGTAACAAAAAGGTCAATTCTATCTGAAACTGCTAGATTGTACGATCCGTTGGGATGGCTAACACCATGTACTGTGGTTGCCAAGTCTATTTTTAAGCAACTATGGGAGCATGGTTTAGACTGGGATACACAAATCCCATCGGAAATTAAGAGGCAATGGTTCAAACATAGATCATCTTTGCCACAACTAAGCGAATTAAAAATTCCCCGTTGGATTCAATGGTCTACTGGGGCACTAACGGAATTACATTGCTTTTGTGATGCATTGACTACAGCATATGCAGCTGTAGTTTATTCCAGAGTTATTATTTCAGATAATATATTTGTAAATATTTTACAGGCGAAATCCAAAGTATCTCCAACCAAAACCGTTTCTATACCAAGATTGGAGTTATGTGCTGCCAAACTTTCAGTACACCTAGCACAAAATGTTAAAGATTCATTGTCCGACATAACTATAGATAGTGTTTACTACTGGAGTGACAGTTAAACTGTTCTAAGTTGGATTCGAAAGCCTTCTTCCTCTTGTACAGTATATGTTGCCAATAGAGTGGCGAATATACAACGTCTAAGCAATCCGCTTCAGTGGAAATATGTGCCATCATCGCTGAATCCAGCAGATTGCGCCTCAAGGGGCAATTTGGCTCATGAATTGATCGAAAATAGCTCATGGTGGTTTGGTCCAAACTTTCTGTATTAATCCTCGGAATATTGGCCAAAACAAATCCTGAAATACTTTCACAATTTTCTAAATTAAGAACTTTACTTCGAGTTTGTGCATTGTGTTTTCGTTTCATTCATAATTGTAAAAACTCTACAATAAAACGAACTAATGTTTTGACAACATCGGAAATTAATGAGGCATTATTTCATTTGGTTAAAATATCACAATCTATTGATTTTACTAATGAAATTAAGCAACTTAATGCAAATCATGAGTTAAAGAGAAGTTCGATTCTTAAGCTATTACCCTTTCTTGATAAAAATGGATTAATTCGTGTAGGTGGTCGTTTGCAAAACTCTAATTTGAGTTACAATATAAAACACCCAATAGTCTTAGCAAAATCGAATTCTCTATCAAAGAACTCTTCATGGTGGTATTACTTTAACTATGTCCGTAGTAAATCGTAAATTTTGGATTGTTTCTGGAAACCAATTGGCTAAATCCATTATTCATAAATGCATGCAGTGCTTTAGATATTCTGCTAAAACTTCTCAACAAATTATGGGTAATTTACCAAAGGTCCGTCTTAATGCTTCTAGACCGTTCAAACATAGTGGTGTCGACTACGCTGGTCCAATAACCATAAAAAAATCAACTTTAAGATCTGCTGCACATTCTAAAGGGTATATTTGCTTATTTGTGTGCATGGTCACTAAAGCTATACACCTGGAAGCTGTTTCAGACCTTACAACAAATGCTTTTCTGGCGGCATTCCGACGATTTGTATCTCGAAGAGGAGAATGCACTGACATATTTTCAGATTGTGGTACAAATTTTGTGGGCGCCTCAAAAGAACTTCAGATCATTTATCATAAAAACAAAAAATCATTACCTGAAGATTTGCATTAGGCTCTAAGCCTTAATAATACAAATTGGCATTTTATTTCACCAGCCTCACCAAATTTTGGTGGCTTATGGGAGGCTGGTGTAAAATCCGTTAAGCACCATTTAAAACGTATAACAAATGATCGCGTACTAAGCTTTGAAGAGTTAACTACCCTCCTCTGCCAAATTGAAAGTTGTTTAAACTCTCGTCCATTATGCCCTTTGTCTTCAGATCCATCCGATTTTGATGCGCTCACGCCAGCGCATTTTCTTATAGGTGAATCAACACACTGCATGCAAGAGGATACAATGCTGGATCAAAACTTTAATCATCTAACTCGCTGGAAATATGTAGAAAAGCTGAAGCAACATTTCTGGAAAAGGTGGCATAGAGAATATCTTAACGGACTTCAAGCTCGTCCGAAATGGTTAAGGGGTACTGCTAATCCAAAAATAGGAGATTTAGTACTTATTGCTGATGAAAGATGTGGTCCTGGCAGTGTCTACTTGGTCGTATCAAAGACGTTCATTCAGGACCTGACAAACTTATAAGGGTGGTATCTGTTCTAACAAAAAATAAAGTCATTAAAAGACCGATTTCTAAAATTTCATTTTTTTCCCAGATATATCACCTGAATGTTAAAAAAATAGCGAATTGAATAACGAAAATCAAAATCGTGAAGAACGGAGCCTACCGTAATACGCTGTGAGTCGGAGCATAGCGGAGTTTAAAGAACTCGACCAAAAATACTCCCATCAATAGGCCGTTCTTTGAACTACATTATTCTATTTAAAAACATTCGTTCTTGAGGGGGAGAATGTTGGCGAAATTTTATTGTTAATTTTTTAAACTTTTATATTTAATATCCTTCTTTATATTTTATTTAAGTATTAACCAGTGCATTTAATATAATTAGACAAAGTGTAGTTGAAATGCATTAAGATCAAAAATACTGGTTTTGCTTGTTTTTGCTACACATACTTCCATATAAGTATTCAGTAGCAATGCATAAGAGGAGAATGCATTTAAACTGCATATTGCAATCTCTTCTTTTATTTCTGCTCAAATCTCTCGAAACTAATTACATATTAATTTTAGCGGTTCTTTATTTTTTTTACATTAAGAATTTTAAACTTCGTTGTAATTATGTGTGTAATTCTTTACACAATTTTACTCAATTGCAAAGTACATACATATCAATTCAAAATATGATCATGCATTCCTTATTGTTTTAACTTTAAATCGATCTCTCTGTTTTTGACTCTGAAGCTGAAAGGTTGTATTGTATTATAAATTAACATTCAAAATAAAATTTTCTTAACTAAACTTAATAAAACCTAAAAAAATCTTTTTCTTGACAAATATAAAACTCTACAGTGGTCGATCGGTCAACCGACCGTCAGGATGCACATAGTTGAGGATTTACCAGCTAAGAAATCCATCATCCCAGTGACATTTGTCGATGGAATGTAGGAATAGCAAGCTTCCTTTGTAACCTGCTTGAGATAAAAGTACCTTGCGAACCGGGGTCAACCAGCGCTCGAGCCGCACATCTAATGACATTAATATGAATTAAACAAAAAGTAGTGCCCAAAAGGACTGTTGATTTTGGGTTTGAATTTAGTTGTGCGGAGTAAGTCTGCAAATTATGTGCAGCCATACCAGAAGCTATAGGGAGCTAGGTTGAGTTACCAGTGGACTTATTTAACCTTACATCTCTGTGAAGCAAAGAGTGATGCTTTTGTTTACATAATGTGCAGACAAGTATGCTTTTACAATTTTTGAATTCATGAGGTTGCCAACAATTCGAACAACACCTCAATCTTACTGTTGACATTCTCTCATCAATACTCTGACTCAAAAAGCAGGGGTAAAGTCTCATGGGGTGAGAACCTTGGCAAAGGTAGCAACGACAAATAGTTGGGGTAGTACTAGTTTTTGTTGCAAAACTTTGAATTTTCCTAGAATCATAGGAAGATTTTTTATGAACTTTGAAACTGGAGTTCTTTTGTACATAAATTGACAGAGCTAGGGGTTTTGTTCGGGTTTTGAACTGGGCTTGAGTGTGACAGCCTTATATCAGAAATCGACTGTTTTAAAATGGGCTGTTAAAAATGCGTCCATATCTTCCCACTTCGGAGTGGTTTGACAAAGCTTTTTAGACTGCTCCCAGGGACTCAGAGTATTCTCGGGTAATTTTGTAGCACAAATATACACCAACATAACGTGATAAAACACTTCTGGGGTTACTTCTACCAAAGCAAGATTCGTTATGCAATCGTTCATTGTTCTTTGTATGTTTTTAATGTTTGGACCTGATTCCTGAGTAATGGGTTTTATGCTCAAAAGAGTTCGTAGCTGTTCGTTTATTAGAGCACCTTTGTTCTCGTACGTGTCCACCAATTTTTTTCATGCTACTGCATAGCCATCTTTGGTCAACGGAACAGTTTGTATGGCATCATGAGCATCTTTTGCAGTTTTCTGCAGCAAATAATACAATTTTTGCACCGGAGTTAATATTGGGTTATTGCCATATAAAGCTGAGAACATATCTCGAAATGAGGGCCAGTTCTTATAGTCACCGTAGAATATTGGGGTATCACAGGGGGGTAAATTAATCATGGGCATCGAAGCTCCATTGACCTTTCGGCCTGAGCAGCTGATTTTAAACGGTCTAAGTGAGCCGTAATTAAAGATATTCGACGAGTATATGTACTATAAGAAGCCATATATCTTGATTTGATTTCCACGATCTGTGGACTTTTTATTTTATCGGCCTCAATCAACAAAGAGTCGTATGTTGACCGAACAGCTTCCCATAAACGATTGAGCTCTTTTTCATGACTACTTAAGGAACCAATTCGGTGGTCCGTCACGGGTATTACGGCAACATAAGCCTCAAATTCTGACAAACGATCGGCATTACGAATTAAAGTAGTCATATCCATTTTTTAGCGTAATTGATAACGGGTAATTTTTGAAAAGATAAAAAAAAGTTTAAAATATTTAAATCAAGTCGAAAATTGTGAAATACAAAGAACAGATTAGCTTTAAATGTCAAGAAAGAAACGAAAAACGGATCACGTATAACGAGTAAAAAGCTTTTAAACGAATATAACTTCGTTTAAAACGAATAAAAAACTCTTAAAATCAATAAATTCCAAAACGAACAGGGTTAAGTTCAAAAAAAAATTTATTGAATATAAAGTTTTCCAGATATAATTGATTATAAATGGTTAAAAAATGTATAAAATTTTATAAAAGGGGTAAAAAATTAATAAAAGTATAAAACATGTCGCTTTTAACTTTATTCGTCTTTTCAATTACTAAAAAACAGATTAAAATTGCAAAAGCAACCAACAAACACAATGAGTTAATTGGGGTGTTTAAAAAGAAAAACTCTCTCACTAGAAATAATAAAAAAAACATTTATTTGTGTATTTTGTTTTTGTTTTTAAAAAACACAAAAAAATCACAATTTATCAAGTTTTTAAATTCGTGTTTAATGTCTGTTTTTTGTTGAAAATTTATCTAAGGAGTAAAATTATTTTAATTTATTCTCTTTTGTGCTTTATTCTTGAATATGTAAAATAAAAGAGCTTTTGATAAAAGAGCATCTGTTAACAGAGGAGTTAACAGAGAATACAAAATCACGGATCAAAATCAATAAAAAAAACACTCTAGAATGTTATAGAAAAAATCAAATCACTTTAAACAAATTAAATATACGCACAGGGTAAAATAGGTATTAATATTTTTATTAAATAACTGAGCAACGGGTTTTATTATTATTTCACTTTAAAAATGATATATAATTTTTTCTTTTAACACACACGAATTTAAGGGTGGGAAAATTAAAAAACGAGTAAAAGAGTGTTTTGCCGACGGCAAATAAATTTTGCACGGGTTTTTGTTTTTGTGATTTTTTGTATTACTTGTTGGTTATATGTTTGATTTTCCTTTTTGAAACACAAGAGTTTTGCTTTTATTATCACACTTTTATTTTATCCATTTATTAAAATGCACAAACAACGTACATTTTTTATTATATTTTGGGGATGAATAAAAAAATGGATGGATTTCCAAAGAGGATTGGGTTGATTGGAATCTGAAAATAAAAATACTTTCTTGAAAATATTTCTAGATTCGCGGGGGTTTTATCCGGTTTGATAGGACCAAAAGATTTTTGTCTAGAAATATTTCCTCGAAAATATGGAGAATTAAAAAAACGAGTATTAGTTTTTTGGGTTTTATAAACTTGGGGTTTTATTTAAATAATTATTAGGGTTTTTTCTTTGTAATTTTGTACGTACCGTTCACTTCGGGTTTACAATCGTAAGTAAGTATAACATAAAAGGGATAATAACAATTGCGCCAATAACTTAACGAATATGTGTAAAAACGTCTATTGAACAATAATTATTAAGATGTTCACACTATGCGCGTAAACAGTATCAAACCGCATACTTAAGCCCATTATTATAACTTGCCTTTAAAGTACGTTTTAGTTAAATTTCACTTCTACTTAAGTGAGCGATAAGGTGAACAATAACTATTTTTCGTTATTACAACTTCCTTGTAAAATAAAATTAATCTTTTTGAACTTATGGCAGTACAATAATAAACACCGACTACTTTTGACAAAATAATTTGGTTCTTAAAAACGTAGTGGCAACGCCATACCTTCCATTTATTTGTTTACTTTTAACAAACCACGGTTCTTTATTTTTTTACATTAAGAATTTTAAACTTCGTTGTAATTATGTATGCAATTCTTTACACAATTTTACACAATGCAAAGTACATACATATCAATTCAAAATATGATCATGCATTCCTTATTGTTTTAACTTTAAATCGATCTCACTGTTTTTGATTGTTTCTATTGTATTATAAATTAATATTCAAAATAAAATTTTCTTAACTAAACTTAATAAATCTAAAAAAATTTTTTCTTGACAAATATAAAACTCTACATAATATTTGGTGCCGAAACCCGGGAACCAAGATCATATTAATAAGATTTGATTTGTGGTGGTTTTTAAATAACTAATTATTTTTAATTTGTGTGTTTTAATTAAAAAAGGAAAACAAATAGCCATGAGTCTTGATATTCTAATTAAAGAACAACGTGATTTATTCCAATTAGTAATAAAATTAGAGGCACGTTTCGAACAAAAACCTAAAGACGAAAAAACAAGTGGTTATTTGTCCTCTTTGGCACAAAGAGTGGATGATATTTTCAGTAAGTTTGAAATTGAACATGATAGAATTGTGCGTAAAATACATGAAGAATCCATTAATGTGGAAGAAGTTCCTTATATTAATGAGGATCTTTATATGGATTTTTCAGAGAAATATATTACATTTAAAGAGAAGTTAGTTGACTGTCTTACAGAACATTCGGCTGTAAATAACCCAACGACTAGTACTTTTGTTGCGCCTAATAATCGTTCGGACTCTACGTTTAATTCTGATGCTAGACTTCTAAAAATATCACTACCAAAGTTTTCCGAAAAATATATGGATTGGATTCCATTTCGGGATATATATTTCTCCCTCGTTCATCAGAACGATTCGCTGAACAAAGTTAAAAAATTTTATTATTTAAAAGGTACGCTTACAGGTGAAGCTGCTTATTTAATTAAAAGTATTTCTGCTACAGGGACTAATTATGATTCCGCTTGGGAAATTCTAGAATCAAGGTATCACAACAAACGAATGCTTGTTGGAAATTTAATTTTAAAACTTTTCAACATACCGAAGTCAGATGGTGGATTTCAATCAATCAAAATTTTACTATATTCTACGCAAGAATGTTTATCTTCACTTAGGAACTTGGATATATTTTTATGCCCAATATTGTAAGTGACAGCTTAGCTGACCCTTACTATTTTAACTCTGACCCTATTGATCTAATTCTGGGCTCAGACGTTTGTTCAAAAATAAAAATTGCTTCACAATCTTTCATACATAAAGATCTTTTCTTTCAAAATACTCATTTCTGTTGGGCATTTTCTGGAAATAATATACAATCACTAGTAACAGAGTTTTTATACATAATGCAAATTTAGAGAGCATATTAAGAGAATTCTGGGAACAGGAAGAAGTGGTTACGAGAAAAAAATTAACTAACGAAGAATTGAAATGTGAAAATTATTTTAAGTCCACAACATATGTCGAAAATAGGAAAATACCCTGACGATGTACATACGTACAAATTCATATTTTTTACCTCACCATGTTTTGAAGGAGCAAAGCACAACGATTAAACTTAGAGTTGTTTTCGTTGATAGCTGTCATATAAATGACCATAAATCTCTAAACGAGGAACTTTCTCCCGGCCCTATCCTTCAAAACAGTCTTCTAGGAATTATGACTAAATAGAGAATACATAAAATTGCATTTGGTGCAGATATTGAAAAGATGTTCCGCCAAATAGAAATATGTCCCGAACATCGAAAATTCCAACAGATCCTTTGGAGGTTTCAACCATCTATGGATATTTCTATTTACGAATTAAACACTGTCACATATGGTACCACAGCGGCACCATATTTAGCTATTCGAATGCTGCAAAGACTAGCATATGATTTTAAATTAGATTTTCCTGCTAAAGTATTAGTTTGCGACTCCTATGTCGATGACATTATTTCAGGAGCAGACAACATCGAAAATGCAATAAGCTTGCAGAGGGATCTATGTTCCCTTCTCTAAAAGAGAGGCTACAATCTTCGAAAATGGATAACTAACTCCAAGGAACTTTTACTTAAAATCCCTGAAGAGTACAGGGAGGCATCTGCCACTTTAATCTTTGATAAAGATAATGTCGTAAAAACTCTTGGTATTCAATGGAATACTTATAATGATTCATTTTCATTCAAAGTCAATATTGAACATTCAAAACATGTAACAAAAAGGTCAATTCTATCTGAAACTGCTAGATTGTACGATCCGTTGGGATGGCTAACACCATGTACTGTGGTTGCCAAGTCTATTTTTAAGCAACTATGGGAGCATGGTTTAGACTGGGATACACAAATCCCATCGGAAATTGAGAGGCAATGGTTCAAACATAGATTATCTTTGCCACAACTAAGCGAATTAAAAATTCCCCGTTGGATTCAATGGTCTACTGGGGCATTAACGGAATTACATTGCTTTTGTGATGCATTGACTACAGCATATGCAGCTGTAGTTTATTCCAGAGTTATTATTTCAGATAATATATTTGTAAATATTTTACAGGCGAAATCCAAAGTATCTCCGTTTCTATACCAAGATTGGAGTTATGTGCTACCAAACTTTCAGTACACCTAGCACAAAATGTTAAAGATTCATTGTCCGACATAACTATAGATAGTGTTTACTACTGGAGTGACAGTTAAACTGTTCTAAGTTGGATTCGAAAGCCTTCTTCCTCTTGTACAGTATATGTTGCCAATAGAGTGGCGAATATACAACGTCTAAGTAATCCGCTTCAGTGGAAATATGTGCCATCATCGCTGAATCCAGCAGATTGCGCCTCAAGGGGCAATTTGGCTCATGAATTGATCGAAAATAGCTCATGGTGGTTTGGTCCAAACTTTCTGTATTAATCCTCGGAATATTGGCCAAAACAAATCCTGAAATACTTTCACAATTTTCTAAATTAAGAACTTTACTTCGAGTTTGTGCATTGTGTTTTCGTTTCATTCATAATTGTAAAAACTCTACAATAAAACGAACTAATGTTTTGACAACATCGGAAATTAATGAGGCATTATTTCATTTGGTTAAAATATCACAATCTATTGATTTTACTAATGAAATTAAGCAACTTAATGCAAATCATGAGTTAAAGAGAAGTTCGATTCTTAAGCTATTACCCTTTCTTGATAAAAATGGATTAATTCGTGTAGGTGGTCGTTTGCAAAACTCTAATTTGAGTTACAATATAAAACACCCAATAGTCTTAGCAAAATCGAATCCTCTATCAAAGAACTCTTCATGGTGGTATTACTTTAACTATGTCCGTAGTAAATCGTAAATTTTGGATTGTTTCTGGAAACCAATTGGCTAAATCCATTATTCATAAATGCATGCAGTGCTTTAGATATTCTGCTAAAACTTCTCAACAAATTAAGGGTAATTTACCAAAGGTCCGTCTTAATGCTTCTAGACCGTTCAAACATAGTGGTGTCGACTACGCTGGTCCAATAACCATAAAAAAATCAACTTTAAGATCTGCTGCACATTCTAAAGGGTATATTTGCTTATTTGTGTGCATGGTCACTAAAGCTATACACCTGGAAGCTGTTTCAGACCTTAAAACAAATGCTTTTCTGGCGGCATTCCGACGATTTGTATCTCGAAGAGGAGAATGCACTGACGTATATTCAGATTGTGGTACAAATTTTGTGGGCGCCTCAAAAGAACTTCAGATCATTTATCATAAAAACCAAAAATTATTACCTGAAGATTTGCGCCAGGCTCTAAGCCTTAATAATACAAATTGGCATTTTATTCCACCAGCGTCACCAAATTTTGGTGGCTTATGGGAGGCTGGTGTAAAATCCGTTAAGCACCATTTAAAACGTATAACAAATGATCGCGTACTAAGCTTTGAAGAGTTAGCTACCCTCCTCTGCCAAATTGAAAGTTGTTTAAACTCTCGTCCATTATGCCCTTTGTCTTCAGGTCCATCCGATTTTGATGCGCTCACGCCAGCGCATTTTCTTATAGGTGAATCAACACACTGCATTCAAGAGGATACAATGCTGGATCAAAACATTAATCATCTAACTCGCTGGAAATATGTAGAAAAGCTGAAGCAACATTTCTGGAAAAGGTGGCAAAGAGAATATCTTAACAGACTTCAAGCTCGTCCAAAATGGTTAAGGGGTACTGCTAATCCAAAAATAGGAGATTTAGTACTTATTGCTGATGAAAGATGTGGTCCTGGCAGTGGCTACTTGGTCCTATCAAAGACGTTCATCCAGGACCTGACAAACTTATAAGGGTGGTATCTGTTCTAACAAAAAATAAAGTCATTAAAAGACCGATTTCTAAAATTTCATTTTTTCCAGATATATCAACTGAATGTTAAAAAAATAGCGAATTGAATAACGAAAATCAAAATCGTGAAGAACGGAGCCTACCGTAATACGCTGTGAGTCGGAGCATAGCGGAGTTTAAAGAACTCGACTAAAAATACTCCCATCAATAGGCCGTTCTTTGAACTACATTATTCTATTTAAAAACATTCTTTCTTGAGGGGGAGAATGTTGGCGAAATTTTATTGTTAATTTTTTAAACTTTTATATTTGATTTCCTTCTTTATATTTTATTTAAGTATTAACCAGTGCATTTAATATAATTAGACAAAGTGTAGTTGAAATGCATTAAGATCAAAAATACTGGTTTTGCTTGTTTTTGCTACACATACTTCAATATAAATATTCAGTAGCAATGCATAATAGGAGAATGCATTTAAACTTCATATTGCAAACTCTTCTTTTATTTCTGCTCAAATCTCTCGAAACTAATTACATATTAATTTTAGCGGTTCTTTATTTTTTTTTACATTAAGAATTTTAAACTTCGTTGTAATTATGTATGTAATTCTTTACACAATTTTACTCAATTGCAAAGTACATACATATCAATTCAAAATATGATCATGCATTCCTTATTGTTTTAACTTTAAATCGATCTCTCTGTTTTTGACTCTGAAGCTGAAAGGATGTATTGTATTATAAATTAACATTCAAAATAAAATTTTCTTAACTAAACTTAATAAAACCTAAAAAAATCTTTTTCTTGACAAATATAAAACTCTACAGGGGTCGATCGGTGAACCGACCGTCAGGATGCACATAGTTGATTATTTACCAGCTAAGAAATCCATCATCCCAGTGACATTTGTCGATGGCACTGAAAATGTAGGAATAGCAAGCTTCCTTTGTAACCTGCTTGAGATAAAAGTACCTTGCGAACCGGGGTCAACCAGCGCTCGAGCCGCACATCTAATGTCATTAATATGAATTAAACAAAAAGTTGTGCCCAAAAGGACTGTTGATTTTGGGTTTGAATTTAGTTGTGCGGAGTAAGTCTGCAAATTATGTGCAGCCATACCAGAAGCTATAGGGAGCTGGGTTGAGTTACCAGTGGACTTATTTAACCTTACATCTCTGTGAAGCAAAGAGTGATGCTTTTGTTTACATAATGTGCAGACAAGTATGCTTTTACAATTTTTGAATTCATGAGGTTGCCAACAATTCGAACAACACCTCAATCTTACTGTTGATATTCTCTCATCAATACTCTGACTCAAAAAGCAGGGGTAAAGTCTCAGGGGGTGAGAACCTTGGCAAAGGTAGCAACGACAAATAGTTGGGGTAGTACTAGTTTTTGTTGCAAAACTTTGAATTTTCCTAGAATCATAGGAAGATTTTTTTTGAACTTTGAAACTGGAGTTCTTTTGTAAATTGACAGAGCTAGGGGTTTTGTTCGGGTTTTGAACTGTGCTTGAGTGTGACAGCCTTATATCAGAAATCGACTGTTTTAAAACTGTTTTAAAATGGGCTGTTAAAAATGCGTCCATATCTTCCCACTTCGGAGTGGTTTGACAAAGCTTTTTAGACTGCTCCCAGGGACTCAGAGTATTCTCGGGTAATTTTGTAGCACAAATATACACCAACATAACGTGATAAAACACTTCTGGGGTTACTTCTAGTAAAGCAAGATTCGTTATGCAATCGTTCATTGTTCTTTGTATGTTTTTAATGTTTGGACCTGATTCCTGAGTAATGGGTTTTATGCTCAAAAGAGTTCGTAGCTGTTCGTTTATTAGAGCACCTTTGTTCTTGTACGTGTCCACCAATTTTTCTGCAGCAAATAATAAAATTTTTGCACCGGAGTTAATCTTGGGTTATTGCCATATAAAGCTGAGAACATATCTCGAAATGAGGGCCAGTTCTTATAGCTACCGTAGAATATTGGGGTATCACAAGGCGGTAAATTAATCATGGGCATCGAATGGATGCCAAGCTCCATTGACCTTTCGGCCTGAGCAGCTGATTTTAAACGGTCTAAGTGAGCCGTAATTAAAGATATTCCACGAGTATATGTACTATAAGAAGCCATATATCTTGATTTTATTTCCACGATCTGTGGACTTTTTATTTTATCGGCCTCAATCAACAAAGAGTCGTATGTTGACCGAACAGCTTCCCATAAACGATTGACCTCTTTTTCATGACTACTTAAGGAACCAATTCGGTGGTCCGTCACGGGTATTATGCCAACATAAGCCTCAAATTCTGACAAACGATCGGCTTTACGAATTAAAGTAGTCATATCCATTTTTTAGCGTAATTGATAACAGGTAATTTTTGAAAAGTTAAAAAAAGTCTAAAATTTTTAAATCAAGTCGAAAATTGTGAAATATAAAGAACAGATTAGCTTTAAATGTCAAGAAAGAAACGAAAAACGGATCACGTATAACGAGTAAAAAGCTTATAAACGAATATAACTTCGTTTAAAACGAATAAAAAAACTCTTAAAATCAACAAATTCCAAAACGAATAGGGTTAAGTTCAAAAAAAATTTATTGAATATAAAGTTTTCCAGATATAATTGATTATAAATGGTTAAAAAATGTATAAAATTTTATAAAAGGGGTAAAAAATTAATAAAAGTATAAAACAAGTCGCTTTTATCTTTATTCGTCTTTTCAATTACTAAAAAACGGATTAAAATTGCAATATCAATTTAAATCAAAGAGTTAAAATATAAATTGAACAACAAAATTTTAGTTTAAAGCACTTTGTTAATAGAAAAGGTATAAAAATATTAAATACACTAGTATTGCTGCAATAGTAAATTCGGGTACTCACTTTTGGGTAAATGAGTATGTTATATTAAAAATTTTTATTTTAAGAATAAAATGGGTTAAAGTGCACCAAAGAGTTTATTTATTATTGACTAAAGGGGTGAAAAATATTTAAAAATGCACTTTATTACAAAACTTTAAAATTAATCGGTTTATTCGTCCGATTAAAATATTGCAGCTCTAGTATTTGTTTCTCTTGTGTGATAATATCAAACCAAAAGCAACCAACAAACACACTGAGTTAATTGGGGTGTTTAAAAACAAAAACTCTCTCACTAGAAATAATAAAAAAACATTTATTTGTGTATTTTGTTTTTAAAAAACACAAAAAAATCACAATTTATCAAGTTTTTAAATTCGTGTTTAATGTCTGTTTTTTGTTGAAAATTTATCTAAGGAGTAAAATTATTTTAATTTATTCTCTTCTGTGCTTTATTCTTGAATATGTAAAATAAAAGAGCTTTTGATAAAAGAGCTTCTGTTAACAGAGGAGTTAACAGAGAATACAAAATCACGGATCAAAATCAATAAAAAAAAAACACTCTAGAACGTTATAGAAAAAATCAAATCACTTTAAACAAATTAAATATACGCACAGGGTAAAATAGGTATTAATATTTTTATTAAATAAATAACTGAGCAAAGGGTTTTATTATTATTTCACTTTAAAAATTATATATAATTTTTTCTTTGAACACACACGAATTTAAGGGAGGGAAAATTAAAAAACGAGTAAAAGAGTGCTTTGCCGACGGCAAATAAATTTTGCACGGGTTTTTGTTTTTGTGATTTTTTGTATTACTTGTTGGTTATATGTTTGATTTTCCTTTTTGAAACACAAGAGTTTTGATTTTATTATCACACTTTTATTTTATCAATTTATTAAAATGCACAAACAACGTACATTTTTTATTATATTTTGGGGATGAATAAAAAAATGGATGGATTTCCAAAGAGGATTGGGTTGATTGGAATCTGAAAATAAAAATACTTTCTTGAAAATATTTCTAGATTCGCGGGGGTTTTATCCGGTTTGATGGGACCAAAAAAAATTTGTCTAGAAATATTTCCTCGAAAATATGGAGAATTAAAAAAACGGGTATTAGTTTTTTGGGTTTTATAAACTTGGGGTTTTATTTAAATAATTATTAGGGTTTTTTCTTTGTAATTTTGTGTGTACCGTACACTTCGGGTTTACAATCGCAAGTAAGTATAACATAAAAAGGAGAATAACAATTGCGCCAATAACTTAACGAATATGTGTAAAAACGTCTATTGAACAATAATTATTAAGATGTTCACACTATGCGCGTAAACAGTATCAAACCGCATACTTAGGCCCATTATTATAACTTGCCTTTAAAGTACGTTTTAGTTAAATTTCACTTCTACTTAAGTGAGCGATAAGGTGAACAATAACTATTTTTCGTTATTACAACTTCCTTGTAAAATAAAATTAATCTTTTTGAACTTATGGCAGTACAATAATAAACACCGACTACTTTTGACAAAATAAATTGGTTTTTAAAAACGTAGTGGCAACGCCATAACTTCCATTTATTTGTTTACTTTTAACAAACCACAAATTAGTTATCTGTGCAACAAAAAACCCAAAAGATTTGATATACAACAAAGGAGATCTGTTTTCCATTTTTATTTTTCAAATGAAAAATTAAATAAAAATGAATTTATTTTTCTTCATAGATTAGAAAATACGTCAACTTTATAGATGACGAAACATGGCAACTTCAGACTCTTATATCTAATGTTAAAAGTTAAAGGCAAGATGTTCTTCTTGAAGCTTTAATATTCTGTAATATTATTCTATTAACATGCATAATTCTCATTGTGTTTTGTAGAATTTTATTACTTATAGAGTATTTTTGGCTTCTCTAAAATTAGGAAAAAGGTTTCCTGATGATCTGGCCTGAGCAACCAGTGAAATACGTATAGGGACTAGCTCTTTCCCCTAACAAATAAATTGCATTTTTATTATAAAACGTTATGGGTAATTAGCATAATATTAAATAATTAATATTTGAATTCCCAAAAATTTTTATTAATAACTAAATATGCAACTGCTTGTGCAAACCTTGGCAACACTTGTTTTTTTTCGATTCTCTTGCTAGAACAAAATTAACTTGTGTATGCTTTTAATCCCACCTTACGTCTGCATTCAGTGATGGCAAAAAACCATCCAATTGTAGAAGGACAGTAAGGAAAAATAAAAACGTGGTTTGTTTGTTGGTGTTTTGTTGAAGCTTTAATATTCTGTAATATTATTCTATTAACATGCATAATTCTCATTGTGTTTTGTAGAATTTTATTACTTATAGAGTATTTTTGGCTTCTCTAAAATTAGGAAAAAGGTTTCCTGATGATCTGGCCTGAGCAACCAGTGAAATACGTATAGGGACAAGCTCTTTCCCCCAACAAATAAATTGCATTTTTATTATAAAACGTTATGGGTAATTAGCATAATATTAAATAATTAATATTTGAATTCCCAAAAATTTTTATTAATAACTAAATATGCAACTGCTTGTGCAAACCTTGGCAACACTTGTTTTTTTTTCGATTCTCTTGCTAGAACAAAATTAACTTGTGTATGCTTTTCATCCCACCTTACGTCTGCATTCAGTGATGGCAAAAAACCATCCAATTGTAGAAGGACAGTAAGGAAAAATAAAAACGTGGTTTGTTTGTTGGTGTTTTGTTGAAGCTTTAATATTCTGTAATATTATTCTATTAACATGCATAATTCTCATTGTGTTTTGTAGAATTTTATTACTTATAGAGTATTTTTGGCTTCTCTAAAATTAGGAAAAAGGTTTCCTGATGATCTGGCCTGAGCAACCAGTGAAATACGTATAGGGACTAGCTCTTTCCCCCAACAAATAAATTGCATTTTTATTATAAAACGTTATGGGTAATTAGCATAATATTAAATAATTAGTTCTTCCCTTTAGTTTATCAGCCTATCTAGCTTAATGTTTACTTATAATAACGAAAAACTACTTATCACCCTGATAAAATTCTAACTTTAGCTAATGGCAAGTTATAATAATGGGCCTTAAATTTAGAAAAAAATTCGCCGAAAAACGAAAAACGAGAAAATTATTTCTAGAAGCAGTTAATTGTGCGGATAGAAAAAGTGATCCTCGAGCTTTTGGTTCAAATCAGAATTGGAAATATTTGTATAAGAGGCTTATTAGAGAGTTATTAGAAAAGTTAGGACTTAATTTTAAGCCGATATTATCTGTAGTGTCGACTGCAGCTGGAAAAGAGCATAGACTCTTGGGTAAAGTGGATTTAGATATTACGTTTAAGGACACAACACGAATCTTAACATTCTACTTGTGTCCACATTTGGAACAAGAATCTTATCTTGGTGTAGATTTTTGGAGAACTTTTAATTTAGCACCGGAGATTTCTAAAGCAGAGGAGCTTAACACAAAAATTTTACAAGAATATTTTCCAAAGGAAATCACAAATCAGAACCTAAAGTTTTAAGTCTGGAACAACAAAAGAATTTGGAAAAAGTAATTTGGCAGTTCCCGGCGTTTAAAAAAGAAGGTTTATGTTGTACTTCTCTGGAAAAGCATTGTATTAAATTAGTAGAAGGTTCAGTCCCCTTTAAAGATCGTCACTACCCGTTATCTTAAGCTATGCAGGAAATTGTTTATAAAGAAATTGACACTGCTAAATTTAAAAGTTATTAAAGATAGTGAAAGCCCCTTGTCAAATAGGACCACGATAGTTAGAAAGCCAGGCAAAAATAGATTCTGCCTTGATGCAAGAAAGCTAAATGAAATCACTGTCAAAGACGCTTACCATCTACAAAATATAGAAGGGATTTGAAGCAGAATTGACGCAACTTTTTACATAAGTAGCGTCAACTTAAAGTTTGCTTTCTGGCAGATAGAGTTAGAAGAAGAGTGTAAGCCGTACACAGCTTTTACTGTCTCAGGCCGTCCACTCTACCAATTTAGAGTTATGCCATTCGGCTTTGCAATGCCGTCCAGCGACTTTGCAGTTATACCGCAGAGGCTCAAGGAAAACGTATTTATCTATTTAGACGATCTCTTAGTGACCTCCGACAGCTTTGAAAATCATTTGAAAATACTAGAAGAAGTTGATTCTTGTTTAAGGCGAGCAAATTTAACAATAGGACTTAAAAAGTCAAAATTTTGTTTTGAGGAATTGAGATTGTGGAACAAGATTAACGTGAGTACCTGCCTACTCGGCCTAACCTCACGGTGGTCTTACCACCGAGTGAAACTTAGGCGTAGACTAGCGCCCCCATTGTGTAGTATAACAACACTTTACGATTGCCACCAATCGCTTTTTGTGTGTGATACAGTCACAATGAGTAGCAATTTATATAATATGGCAAGCCTTTCCAAGGCAAGCCTAGATCCACATTATAACCTCTTGCTTAGGGGTTTGGAGACTATCCAAAATCCGTCTGTTGAGAGTGCAACAGCACACTTGATCGACTGTGCACCTTACCTACATAAATCGATCTTAAACCACAACCACCACGTGTACCCCCTAAGGGGACCTAACCAATAACCGGTCACAGAGAGGATAGGCTCTCTGTGGGGCCACTGATTCCCGTGGTACCAGTCCTCTGGGCACTAGTCGGGCCTCGGAGAGGACCCGCAATGTTTATCGCAGACCTTTTCTTCCAGATTTAGGCTCTAGGAACCCTAGCGTCTGGTGCCACTATTTTCCCCGAGTGAACCGCGTCAAAGCATTTGCCATTCCTGCAGTGACAATTGGAACCCCCGGGGGTTGAGGAATTGATATACCTTGGTTTCATAATAGGCGGAGGAAGTCTTAAAACTGACCCAGAGGAAGTGAGAGCTATACGAGAAGTAAGAGTACCAAAATCGCCACGTGAAGTTCGCAGCTTTCTCGGAACATTGTAAACCGTAAGTTGATCTTGGAAAATTATTTTTTTATCTGTCAATTAGACAAGCGCGATTTTTTCTTTGAGATCCTTCCAGAAAAGTTATTACAAATTCTAATTTGGTTTCCTATAATTTTTACTGAAAATAAAATAAACCTCGACTGCAATGGCTGGCGGTAAAAAGCAAAAAAGCTCAAGTAAAAGTCTTGAGAATTTATATCAACGGAAAAATACAATTTTGACCAACGTTTCACGAATAAGGCGCTCTATAAAAGAGAAAACTATTTAATTTAATCAAAATGAATTGCAATTTCACCTGGAAGTTTTAAATTCATACATCGATGATGCTATGGATATTCAGTCAGAGATATTTTAGATCCGGCAAATAATGAAAGAACTGATATGGAAAATTTATTTAACTCCAAGAGAACATAGCTTTGCTGAAGATTCTTGTAGTTTTCATGAACATCACAACCGACTTCCAAATATGAAGTTGACGAAGTTTAGCGGAAAATATTCCGGATATAAAAATGTTATAAGTTTATTCGAGAGTTTGATAGACAGTGATCCGACTCTGACTGATATTGAAAAATTTAATCATTAATCATACATATCAAGTAAGTGAACAAAATTATTCCAAAAATTTAAAAAAGGTTTATGACAATCCGTGCTTAATATTTTTTGATAATAGAACAAAATTATTTGATCTACCGGATATGTCTAAGCCATCTGCAGCAGGCTTGAGGAGCATGATTGATATACTTTTGTCAATCGATGATGACAAAGCAATTACTAATGCAGTAATTATTCATTTAGAAAGTAGATCCAATCACTAGATCAAAATGGGAAAGGCAGCTTGATTACGAGAAGCTGCCCCTGTGGAGTGATTGTACAGTAACTAAATGTAAATCATCTAAATGTCGAGTTTGCAGTCGCTCACATCATACTTTATTACATATATGTATATGCTGCAAATAATGCGCAATCATTAAGTGTTAATAGTTCTGAGTCTAACGAACCAACAACAAGTTCCAGAGCTTTTATAAACCATTCATCTTTTGGAAAAGATAATGTCATCTTGGCTACAGCTTTAGTTAGAGTTAGAAATAAATATGGCCAATATGTGTTAGCTAGAGCTCTATTAGACTCCGGTTCACAAACAAATTTTGTAACCGAGGAACTATCTCAGCGGCTGCTATTTCGAAAAGAAGAAAGAAATCTCAGTCTTATTGGCATAGGTAAAACTAATTCTTCTGCCAAGTACAAACTCCAGGCAACAGTAAAATCTCGTATGAATTCACATGATTTTTCGTCAGAGTTTTGGGTTCTACGATCGATTTCTAATTATCAACCAGATAGTGTAATTTCTACCTCTGGTTGGAACATAGAGTTAGCAGATCCATATTTTAATAAACCGCAAAAAATAGATATGTTGATCGGCGCTGAGGTTTTCTTTGAATTATTATGCGTTGATCAAATTAAACAAAATCCTAACATTAAATACTGCAAAAGACTTTACTAGGTTGGATCGTTTCAGGAAAATATAAAGAATTGAGAAATTGTAATAGTTCTTGCCATTTAAGTTCACTTAAAGAAGATGAAAATTCGTTAGATTCTGTAGTTCGTCGTTTTTTGGGAATTAGAAGAGATTCCTAAAATAGCTAATATTTTGTCATTAGAACATAAACAATGTGAAATGAGGTTTAAAAATTCTGTTCAGCGATTGCCATCAGGCAGATTTAAAGTGGCGCTATCCTTTAAGGCGGATCCTAAAACTCGGGGATTTTCTTTTGAGACAGCTAAAAGACGATTTTATCCTTAGAACGTCGACTCTCAAAGGATCCACAAACAAAAGAGATGTATAATTCTTTCATGAAAGAACTCATTCATTTGGAACATATCTCTATTGCAGACAATAAACTTCCCGACAAACCTCATTATTTCAGTCCACATCAATGTGTACTACGCCCTGAAAGTTCTACTACAAAACTTCGTGTGGTTTTCGACGCTTCTTTGAAGATCAAATTTCGCTTAATGATCTACTTATGATCGGTCCAACAATGCAAGAGGAATTGTATTCTACTCTAATTCGCTTTAGAATGCACAAATACGCGCTTACGGCTGACATTGAGAAAATGTACCGTCAAGTCTTAATTGATGAGGCCGATAGAAACTTTCAATTAATATTATGGCGTGAAGATCCGTCTAAAAATGTTGAAATTTATAAACTAAATACAGTGACTTATGGCACATCATCGGCACCATTTCTGGTAATAAGATGCCTAATTTAACTAAGCGAATTATATAAAAATTCGTTATCTATTGGGTCGAAAATCATTAAAAACGACTTTTATGTGGATGATCTTTTGGCTGGTGCTGATTCGATGGAAGAACGGAATAGAATTCGGTTTCAATTAACACAAATATTGCAATCTGCAGGTTTCAACCTTACTAAATGGTTTTCCAATTATAATAGGCAATTTGATTCTTCTACATTGGAAAAGTCTGTGCAGATAGATTCCGATTCCACGAAAACTTATTGGCGTCCGTAGAGTGATGTATTTAAATATCACTTAGATGATTCATTTTGCAATCGCAAGGCAACAAAAGTAATATATTATCTGTTTCGGCAAGACTTTTTGATCCACTCGGACTTTTGTGCCCACTAGTAATTAATGCAAAAGATCTTCTTCAAGAACTTTGGCTAGTGAAGTTGGATTGGGATGAATCAATTCCCAATCGTCTTGACACTTCCTGGCAAAATTACAATATTAATTTATTAAAAATCGATCAAATAGAAATCCCCAGGTATGTCTTAACAACTTTGAAAAACTAATATCTAATTCATGGTTTTTCTGATGCTTTCATGTGAGCTTATGGCTGATGCCTTTATATCCAGAGTAGAGCTTCTGGCAAAACTTCTTGCAGATTGCTAACAGCAAAATCTAAAGTGGCTCATCTGAAGACCAAGTCCCTGCGTAGGCTTGAGTTATGTATAGCCCATTTATTGGCCAAATTATGATCTAAAGTAAAACCTATGATTTAGTTCGAGATCAAAGACGTTACTTTTTGGACAGATTCAGAAATAACATTACACTGGATTCAAACTTATCCATATTCGCTGGCAACATTCAAATCGAGTTTCAGAAGTCCAAGAACTATCAGATCAAGTTGCTTGCGTCATGTTCCAACTAAGGAAATTCCAGTGATATAGTTTCAAGAGGATGCGGTGTAGATGAACTAGTATTTTCAATTTGGTTTAATGATCCTAAATTTCTAATACAGGAAAGAAATGAGTTGACCGCCGATGAAGATTCTCTAGAAAAAAGGAAAACTAACGTGTTTCTCGCTGTAGAAGAAATTGAAGTCAACTGTTTTGTATAGTTGATTGAAAGATATTCGTCATATACTAAAATGATCCGAGTATTGACATACGTTTTTTGTTTCATCGATATTGCTCGAGGTAACAAATGTCGCAACTTAGGAATGCCTACTGCGAAGGAAATGAATTGGACTTTTCTAAAGTTAGTTAAAATCATTCAGTTTTCTGAATGATTTCAATAATTTACAAAGACTGAATGCATTTGTCCAGCAGTTTAAAAACGAACATCGTCATTTTCACTACTTAGGGTAGGCGGGCGCCTGTTAAACGCGCCAATTGCATACGATGCTAAATTCCCATTTTTGATACCCAAAAATCGCATTTCATGATATTGTATTTGCGAAATTTACACTCTTATAACTGTCATGCAGGAATGAAGGCTTTAATAGCTCTTTTGCGAGACAAAATTTGGCTAATAAATGCCAGAGAAGAGTGTAGAAAAATAGTTCTTAGATGTTAGCATTGTTTTCGATATAAACCGAAGTCAATGGGTCAAATCATGGGGAATTTGCACGCTGATAGCGTTAGAGCTCTACGACCATTTAAAATATGTGGCGCAGATTTTTGCGGCCCAATTAATATTATTCAAAAAATTCGTGACCGTCCACCTGTTAAAATGTATATTGCTATATGTATTTGTGTATTTTTCCTCAAAGGCTGTACATATTGAATTAGTAACTGATCTGTCTTTAAATTCTTTTATTCTTTATCTTTAAAGGTTCATCGGCAGGAGAGGGCTCCCAGAGAGCATTTATTGCGACAACGCCACCAACTTTGTCGGTCCCAGCCGAGAGCTACTGCAGCATCCAAGCCAAAACCAAATGAGCGGAAGAAGAACCAGATTTCAACGTTGGCAAACTCGTCGTCGTGCACGAGGACAACATGTCACCAACGAATTGGCTGACCGGCCGAGTTCAGGCGGTGATCCCAGGCGCAGACTTCAAAGTGAGAGTAGTCGAAGTGAAGACTAAGAACGAAATTATTAAAAGTCCCGTCCATAAATTAGCTCTTCTTCCATTGGATTGAAGACCGTTAGTCCTTCAATGGGACCGGTGTTTTGTCATATGACCTCTTTTTTTTAACAAATTCAATATTTTCTTTTTATATTTTTCTTGTTCTAAATTAACGTAGAGTCATCTTTTATTTTTCTAATTCTTTTCTTTTAAATTGCCATCCCTGAATAAAACTTTAATTGCCAATTTGCTTGGGAAATTTGAATTTTAACTGTTATACTTAAGTTAGCTTTAAGAAACCATTTTTTAAATAAACACTTTTGTAATATACAGAAAACCAACCGGTCGCGTACCAATTATTTGCGAAAGTTTAATTAAGTTTCTTTAAAAAAAAATTAATAAAATACGGTCGAGTATAAAGTGATTAAACTTTTAAATAAAACATCAACCTATTAGTGGTTTAACTCCTTAAAATATATTAAGGAAAAACACTAGTATTGATTATTCTTTTTGTGTTTGACAAGTCGCAGTTACCATACCTTCTGTATGTAACAGAGACCTGCATGATTACGATTCAAACGGCAACATTTTGCATTTTCTAAAATGAGTATTGAGCTAGCACTTAACATTAAAATAATGAATGCTGTTAATGCATGATTCATATCAATGAGACTGTTGCTAACATATGCTTGCCACTGCTTGCAATTTCTGTTTATTCCCATGATTCACAAAAGCAATGAATTAGTTTGAGTGGTTCGTAAAAGAAGCTGCTGACAAATGTGTATAGTTTTACAGAAGATTTTTATACTAATATGAGAAAAATTATTATATTGTTATTTATTTATTTATTTATTTATTAATGATTATATAAAACATTAAATGAATTTATATAACATATATTTAAGAGTAGGAGAATCTAGGCCTTTAATTAATTATTAATTAATAATTTAATTTAAAAATTTAGAGACGGATTTTTTTATTTTATTATGTACATATTTACATATGTATATATCGAAAGAAAATAAGAAACGGAAATTAAGAAAAAAAATTAAATAAAAAATTTAAAAATTCGTCAATATATAAATAAATATATGTCTATATATATGTACATACTTATATATACACTTATTATAAAAGTAACAAAATTAAATAAAATAAAAAAGTAAATGAAATTATCTATTAGTCATATTTATCAACTGAATTTAGGAAAAGTAAATTATTTATAGTTATTTACGCGCGCTCGAATTGTTGTGAAAGTTTGTTAGTTAGTTTTACGAAGTTTATATGTAAATACCTGCTGAAAAAAATAATTTTAGAGCAATTTTATATATGTATATGTATATTGTAAACAATTTACGAAAATTTAGAAAAAAATGTTTGTAGGTAAATCACTCTACGTGGAAAAGATGCAAAAAAATATTTGGTATTTACAATCTTTTTCGTTATAAATAATATACCAATTTTAAACTCTTCTTTTGAAAATTAATTTTTCCAAACCTTTTTTGTTCAAAAATATATTTTTTATTGATACATATCGTTAGCTAAAAAACAAACAAAAATATAATTTTACAGAAGAAGCAAAAAACTGTGTAAAATGAAAATGAACTATACCATACGTCTCTTTGTTTTTTGTTAATAAAAGCGTACAAGTGTGAAACTTGGTCCAGGCATTTAGTTTAATGGCATTCATAAAAATCAATCAAAAACTCGTTTTTTGAATAGGTACCGTTTTACAAGGCAGTAATTTACGATAATCTTAAATTGTTTTTTTCATTATATAGAACACAAATTTATGGTGAGCCAATGGAGAATTTAGTTAATGAACAAAATTGTAGATATTAACACTTTTGTCTATTTTGATTTTCTTTATCCACACTACTAGGTATTTGTCAATAGGTACTTATTTTGTTTTTTAAAATAGAAAAAATAATTACTTTATTGTCGAAAAACTCACAATTTGTTTGCCTTACTATAATTTTCTCATTTAATTTATTAAATATTTTTGCAAAAATAGAATACGAGTACATGTACATGAATTCCAGGAATACTTGCAATCTCTTAACCCTTCTTTCAATTGAATTTGATGTTTATTTGTGTATTCAAATTGCCCATTTGTGGCAGGTAAAAGAATTTAACGAATGTAGTTGGGTTATTACTTCACAAGAAAAAGTTTGCATGTAAAAACAGAAATGTCTTGCATCCAAATGCAACTAAATTATAAACATACATATGCTAAAAACTGTTTACCTGTACTTTCAACATACAGACCTTAAACTTTGCTCATTAACAATGAATTTGTCATAAAATTCTTTCACAAAAAAGTATATTTTTTGTTAAGTACTTCTGTATATGACAGTATTTTAAAAAATATTTGAAATTGTTATTTTATTATATTGTCCACTAATTTTGTCAAGTATTAGGTATAATAATCTTAAAATAATAATTATTTTTCATAAAAATTGAACCCAATTACCGCTTTCTTTAAATATGTTCATCTCGTACATACATAGATGTTTCAAGATTTTTATTAACAGAATTGCAGCCCTACATAAACATTATAACATTCTTTTTCGAACGCTAGTCAATACTTTAACAACGTGCATTTGTGAGTGGTTTGAGTGTTCTGCAAAACAATCAAACAACAGCAAGAAATTTTTACACACTTTCGCTAACAGCACATATAAAACAAGGGTGTGTCAATAACAGTCAATTCTTAGAGAGTTAACACTGCAAGCAATATCAGTAGTACATATTGATGTTAAAAGACAGAACAAAAGCAATTTAAATGTGAGTGGACAGCGAAAGTAGATCAACTCATGCAGGTCTCTGGTATGTAATACGAGCTTTATACTTTGTTGAAAAAAAAAAATGCATACACACTCTGGGAATGTGCTGACTAGCTTATTCCCATCCCAATGTTTATATGATAGACTCAACAAAGTATCATAAATATGATACTTTGTTGTGTTAGTAATACTGTACTTTTAAGCATTTAGAATGTAAGAATTATTTTGTGAATTCAATTTAATAAAAGACACAAAACTGAACAGTCGCACAAGCAGGTGTTCAAAGTATAACATAACGTTTATGCACTTAGGTATTAATACGATTTTGATTTTTTTTACGTATTTGTTATTGCTATTAATTATTTTTACTTTACTTTTTGTTTTTAGCAGATCTTTTTTACTCTTTTTTAGGTTCTGATATTTTTTTAACACTTTTTAATAATTTTTATGCACATTATTGTGTCATTAATTTTTTTATCACTTCTAACTTATATTCGTTTTACCGCCGCGTGTTCTTTTTTGTATTTTGTAGGGTTGTTTTTAATAAACTAATAGTATTCATGCATGTTACAATAGAGCTTTTATTTACCTAATTTTTTAGTGGTTAAAAATGTGATACCAACTGGAACTTTTATTTTCTTCAGCTTCAAAGGTTGTATTAGTAATAGTGTACTTTTAAGCATTTAGAATGTAAGAATTATTTTGTGAATTCAATTTAATATATACAAGACACAAAACTGAACAGTCGCACAAGCTGGTGTTCAAGAAAACAAATTAAAGTGGTTTTAAATATTACATTGGGCACCCTATGGGTCTATAGGCTTTTTTATATTGTTTTCTAAAAGGCTTTTAATTAAAATAAAAACAAACAAAAATCGCCCCTGACAAAGGCTTTTAGCCTGCATTAGCGAAGTTGATATCAACCCGAGAACATAAGGACATACAAACAGACGGACATTGCTTTATCAGCTTATGGGGCCTGAAATGAATATTGTGGAAAATACTCACCTAATATACCTTTCCACCTGTGGTAAAGTTTATAAAAAATATCAGTTGAGAATTAATTGATTCTATTTAATTCTAAGAGTTCTATACAAATAGAAAAAAAAACAACATACAAACGATTTGATATCCTTCTCCTTTTATGAAGTCGGTTAGTTACGCGATATTTTGCAAAAATTATCCAAGAAATTTTATTTTTACCAATTTATTGATAACTACGCAATTGTAAAAAATGGCAACACTCTCATGTTATGAATTGCAAAATAGCAAAAATTTTTAATTTTTCAAAACTTAATAATATTTTAATGCAAGATTTAGAAACCATGGATTACAGAGGATTAAGTGTAAAAATTTTCCACAGAAAATTTTGCTATACCCCAATTGTAAGAAAAATTTTGTGACAAAAATACATGTAAGTAACTAACTAAAATTTAATCATAAGAAAAAAATAAAAAGTGGATCAATTAATCAGTTGGTTGCAATATTTTTTAATATATAGAATTTAATATTCAAAAAATCGGCGGAATTGAATGAATTTTCCATTACTTGTAAATTGATTCGTCGTTGCGTTATTTTTTTTAATATGGTCAAATTTTACTCGGTAGTTATTTAAATTAGTCACAAAACTGTTACTAATTAACGCGATTAGCAAAAAGTCCTGTTTTTTAGCTAAATTATTTGTACGAAAATTGTTTGTTGTTTCAGTAAAATATTTTATTGGTTTGTTTGATTTGTATAGCCTTCACCACAGGTGGCAAAGAGTATATATAAGTTTGTCCATTCCGAGTTTAATTTTTACAATATTCATTTCCGACGACATAAAGTATATACAGGGTGGCTGATGAATTTTTCTGTATTAAGAAACTCAAGTAACTTTTTGTAAAGTTTATATAATTAGTTATTAGTTTTTTTTTTATTTATTTATTTTCCAAGTACAATTATAATCTAAAATTATGTAGGTCTCAGCGCCTTATAGGCATTATTGAGACGAGCAGGCAAATTTACATTGGTGTACATATTACAATGTATTTTAGTTCAATAAAATTTATTTTACAAAAAAAAAGAAAAAAATAGAAAGCATTTATTTACAATAGAAGCGTTTCAAGGTTTCCATTCAAGTGGTCTTTAAGATTCGATTTAAAAATAGATATTCTATTTGTGATTTTTAAGCTCACAGGCAACTTGTTGTATTCAAAAATACCCATATATTCAATACGCTGCTTTGTAGTTTCTAATCTACATCGTGACATCCAAAGGTTCTCTTGGTTTCTTGTGTTAAAAACAGATTGGTTTTGCAGAAAATTAACGGTGTGATAACCTATATTGTGCAAGGATTTATATATAAACATAAGCACTTGATTGGCAAAATTGACTTACAAACAATATTATAAAGCGATAGTGTTGCATAAGTAATCGGTAAATTGTGTACTACTTTTAGTGCCCTATTTTGCATACTCTGTAGCATTCTTAATGCAGTTGTTTTTTTGTATCCGTAAATTATAGCCATATAATTCAAGTGACTTTGTATTAACGCTTGATATAACAAGAGCTTAGTTTCCTTATTAAGTTTATATTTTAATTTATATATACCAATAGCCGGTGCGATCTTTGATTTAATTTCACATATATGTTCATCCCAAGAAAGGTTACTTTGTAACGTTATTCCAAGGTATTTAACGGCATGCGTTTCGTAAATAATTTTTCCATCGATGTATATGTTGAAATTACTGTTCATAGCTGGCGAATGTGGCCTAAACCGAACTAACTTGGTTTTATCAGCATTCAATATCAATTTGTTCAACCTAGCAAACTCAAAAATTAAGGAAACATCACGTTCAATAGTTGCTTTTAAAGCCAAGTCATACTTATAAGGATAAAAAAGACATACATCATCTGCGAACATAAGTATATAAACGACCTGTGAGGTTCAAATTACTAATATCATTTAGATAAATACAGAAAAGCAGAGTGCCCAAACAGCTACCTTGAGGCACGCCACACTCGACGTTCAATAAGCTACTTTTAGAACTGTTAATCTGCACAAACTGTTTGCGATTTTTAAAGTAACTTTCAAAAACCTTTAGCTCCCTTCCAACTACACCATAGTATTTTAGTTTTTTTAACATTATTTTATGATCAACTAGATCAAAAGCTTTTGAAAAATCTAAAAACAGACCCGCTACTCCTTTTGCTCCTTGGTCCAAGCCATTACAAACAAAATTCACGACATTTACAACTGCCTCATCAGTTCCGCATCCTTTTTTAAATCCAAATTGGTGTTTGTAAATGTAATTATTAGCTTCGAAATATTGCAAAAGGCTTTTATGTAGCAATTTTTCAAAGACTTTATCAATCGTCGAAAGAACTGCAACCGGACGAAATTTATCAACCGTAGTAGCATTTGAAACTTTCGGAATAGGAACTATTTTGCTGATTTTTAAGCAGTCTGGAAAAACAGATGAGCTTAAAATTTTATTAAAAATTTTACCTAATATTGGCACAACAACATCTTTATTTTTAACTAGCAATCTAGGCGTAACTCCATCACATCCAGTAGACTTTTTCACATCCAGCTTACTTATTATAGTTTCCATTTCCTCAGCAGTAACTGTAGAAAGAGAAAAACGATCATAAGTCTGACACAAAGTTCTAAGCTGATTACAATTATCATCTGGATACTCAACTATCTGTTGTTTTAATTCATTTACAAACTCTATAAAATAACGATTAAAATTTTCGGCTTTTACACTATCATCACATATTGGTATTGCCGTCGATGTCATTAGATTAAAATTTCTCTTTTGAACTCTTCCAAGTATATTGTTTATAAAATTGCAACTTTTTTTCGTATCTCCACTTATTTCATTTAAATTATCATAATAGTAATCGCTTCTAGCTGATTTACAAGCAATTTTTATTATTTTGCTTATCCTCTTCAACAAGTCTTCATAATATCCACCTTTGGACTTTCGCCGTTTAATCAAAACTTTACGTTTAAACTGTATTAAATTTTGTAAATTTTTGTTAATCCATGGACAAAGCTGAAATCGCAGTTGGGTTCTTACTTTTGTACTACTCGTGGAATTAGTAACGGCATTACTAATACAACGTATTAAATCCTCAGTGAACTCTGATGAATTAACGGACGTATTTAAATTGTCCAAGTTACCTTGTAAATATTCTCTGACTTTGTTGTAATCACAATGTGTTTTTTCTATTTCAATATAACTATTTGAAAACACATTACTCTCCAACTTACCTCCACCTTCGGTGACACATGTGGGACATCTTATCAAAAAGTTATTTATTACTACCTGGAGGGTTGCAGCGAGAATTGCCTCAATTACCGTTCAAATTGATTGCATTAAATCATGCAAATTGTTTTCTTGGTTTTCTTTTGTAAGCTTTCTGTTTTCAATAATCCCACAAAAAAATGTCAGGAGACCTGGGGGGCCAACAGAATGTAGAGTTTCTTAAAATCAGTTTATTGAGGATTTTTCGCAGCAATTCTGTCATAACAGGCGTGGCAATATGATAAGGTGCCCCATCTTGTTGAAACCACCCAGAGTTGAAAGGGATTACCTTAAATTTCTTGTTTCGTTGTCCCAATTTTCCATTTTCGTTAAATCTAAAGATCAATCTATAAAATAAAAATGGAACAGGTTGGTTCCACAGAATAAGAGATATTACGTTTTTTTTGGTAGCAGCTTTCATTAGCCACCCTGTATATTCTAAATCTTTATAGATAGAGAAGTTGATTAAGCGATGTCCGTGTTCGGGTTGAAATTAACTTTGCCAAAGAGAGAAGAGATATTGAAAATATAAGCTCACCAATCTGCCAGGCATAGTTTCGTAAATTGCGATAATAGAATTCAGCAACATCCAACCATTCAATTCGAGACTGTGGGGATAGAGATAGTTGATAGACCAACAGCGTGCCCACTGGGTACCAGGAGCAGTCAATATTCACATTAGGTGGGTCCATATGACCCCCAATGCAGGAAGGTCCTACCTTTTACAAAAAATTTTGGATACAATTTTTACAAAAAATTTTCGTTAAAACTTTTACAAAAAATTTTTGTTAAAATTTTTACAAAAAATGTTCGATAAAACTTTCGATAAAATTTTTACAAAAATTAACGATAAAATGTTTATAAAAAATTTTCGATAAAATATTTACAAGGAATATTCTTAAAATTTTTACAAAAAATATTCGATAAAAATTAAAAAAAATATTTTCGATAAAATTTTAACAAAAAATTTTCGGTAAAATATTTACAAAAAATTATCTATAAAATTTTTACAAATAATTCTCTATAAAATTTTACAAAAAATTTTCTAAAAATTTTTAAAAAAAATTATCGATAACATTTTTACAAAAAAATTTTGATGAAATTTTAAAAATTCGATAACATTTTTAGAAAAAATTTAGATAAAAGTTTTAGAAAAAATTTTAACTTGAATTTTACAAAAAAATCGATAAAACTTTTAAAAAAATTTTGATAAAATTAAAAAAAAAAATCAACAAAATTTACAACACATTTTCGATTAATTTTTTTTAAGTTTTTCGATAAAATTTTTACAAAAAAAATTTCTATATCTATCTATTATGTTTGTAATAATGAATTTTAAAATCATAAAAGTAAAACCCGAGTGTATATTATTGTGAAATTGGGAAACATAACAGAGTAAGGGAATATGTAACATTACTCGTTCTATAGAGAAGGATATATAAGATTCGGTACTGTGAAATATCTCCCAAATGAAATAAATCCCAAAAAAATGAAATAACTCTCTCAAAAATCCCATACAAATTGGAAGTTATTTCATAATGAAATAACTCCCAATTTTTTGGAGGTTATTTCATAAATTTTTATTGGGAATTATTTCGCAATGAAATAACTCCTAACTTAATTCTGTTAAGAGTTATTTCATTTACTTTGATTTCATTTGACTAAAATTGCATTATTCTGGATACAGAGAAAACTTTTAGTCAGCGAAGACGGTGTTTGTTATACCATAGAGAAGAAAATCCTTGCGCCCGGCCGAAGGCCGGCTATGCAGAAAACTTTAGTAAGCGAAGCCGGTGTTGGTTATACTATAGAGGTTAAACACTTCCATACGGCCGAAGGCCGGCTACACAGGCCGGGATGGCTCAATGATCTCTCTATGGTAAATGAACAGCGGCTTCGCTAACAAAATATTGTCTGTATAGCCGGGCTTTGGTCACATATCTATGATATATGGTATGATATCAAAGTTATGGACCTCCTTCATCGGGAGGTACCTGGTATACCATAGAGGATAAAACAGTTAAACAGTGCTCGGGTGCAAATATAATTTGTATTGGGAGTTATTTCATTTTTGTTAGGACTTATTTTATTTGGGAGTTATTACATTTTTTTTGTAAAAATATAATTGTTTTGAATTAACGGTTAAGTTTTTTGATCTTATTTCATTTTGGCGTTGGGAGTTATTTCGTTTTCTTAATTTGGAAGTTATTTCATTTGGGAGTTATTTCATGGTACTATAAGATTCGGCATAGCCGAACATAGCACTCTTATTTGTTTTATATAATTTTATTAAACTTTTTTATCTGATTCATAAACATTTTTTGTTTGATATTTTTTTTATAATTTTCATAAACTTTTTCTCTGATTCAGACAAATGTTATGTTTGAAAATGTTTCTAATGATAATATTTTTTTTACCAAATATAATTATTTGTTTGAAAAAAAGTCGTTGAGTATTTTCAATTAAAGTATTTTTAAATTTTATTGTTTGAATTTCCAAATTTGTTTCAGAGAAATGCATGAGTTGATTCACTTTGGCTGTCCACTCACATTTACATGCTTTTGTTCTGACTTTTAACATCAATATGTACTAATGATATTGCTTGCACTGTGAACTCTCTAATAGTTGACTGTAAACAGTTTTTAGCATCTGTTTAAACAATTTTCTGGACTGACTACAACTGGATTGACGACATTCGTTGAATTTCTTTTATCTATCACATATTGTCTATTTATATAGTCTAATTATGAACATCAAATTCAATTGAAAGAAGAGTTAACATATAGCAAGTATTCCTGGAATACATGTACGAGTACGAGTACATGTACTTGTATTTTATTTTTGCAATAATATTTTTTGATGATTATGCTGCATTTAATACAAATTCTTTTATTCATTAACTGAATTCTACATTGGCTCTTACCATAAATTTGTGTTCTATAATGAAAAAACAATTTAAGATATACTTAAATTACTGCCTTGTAAGTACATATTGTTAGTTAAAATGCAAAAATCCAAACAGGTTTACTAACTTGCCTTACCACTAAAATATTTCTTAAAAAAACAGGCACTTCTATACTTGTCCAGAGGTTGTCACTCAATTACGTAAAAACAGATCAAAATACTGATCTCAGTTAAATTAAAATTTTACATAGACATAAAGGTTTTTTTTTTAATTAAACCTTAAATAAAATTTTGTATTTAATCGCCGTAATTCCTTTTTATTTAGATTTTAAATAAAAAATACCGACTACTGGTGAATGCCTTTTACCCTAGTATTATGATGTACATACATATGTATATAGTATACGTATATATGTACATATGTATGTAGATATTTCGAAATGAAATAAGAAATGTTAGGTAAAAAAAGCTGTCAGTAAGAGAACAAACTAATTAGTATTAAAAAAATACTACCTATATATACTGCACTATATACCAATAAACGTTATGTTGACGAAATTTATAAATACCTGCAGAAACAAATAATTTTAGAGCAATAAAATAACAAATAATAAAAGCATATTTTTTGATCGTAGAAGTGTGAAACTTGGTCAAGACATGTAGTTTTATGGCATTCATAAAAATCAATAAAAACCTCAATTTTGATTTTTTGGATAGATTAATATGAGAAATTATACGGGGATTGGTTGCACAGTGTAAGGTTAGGAATGAGAGAAATAGGGTTAATTTTTGGGTAAATTTAGTGCAAATATATGCAAGTGAGCTCACCTTGTAATTATATTCAGATTACATGCAGCAATAAATTAATATAGGCGTTGCTTTCAATTTCACGGTAACAAATTTATTCAACAATTGTTTGTAATTTTAAGTAGTAATTTGATAAGATTAATTTTAGGTTAAAATTCACTTTAAGATTTAAGTTAGCTGGATTCTAGTTTTAGGTTAAGTAGCTTTATTATAGAAAAGAATGATTGCTTTGAAGATTATTCAATAAGTGATCAATACCTTTTTCATTTTAGTTCCTTTAGCTTCAATTTGTTTTACATTCCTTCATTAACAGAATTTCGAATGACTGGAATAATTCACAATAAACAAATGATCTTCATTACTACTTTGTTCAACACATACTATAGTATGAATTTTTTTAAATACGGATGAAACCTTTGAATAAAAATAAGGAATTAAAATTATTTCGTAATTTTATACAACTTACTTCTCTTGCCGCTGCTTATAAAAAAATGAGTTTTACCAATAGTCGGCACACTTTTAATTGAGTATTATAAGACCTGTCGAGTATAGGAAATAAAGGATTCTAACTTTATGTTTCCCTTCGCAATCCCATTCGTCTCTCAATGATTTCACATTCGACATCCTTACTGTCATTGAGCCTCGTGCTGCCACTAGCCATTTATTCTCGGCTATAGTGATTTCAGACTAGTTACTGATACATGTCGAGATTATTCCTCATCACAGAGTCTATAGTAATTGCTAACATTTGTATGAGGCTAAGGCCCTCACAGCATCTACATTTAATATGTGTCTGCCCGTGGTCCAAAGCCCTTATGTTAGCCAGTCTGCTAGACTTTAACACAAAAGTCCTCTGCTGTTTTATCCTTTTTCCAGACACAATCTGCAAGTATCCTCTTACCTCCATTTTTAACTTGTCCACAATGGTCCTTGAAGTGTCCCTGTCACCAACGCAGTTACCCATTTATAGGCATACAGATTATATCCAGGTCTTCATGCCAATTTGTTAGGAAAATGCCAGAGTGTTTGGTGGGACTCGAACCCATAATCCCGGAGTAATAGACTAGCACACTACCTACTTAACCACCGAGGCACCCTTTCCCTGGCCTGCAATTGTAAGTACCTACATAATTATAATTACCTACAACTGAGCATAATTTTATACCTTTCTCTAATTCTTTATATGAATTTTTAATAAATATTTTGATGTCTTTTGATCGCTCCCATATAATAATCATGCCGACTATAGGCACAAGTGGTACATTTTTGAAAATTCGTAAAATTCTCAAATTTAATAAAAATATATTTAAAATCAGTTTATTGACTCTAAAACATAAGCAATTATTGAACAGTAATAAATAGTTGCTATCCCAATAGCATGTTTATATTTATAAAGACACCACTTTAAACACAAAAAAAGTTAAACTGCCGACTAATGGTGCATTTACCCTATATAAATATGTACATACATTTTTAAATTATTAATTAATAATTTATTGAAGGTCTGGATGCTCCTACTCGTATATTTATATTATTTAAATTCATTTACTGTTATATATAATCATTAATAAATAAATACATCTATGTATAATAATTTTTTTCATATTCAAATAAAAATCTTCTGTAAAACTATACATATTCGTCAGCAGCTTCTTTTACGAAGTATTCAAAACAATCATACTGATTCATTGCATTTTTGAAGTTGAGTAACCATGATTGCGATTTTTCATCTTGAAAATTTGAAATTATTAGTCGAACTATTTATATATTCCATACTATGAAATTTATAGTCATAGATACGAAGAGTGCTGATGACGGACGTAGCTGTCTAGAAAATGTGCATTCCGCTCTGCTGATGTCTAAAAATTAAATTTTCCCAATTTTTCTTTAATGTTATCACCTAATTATTAATTTAATTTATTATTTCTTAGAGAGAATAAAAACGAACTTAAGCTTGACTATAAATTTCACAGTAAGTACTTTATTAAAATTATAAATAAAGTTCAAACAAAAAATGTGAATGTAAGAGTGTTATATTCGGCTATGCCGAATCTTATATACCCTTCACCATAGTACGAGTAATGTTAAATATTCTCTTACTCTGTTATGTTTCCCAATTTTACAATAATATACATTAAGGTTTTTACTTTTGATTGATTTTAGACTTCTTTATTACAAACATAATAGATAGATAGATAGATAGATAGATAGATAGATAGATAGATAGATAGATAGATATATAGATAGATAGATAGATAGATAGATAGATAGATAGATAGATAGATAGATAGATGTAGATTTTTTTTGTAAAACTTTTATCTAAAGACTTTTAAAAAATTTAATCGATAATGTTTTGTAAAATAAGAAGCAACAACTTATGCGATTTATAGTTTTTAAATTAGATTGTTTAAATTGCATTAGGAATGATATGATTATTTTTAGAAATGATATGTGCTGTATCAGATATTTTTTATTTTTTAAGGGAAAACTTTTGAGCACTTTTTGGTTGAAAAAAAATTATTTAACTCAAAAATCGTATCGTAGTCGTCGTCACCTATACATTTCTCTGCACGTTTTAGTTGAAGAGAAATTTTGAAGTCGCATCATCTTCACTATCGTTACCTAACGTTGGGGTTTATAGATAGGTGTGCTGGTTTCAATAGATAGGTTGGCTGAAGAAAATTATATACATATACATATATTAGATGCCGGTGTTGATGATGATGCGAGTACAATAAATTTTCTTCAGCCAACCTATTTATAAAATCAACGTTAGGTGAAGATGATGTCGATGGTATATATACATATGTATATATACATATATACATATACATATATGTATATATACATATACATATATATATATATATATATATATATATATATATATATATATATATATATATATATATATATATATATATATATATATATATATATATTATATATATATATATCTTTCTTTAAATGTTCGCTTATTACAAACTTTTTGTGACAATATATACATATTTATATATATATATATATAAATTTCCTTTGATTCTAGATTGTGGATTTTCAAATGAAGAAATAAGAATTGTTGGTGGAAGACCTACAGGTGTGAATCAATTTCCATGGATTGCACGTATTATTTACGATGAAAAGTTTCATTGTGGTGGATCCTTACTTACAAAAGAATATGTTTTAACAGCTGCACATTGTGTAAAAAAACTACGAAAGTCGAAAATAAGAGTTATATTTGGAGATCATGATCAGCTAATTACCTCTGAGTCTAAATCTATCCAAAGAGCTGTTGCAAGTATAATAAAGCACAGAAGTTTTGATCCAGATACATACAATAATGATATAGCATTATTAAAATTAAGAAAACCAATATTATTTTCCAAAATTATAAAACCTGTGTGCCTTCCCCGCTACAATCATGATCCTGCAGGTAAATATAATAAAAATATATTGACTTTATTTATGTATCAATAATCATAAAAATTATTTGGCGCACAGTAGTGTGTCATGCCAAGGTCCGGCCTATGCACACAGTTTGTACTATTGCACGAACTTATTCTCCCTGGTTTTACCTCCACATAACTTTGTTGTTTGTCAAAGGTTTGCATTTTTGGCACTTTTGGTATGAAATTATTATAAAGTAAAAAAACTCTCAAAAACCGACGTCTGCAGGGACTATGTATTCTGTAACCACTAATGTAAAAAGAAGATAAACCAATACACGTCGTTTCTTAGGACAAAAATTAATTTCAGTACGTATTTAATTTTCAAGTGCCTTTCTATATATCAAAGGATAAAGTGATATACGACAAATTAAGTCGTCCATTGGGATACTATTTAACTTTAAGTTTTATTTGTTATTACGCTTATAGCAATATAGAGTCTGTGTAATTATCAAATCAACTAGCGGTTTAAAAGATAAGATACATAAAATAACATCACCTATGGTGAGACTCTTTAATTCTTAATTTAAAATATTTATCCTATACTACTATATTTATACTATAATAGACAGAACGTTTAACAATTCTTTTTAATTTCCAAGTGTATATCTATAATAGTATAGGGATATAATATAGGGATATATAAGTCAAAGTACATGTCCAAAAGGACACCCTTTATTTGTTAAGTTAATTTTTTATTACTTTGTTATAATATGAAATTGGGTTCAAAAGACAAGTAAAAATCATATTGTTCAAAAAATTTTTTTTGTAGTTCATTCGTTGAACGCAACGGGCGAAATTTTTTAAGCTCACAACAAACATCTAGTGCGTGAATTTTAAACAAACAAAATACGAAAAAAATATAAAAACCTGTTTGATACAGAACAACAAAATTGTTGTATTTTCTTTTTCGTTTTTACAACGGCATTTTTACTAGTAATAAGAGAAACCAAAACCAACGGAGGGGCTCATTATGAGTCACTCAAATTTAAATATATCTGAGAAAAGTGCTAACATACACAGTTGAAATGCATATGTTATACTAAATGCTGACGAAAACAGTAAAAACATCGAAATAAATAAAAACAGAAACACTGATTTGTTTTTAAATGCTGCGACAATTTACCGAACACGTTCCTGTTCTCCATTGTTGCGACAACAAAATAAATACGAAGATGTCACCTTCGCTTTCTCAACACAGTATGACCAAATCAAACATTGACAGTACTAAAAATACCAAGACGCAAGTGGGAATGGGTAGATACGTAACTGTATTAAAAAGAGGACGAAGCCCTAAATCTTCGCAACTAGCACCAATGTCTAAAGTACTTAAGGATAAAGATGCTAAAGGAATAAGTTCCCAAAATCGAAACAAGTGAACGGCACAAAAGTCGATTAAACCACCACCAATTTATTTAAGAGAGAAAAATTCGAACGACTTAATAAAAAAGTTGATTTCAGTTATTTGGGAGAAATCATTTTATGTAATTTCTACCAAGCGTGGTAACATTGATGAAAAAAAATTCAATTTATTGATTGAAAGCAGTTATCGTAAAGAAGGTAACGAGTTTGAAAACTGCAAAAAGAACTTTTATACCTAATAGGTGAAGAGTAGTAAAGGTATAAAGGTAGTTATTAAAGGTGTAGTCTTATATGTTGATCTAGTTGAAAGCAGAGATGGCCTTGAAAAAGCGGGAATTAAGGTAAAAATTTCGCGTTGAACTGGATCAGATTGTAAAAGAATGAAACGCACCCTATTTATAATCTAAGCATAAACATAAGCGATCAGGACCCGTCCTGTATTTAAATTGCCAAGAATACGGTCATACAAGGGCTTACTGCAAGTTGCGACAAACCAAAGGATGACTCGAACGTTAAAAAATGTGGAAATCACCCTGCTAACTACAGAGTTTTCTCCAGTTTTCTATGGTAAGGAAGTCATCTGACAAATTAAATACTCCTGCTAAGCAGTCACAATATCGAGCAAATGTTCATTACCCTCAGTTAGCTCAACCAAAAACCCAACATGTTCCATACGCGGATATGTTAAAATCCAGTCATATTTCAGTACACAAAGC